>CM039468.1:8470851-8522468 GCA_022433065.1 Begonia loranthoides | reverse complement strand
TAAGGGTAAAACGGTAATTTAATATTTGTTTATTAATAATAAAAAATAAAATGGACAAAATACGATTTTTAACCTATAAAGGACGGACGGACATCCGTGAGAGTATGACGGACGTCCGTCAGAGTACGACGGACGTCCGTTATATGTTAAAAATTGTCTTTTAACCTAAAACGGACAGTTCTTCTTCGAAATTCGTCGTTTTACAGTTAAAAAGTTCGAAATTTTTGAATCTTCGACTTTGAAATTCATTTTTATGGTAGAACTAACATCGATTTTAAGAATCGATGCCGACGAACGAGATCGACATTGAGAGGAAAACGTTTCAAGTTAACTGAAAAATTAGATTTGACGGATTTGGACGGAAAACTTGACTGCGAGGTTGCCGGCGATAATTTTTCATAGTTTAGGGTTTTAGTTGTTAAAAAAAATTCTCTAAGATTTGACTTGTCATTGACCCAGAACTATAGGATTTGCAGTGTTATTTACCCAAAATATTATAAGAAAATATGATTTTAGTTGTTATAATATAGAAATAATTTCAATTTATTTTCTTTTTAAATGGCTTGGAATTCATTAACTTACATAACTTATCATTTTAAAACTAAATTAATTATAAAAAATTCAATTGAACTTAAAAATAATTAAATCGACTTTAATCATTTTACTGTAATTAAATATTTTACTTGACAAATTAAATAATGAGTTTTAAAAAATTACTTTGTAGTTAAATTTAATGACAAAAATATATTAAACAACTATTTAAGAACAAAATCAAAACTAGGCAAACATTAATGAACAAAATCAAAACTACAAATTAGTTTAGGAAACAACCCCAAGGCGGGATTAGCCCCGACCTATTGGTATTGGTCTGGTTTCATACAAGCTCATTGCCTCGTTCGATGCAAGGACTTAATGTAAAATACTAGTAAACTAGAAGTAGTAAAACATATTTTACCCAAAATACTAATTACTTGTTTCGATATATAAGACATATATGCCGGGTTAGGTTACGCTTACAAACTATATATATAGTAGTAAAAAAGGTTTATTTTGAATAATTCTAGAAGTTTTCTAATTAAATTAATTATTTAAATGAAGTTAAAAGATGATTATGGACCCATAATATGCCAAATCAAAAAGGTTAAAACTGTCTCACAAAATGGAACCCACCCTTTTGTCCAAGTACAAGTCATCGTTTCATTACTAAAGTGGATTAAACTTGGCCAATCAAAATCTGGTGATAGATCCTCCCGTTAAAATACACAATTAAGTTGTGACTACCACCATCATGATTCCTCCACCCTACCATTTTCTAGCACTGACAAAAATAGTAATCCATTGACATCAGAAGTACTGCTGAACAAAAAAGAGAGAGATGGAGATGCTACCCTCCTATAATGTCCATCATGATGAATTGATTTACCCTTCTTCGAATTAAAGAAGGAAATGGTGACATGAATCATAAATATTTCTGGGTGATTGAATTCTAGCAAATCAAATATAATCTGAGTACTAAGAACTGAAAAATGCTTACTAATACGAGACGTAGTCTTAATTTTGCTTCTCGTCTGTGAAAGAATCCAAGAATCTTCTTCTCTGCACCATCATTGCCCGCAAAAATACAAAAAAGATAATAAGAGGCCACTTAATTACCGTGAAAAAATGAAAATTAGAATGCCATACCCCATCATTCAACATCATCATCACGCCTTATTGCAGAATCCATTCCGAGGTTTCTTGCAGGAAATGATGTCTGAAAAGGAATCGACCAATTGTCCGGCTAAGCTAAACGGATCATCAATGAGAGTTTGGATAAACGTGTTAACTACCCTACGTTCTTGCTCCGTCGATCTCAAGCTAAACCAGGTTAGCAGTTTCAACCTGAATTCCTGTTTAATGTGACCCTTGCATTCCAGCCATCTGATTATCTTCACACAGTACTCAAAATTCTCATCCAAGCAACGCAAACCATTTGATTTCCGGCCGGGAGAGCCAGTAATTAGAGTACTGTCACAATCATGTATCTCTTCGTTTGTGTTGGCTATTCTTTTCCTGCTCAGTTTAACATGAGAATCAACTGCTGGAACTTCTCTGGCTGGACCAAAGGTCCAGGTTTGGGAGTCGTCGCTGCCATTTGATCTGCCTAAACCAGCCTTCTCAATGTCAGGAGAAGCAGCATCATCATCCGCCTCAACAGTCTGGGGTAAAGTACATCCATTATCTTCATCTCTAGATGACTCAAATGGAGGTGTTAGCTCTTCATTTAAATCAGGTACTGAGACGACATTTAAATCAAGTCCTCGACGTACAGAGGGTATTTGTTGTTCTTCCCCACGGGGTTTAACCACCTTGGAGACTCCATTTTCACAGCATTTGTCTGTTTCTACACTGCAAAATCCATCCATGCAGCCTTCCTCTTTAGCCCATGCATTACGCAGGATCTTTCCAAGATCTCGAACTTTGAACCCAATGGATGAAGTAACTACTGTAGTATTATTTGGCCCCCTCTCACTACAAGAAATTCCTTCAATAGGACTCATTTTCTTACAATTCTGAGAGACTGGAGACTTGGGAATTTTGTGAATTATTTCCACACTTCGAGTAAAACACTTGGCCTCCGAGTGACCCAAGTCCCCTGTATCTGTATATGACATGATCCTAAAGGCATATTCTGTGCAGGGCGATAGGTTCGATATTAAAATTCTTCTTTGCGCTCTGGGAAATACACTGACAGGGTCAGGATCTTTTATGTGAGCCTCTTCTCTACTCTTGTTGTACCAAAGCTTGTAGCCTTTAATTTCATTGGTGAGTGCATTAGAAAGCTCGATTAAAATGATAACAACAGAAGATGACGTTATCTCTTCAAACAGAAACTTGCAAGCTGCTGGAAGCGAATCCTCTGCCAGAGCCAAAAGAAAAATAAATAATATAAGTTAATTTCAAGCAATACAACAATGAAAAAATGGCATTAATAGAGATTTAAACCTCTGCTGCTTGGATTCACATTTGAGACAGAAGCCAGCCACTCATCTGCCTTTTCAATTGCACGAGTGCAGAGTTTCTGCACTTCCCCTGCAACAGGAAGTCTGCTGACAATACCACGAGTCATTTTGACAGAAGTTCCATTTACTGGACCAACTTCAGTTTCAAGTTTAGCCTTGGCGTCTTTTATAACTTCATGAAGCTCTTTAAACCTTGAAGTCCCATCAAGGAGCTTGTGACTCAAATATATCCGATAACAGAGGATATCAACCCGACGAGCATCTCTTGCTATAATTAGCTGCTTCTTCCAACATCTGCCAGCAGATATGTAGCCAAAAAAATACCATCAGTTAAATGATGGAAGTCACAACTGACCCAGAGATGAATTTCAGGGACAGGTCTTCTCTTCTCAAAATTTTGGAATGATTAAAAAACCAGTTAGGTTGCAAAGTCTTAGAATACTGTTGTAAAAAATACCCACTCGGAGAAGAAAAACACATGGAAATATAGAACAAAATAGTGATACAATATTAAGGAAGAATAGTCTTTCTAGTCACATCAACTAAAATAAATAATCTGTTACTAAAATACCAACTTTAGGTAGGAACAAAAGAAAAAATATGAGCATTGAAGGCCATAGAGGAAGTAAAAAAAATACTGACCCAAGTATCCCAGAAACTTTACCACAAGAAGCACAACAATAACTCCCGTCAAGCTGCATCAGGTGCCCAAAATCAATAACTCCCACCTTTTCATGCTGAAGAGCACATTCTATGTGACAAGATAAACCACAGGAATCTCCCCCATCAGCTTCAGTCGAGCATTCTAGCCAAAGGCTAGGGTCCTTATTGTCGTCAAATAAGTGACAGATACAGCAAGAACACCTCTTGCAAAATGTGTCATCTATAGATAAGACAGCTCTACAAGCAGAGTTTTTACAGATCCACGAGCTTGAATATCCAAAATCCGGAGACTGGTCATTTGCTGCATGGACTCGAGCAGGATTTTCTACCTTTCTTTGTTGCTTTCTAGAAGAAGACTGACAATTAGGATTAGGTAAATTTTTCCTAGAATCTTGCTTCTTAGTCAACTTGTTAGCAGTTCTCTGAAGATCCGTAATTTTAGTTTTTGATGAACCCAAATTTTTTGCCTCAGAACAAGATCGAATAAATTCTTTTTTTGGACCAGATTTCAGAAACTCTTGAAGAAATTCTGGACTTCTTGAAGCGTCATCCAAATGTCCATTTTTCTCTGGAGTGCATTGCACACTTGAAAAAGGACTATGAACGCCATAAGCTTGACAGAGATCAACCAATGTTAAAGTGAGTACACTATGTTACAGCCATACATATGCTAAACAAAGTTGATTTAGAGCAAACCAATTTAATGCCCACTAAGCACAAACAAATGTAAAAATCAAAGAAGAGTATCAACGCAGAATCTAATCAAATCAAATAAATCACTACTAGAATAACTGATGCATGTTTCATTATGAATTACCAATACGAACACATTATCTTCTAAGATTACCCATTCCTCATAATTATAAATGGTCTATTGGTCATCATTCAGTTAAAAATAGTTAAATGTTTAACTTAAAAATCAGGAGGCAAAAATGTTTCATCAATTATCAACAACCAAGACATATGCGACATACTTCCATGAGTACAGCAATGTGCAGCATTCAAATCATCTTCTCCTAGATAGCTGGTTCAGTTTTCCATTCTGTGCAGACTCCGTTTACCACATCTACTCTAAATTGAACAAAAATTTTCCTAAATCGGTGATTCTTTCTTCAGCTCTAACAGCAGAGCTTAAAATTCAATGCAAAGCTATTAGTTAAACAAATTTGACTTTTGGCAATATATCATGTCAAGTTACCATCCAGCCTATCATTTGCATCAGTAAACAATTCTACTTAGCAGTAAAAAAGTAGAAATAAAAAAAAAAGCTCAAATCATTGGATGTGTAGGACTATAGAACTGCATCTCGACCAATCCGAAGAGAATTGAGCACAATGCAATGAAAATTTGTTTTTTTTTTCACTTGAGTCACGGAGAGTTGATGTTATTTTAATATCAGCAGACACCCAAAAATATGCATTCAACCCAACCCTTGGGTTATTTAGCAGTAAAAGGATTAAAATATATTCAAGACGGGCCAACTTTTCCTTAACAATATTAACATAGGTTCGCCAGCAAAAATCATGCACCTGCTTTTATAACTAGATATAAATCAAATTCAGAACTTATACATTTCAGCGCAATAAGGTTATTCTATTACAGAATGCCGATAACAGTAACACATAGAAAATGACAAGAGAATCCGTACATTACCGGTCTGCTATGCATTCGACATTGACACCAAGCAGACAAAAATTTCCAAGCTTCGAAGGGAAAAATCCAGGAAAAAAAAACTAAAAAAGCAGTACCTTTGGCAAGAAATTTGTCTTCTAAGTCCATTTTTGAAAAGCAAAGTACAGTAATTGAAGCTGCAGTTCCTGTGACAATGACAACTATTACTCAGTATATTCGTACTCTATCTTCAGAATGTCAGTGAGCTTTACCTTTCACTAATTCTCCCCGAGGTAGGACAAAGGTGGGACCGGCATCGTGAAAGTACGCTTGCACCAGTTGTTAAGCTTAATCAACTATTCATAAATCTACGACAACTTGAAATCTGGCTCCAAGGGAGTGTAATACACCCCCAACTTCGAACTCTACAAACTAGTGAAATTTTTTTGAGATCATAACTGTTAAGGGATTTCAAACTGTGATATAATCTTTTTTGTTCATAACATCTCATGGAGACCTGATTAACTCAGATAGCAAGACTCGATACCTCTGAGTCATGACACAAAACTTTGATTTTTATAGATCATTACAAAATTCAATTTGCCTCAAAAACGTTATACTGCAAAACGATAGAGAAAGACAAAATCCTTCTTCCAGATCTTGTACACTACGTGAAACAAGAGAACAAATAATAACGGTACACTCATGTACAAGAAAAAACATTAGCTGAAACAAAATTCTCAAAGAAACCAGGAACAGCGTTATATCAAATATGATGGCATTTCCATTCGTTTTAACCATATACATTGTGTGAACTGACATGGAAAAGAGCGAAAATCTTCTTCAAAGACGAGAACGTTCACGTATGAAGAATGAAAAGGGAATAACGGAATAAAATACACAATTTTCAAGATCTTTGACAAAATAGAAGGAGAAGAAAGGAAAAAGAAAAAAAGAAAAAGCGAAACGAGAATGGATCTGCGAACAGAAGCAAGCTAAAAACGGGAGAAAAACGAGCAAAGATAAAACGTAAAAGAAATGATGAATCCATGAGAAATACCAGCGAAGAAGAGTCATGAATCTAGGGCTTCGATGCGCCGAGGGAGAAAAAATTCCGAGGAACGAACGGAATTGTCGAGAGGGAGGGAGGGAGGGAGGAGAGAGAGAGAGTCTTCGTCGTCGTTGGTTGGTTTGTGACTGAGAGACGGAGGCTTGTCCGAGTCATAGAGTAGAGTCAGAGAACTCGATGTGACTTATACGACCATCCTCGGCACATCGCGTGTAAACACGCGCTTTAAATGATATTTAAAGTATTAATTATCATCCTTTTTGATAAATTCTAATAATTAAAATTACAAATTTAATTACACTAATAAATAAATAAAAATAAAAAGACAAAAATTACAATAATTTTTTTTTATTTTTAAAAACATGTCAACGAAATATATTAATTTGTTTATTGAATAATTAATTCATCTACTAAACCCATGATTTAATCACAAGCGTCCGATGAAAGCAACGTGGAATCTGTGTTTGAGGATAAAGCTTTTGATTGGCCAATGAATTGCTTTGACGTAAAACAAGTCATTTAAAACGTGTAGATAAGTGTATAAAATGTCCAGGGGTTCACATTATTACTCAACAAGTCAATGCTTAATTATCTTATAATCCACAATTTAACACTCGTTAATCAAGTATTTAAAAACAAAGTGCTCAATTGTTATTGTTAACCGTCACAACAAACGCATGTCGACTTTTAATAATTAATATTATCTTAATTTTAATTTTTTTTACTTTGCTTTTATTGGAGATTGATTGGGTGAAGCTGCTAGAAAAGGGTAGTCGGCACTCAATCATCTTGACCAGGTCGGCTGATTTTATTTGAGATTTTAAGTTTGATCCGATTGACCCGCCCATCCGTAGGGCTGGCCCTTGGCTACTACCGTTGCGTGCCTGCAAGTCATGCGTTGCGGAAGAATCACAGCTGCCGGAACGGAACTACATTTTCAATTGGAAAAATAAATAAATAAACAAAGGCCGGTCGTTGAGCATCTTAAACCATCTTTTTTATATATTTTTTTACGTGGACGGGGTCTACTGCTGAAAAGGAGGCTGCGCATTGCAGTACTTGTTAAAAGGGGGGGAGGGGAGGTGGGCTTGCTGTTGGTAGTGCTAGTCATGAATATGTTGAAAGGCTATGGATAAGGGACTATATAATGTTCTCTTTTTGCTATTTTTTCATTTTTTGGAAAGATAAATTAACACTACAAATGTTATAGTTTAGGATCATCAATGTTGCAAACTTTAAAGAATTTTTGTAAACAACTAAAACCTCAAGCTATGAAAAAAGAACGACGTAAACTTTTCCGTCATGTTTTTAATCCAAAATTGTAGACGCAAACGCCGTAGTCCCTCTAACGTCAAAGTCCGTCCAAATCCATCCTAAAATTTTTCCCTCATTGCCGATCTCATCAGTCGGCGTCGAACTCCAAAGTTGATGTTAAATTCTTAGTCCTCCAAGAAAAATGAATTTCGCTGTTAAATTTTACATTTCGATTGAAAAGAAAATCGAACATTCAAGAATTTTGAAGTTTATCACAATGAAGGACGCTCGTCGGAGACCTCCACTCTGCTCTGTGTTGTCGGCCTGCCGGAGAGAAAACAGGATTGATCCAAATTGACAGAGGAACGTTCGTTTTGAGTGAAGGATGTTCGTTATGAAATGAGGGACGTCCGTTTTAAGCTGAAACGTCGTCGTCTTTGTTTGTTTTAAGTGATAGACATCCGATGTTAGCTGAGGGACATCCATTTCAAGCTAGGAACGACATCGTCTTTGTCAATTTTAAGTGAGGGACATCTGTCATAGGTTGAGGGACGTCCCTGCTTAAAATTAACAAAGACAACGTCGTTCCCAGCTTAAAATGGACGTCCCACAGCTAACAACGGATATCTCTCGCTTAAAACAAACAAAAACGACGTTGTTTCAGCTAACAACGAACGTCTCTCACTTAAGATGGATGTCCCCCAATAATATATGTCCTTCGTCGCCCGTTGTTGGATCACCCCCTCGTCGTTGCTGGACATCCATTGTTGTTGTCTTGGAAGTCTCCGTTCGACGGTCCTTGACGTTAATGAAACTGCGGCGTTAACATCAACGAATTTTAACAGGAAACTTGACTGCGAGGTCGACTTCGTTCTTTTTTCATAGTTCAGGGTTTTAGTTATCCATAAATTTTCTATAGGGTTTGCAGCGTTGATTGTCATACCTGAAATTAAACTAGGAGTATGGATGATAGTAATTGAGAATTTTGGAGATTTGGGGATGATTTTATTATGGAATATATTATCCAGATTTTTCGTAACGAAATTAAGTAAGAATAATTGAAAAATTAATTGGGTATAATAAAATTATTAGGAGGATTATTGAAAATTTATTTGATTGAATTATTAGAATTGGTTAAGTGAAAATTTTGGTTAATGATTAAAGTATAAATTGTTGAGGGAAGTGTTAAGTTGACATTTTCTTTTGACTATGGAGAAATCGGTCGACTAAATGGTCGACCGCTAAATATTACAGATTGCTCCCAGGGTTTTCGGTCGACAAAGCGGTTGAGGATGTGGTCGGGCAACTCAACCGAAATGTATTACAAATTACATGTTTGTTTTTCGGTCGAGTGATCAGTCGAGGATACTCAACCGAAAGTGAAGAACATAAGGGAGTGGCGAAGCAACAGACAACGTGAGTGAGCGATTGAGCGAGCGGCTGACGTTTCAGCGTTGGAGCGGTTGACATTCCATGTCAACCGGGGATTAAAGGTCGACAGAAATGTCGATTGGTCCCACGTGAAAATGCAAAAATGTGGATTTCAGTCGTTGCTGTGGTCGAGTACCATCGACCGACTAGTCGACTGGTTCCATGATAATTCCATAAAATGTATAATCTTGAGAATGGTTATATGTGGTTCCTCCACGTGTTCTACTTTTGTGGTGGCAAAATATACATGGGATTATGTTTATAGGGATTTGGGGATGGCTTATATGAGAAGCCTTTTGTGAAGAAATATACAGAGAAGAAAAAGGAGACAGTGATGAGAAAAGAGAAAGCTCTCTACGAGCCGCGAGCTGTGTGAGAAAAGGGAAAATGAGAGAAATGCAGAGAGAGGAAATGAGAGGGGGAGTGACAGAGAAAGGATGAGAGGAAGAAAGTGAAGAGAAGTAGAATGGAGAAGAGAAAGAGAAAGGAAGGCAGTGAACTTCTAGGGAGAGAAACAGCCGAGAGAAAATAACAGAAAGACGAAGAGAGAGCTATGTGCTCTGGAGAAAAGAAAAAGAAGAAGGAGGAGGAAATTGAAAGTAGCCCTCGGGTGTTCTTCAGGTAAATGCTCCATGTTTCATTCATGGATTTATGGATTAAATAATGTTAAGGGTAGAGGATGAAGACAAAGGGTTTATGGATGTTGTGCACTGACATTTATCTGTTGATAGCCATGGTTGAGATTTATAAGTTGTTGTGTGAACTCTTGTTACCTGTTGGTTACTGCTTGGTCAAACTGTGAGGATATATGCTCTGTTTTTGGATTCTATAGAGATATTAAATAGAAGATAAATGAATAAATGATATTGATTATTGGATGTTAAGGTTATGGATTGCTCTCTGTTGATGATTGTTGCTGAATAATTACCGCTTGAAGTTAGAAATAGAATCGTAAAATGATTAATGATATTTAGACTCAGTTGGGTTATGAGTTTATATTACAGGAGATAATGTAATCGAAGTGGTTAAGGAATTATTATTGAGAAACTATTAAGTGTCATGGGTAATGGAACTTAGTGAATAGTTGTTGAGGGATTGTTATTAATAATTAAATGTTATTAATTGTGAAAATATTGAAAAGGAAGAAGGAGAACGATTAAGTGCGGGTAGGTGTGAAAGCTTCAATGTAAGCGATATGTATGTGTTTTGCCGAAATGCCTACATCGCAAGAATTATGATATGCATGCTAACTGTGTTTATTAGAAATAGGTTCAGTTATTGTTTATGCTATCGTTTGAGGATACTACTGTTGATTGATGATGTATTGTTGTATGATGTTGTGTTTATTAGAAATAAGTTCTTTTAATGATATGTTTATTAAATTTTAAATGATATTGATAATGACCATACTTGAGGATTATAGGATGTTCATAATGATCATGTTTCGAGGATTTTACTGATGATATAGATATTGTATGCATTCACGAGCATTCATGCATCATGGTTTTCAAAATGTTACGAAAATGGTTTTAGAAAATTGTATAATGGATGCTCATACATACTAAGTGTATAGTATTCTCGAAGGCTGATCACCCAAAGCGGATAACCTTCATTTGGGCTGAAAGAATATCCATTTTATCATTTAAAGTAAAACAGATAATAAATAAATTAAACGGACTAAATGTAAATAGAAAAGATACTGAAACGGCAGGATTATCCCGATGTTCTTTCCGGGGTATTTTGGGAACGGATAAGCCCCAAGTTCTTTCCGGGGTATCTGAAATGGTAGGATAAGCCCGATGTTTTTTCTGGAGTATCTGAAATGGTAGGATAAGCCTGAGGTTTTTCCGGGGTATCTGAAACGGCAGAATAAGCTCGAGGTTCTTTCTGGGGTATTTTGGGAACGGATAATGTAAAAAGAAAAGATATGGAAATGAAAATAGAAAACAAAAACAGAAATAGAAACAGAAAATGAAAACAGGAAACTGCATAGCATGCTCACGCTTTATTTTATATCACTTACTAAGCCTTTGGCTCATTAGTTAAGTCTTGAGATGTAGGTACGTACGAAAACAGAAGAACAAGTTAAAGAGCAGTAGATGAAGAATTTGCACGCGCAGGTCTTGTGGCTAGCTAGGCTAATGGATGTAAAAGAAATAGTTTGTAAAGGTTTTGTAAATGTATTTAAATTGAAATGAAAGAAGTTATTTATTGTATTTTAAAACAATTTGTTTATTCATTTAGTCTTCCGCTGTGTTTTATAAAAAGTTTTCAGAAAAGAATTCTATTTATCATTACAAAAGATTTTAATAATGAAAAGTCTTCCACTGTATTTATAAAAGAAAAATTTTAAATTTTACATATTTTCAAATGTAAGAAAAATCGAGTTGTTACATTGATGATTCCAAACTATAAAGTTTATGATGTTAATTTCCCTTTTGGAAATTGGAAAGTTTGAGGTGGTCTACTTGCTGCTTGCCTCGTGGTTGTCTAGTTCTACAACCATAAATCCTCTCCAATTAGAGACAATAAAGATTTTGCTAAATTTCATAACTTTTTTTTTCCGATCATAAGTTCAACTTCAGAGTTGTGAAAATCGAACACAAAATGGAAAAAGTAATTTGCAAAAATAGGGGCATCAAGATTTATGTGAAAAACACTAGGAAAAAAAACTATAGGTAGAGGAGAAATTCACTATTAGGAAATCAAGATACAATGAGTTTTACGATTTAAGTATCAATATATAGAAAAAATAGAAAATCCTAATATTTAATACGACTCCGACCCTACTCGATTAAAATTTTGGTCACACTGAATTCTAACAATCTCCACATTGACACGAATTCTACATGAGAGATCCAATGTAGGATTTTTCCATTCCCGTTTTTGGGTTTCCATATATCAAAGTTTTTGCTTCAATACAAGCAACGGGTAGCGATTTTCATACAACTACATTTTTCTTATACCAAGGTTATGACTTCAATATAAGTAACGAATTGCGATTTCTATCAACATTAAATTATAGCCAACCTTGGAGAATTAAGATATGAAGATGATGTTTCAGTGATAGATTTTGCAAAAATTTTATCATTTTTACCTCCAATCGATCTGGACGCCTATATAAACTATAGATTGACCGAAATAGCGTAAGGACAATGAAAGATTTTGAGTTTCCAAGCTCAATATCTGAGTCCAACGAATATTTACCAAACCAATGAAAAACTAACAAAATGAGATTTATAAACCGACTTACTTGGAAAAACTTTAACAAAAGTTGAAAATTGGAGCACCACGAATCTAACGTCAGAACTCTCTTCTTCCCTCGTGTTACTCTCCCTCTCCATTGGTTTCTCTCATATTAAGTCAAAAGCCTTATTCCTTTTAATATATAAAATATAAAATATTATAAATTAAATAAATATTAATTTTTTATTAGTCGAAAATCTAAACACCATCCAAACTCTCTCCAAAAGTATCTTCAAGAAAATTTTTTTAATTTATCCAACACTATTTTGAATTTTCATCATGTGGTAACTTTTAAAGTTGATTGGTTTGACCATTTGATAAAAAAAATTAAACGTTAACAATTTTTCAGTCAAGACGAATAAGTTGACCTTGAATGATGCAAAAACATTAAATTAATTAAAAATTGGGAAATTTTACATAGATGATGTTGCTCAAATCTGCTTAAATATATGACTAGAGATTTAGCTTCATGGTTTACTTTCATCTTAGATTCCTTAGAGGTCAAAGTTAAATGCATTTAAGTACAGTGACGGAGTGAGATATGATTGTCGAATGATTGAGTTATCAGAAATCGAATAGCTAAGCCTATGTGGTAATATGCATGCGATGCTTATGTTCTCAAGGTTTGCCCGGGCGAAGTCCTTGGGAGTGAGGTGCATATCTTATTCGATGAGGTAACATAGGCAGCGGAGAGTCTAAGGTAAATATGTATCAAAATTTCTGAACTTTGTTTCATAACGAGGGTGAAGAGTTTAGAAGCTCTGCATTTTGCAATTTACAGACACTCTCCAGCACTTGAAATGGAAGAATGTCTCCCATTACCATTACCATCTTGTTTTCCAAGTCTACTTCGTACGAGGTCACACCTGTTTTAGACAGAAGAACTAAATACTGGGTGTTCAAAAGTAATACTAGATTTAATCATTTAGCACAATTATTATATTTTAATGGAATGATATATGCGTACTTTCCATCTTGGAAATGTGGTTTTCAATCTTTCTTGCACACCCATTGCAAATGCATTGACACCTTCATCATCACGACCTGAAAAATAAAAGAAAAAGATGAACAAATAATAACCACCTGACAAAACAACCCAGAGAGAGAGAACTGAAAGGCCAAGGTCTCCTTCTCAGCAGTAACATCCCCTAATCTCAGTGGTTGACGTTCTTCACCTTCTATCAATGGTTTTCTCTCAAACCCATCTTCATTTCCTTCAGCGTTTACGCAAAAACAGGTCGAGCCAGAAGAAAGAAGAAAACAGTGAAAAGCTCTGCAGATATTCAGCTTCTTCCTCATTCCACCATGTTCTCAACCAAAACAACCAAAGAACGCAGATTTATAGCCTCTCTCCAAGGCAAACCATTACAGCGAAGTCAAAGTTGCCAAAACCAACGAAGACTTAGAGGAAAATCAGTCGCTCAAATTTCACAAAATGGTTAATAGAGCGAAGCAAGAGGTTGAATAACACAAAACTAGCACAATCAGACGTAGTTTGGAGTCTAATTATAGTCCATTTCACTTAGAAAAAAAGGATAACCAGACAAAAATCACTAAAAGAGTAAAATATTCATTAAATGAAGTCAAAATAAAATAAAGGGTGCGAAGGAATATAATGCATGTGAGAGATGAAGATGATGGTGGAGCCTGGGGGAGAGTGGACGAGTATCGATTGGCGTCTGTGTGATTCCCCTATTAATTGAGCCACGTGGAATCTAAAAGTAGCAAGGATTGTGGGTGTGAAATGATGTATAAACAATTAAACCACGTGCTTCCACTTACATTCCTAGTTGTGCGACGCCATTTTATAAGTTCACATAAAAACAGAAAATAAAAATTGATTCACTACGCTAACCACTAGGCGTGTCTAATGGGCGGGCTGGCTCGGCTCGTTACTGTAGCAGTCCGAGCTCGGCTCGGACCGCTACAGTAACCGAGCGGGCTCAGCCCGGGCCTGGTAGATGGGCCGAGCCGAGCCCGAGCACCCGGGCTCGCCAGCTCGCTGAGCCTGGGCTCGCAAGCATGCCTGGCGGGCTGGCTCGCGAGCCTGGCAGGCTGGCCCGGCTAGCCAGCCCGCGAGCCAGCACTCTACCGACTACCTGAGCTCGAGCTCGCGACGACGGGGAGTCGGGGAGACGGGGACAGCCGGACAGGGGATTGAGTCCCGCTCGCGACGACGGGGATAGAGCTCGCGTGAAGGCGAAGCTCTCTGAGCAGGACCGGGCTCGCGACGACGAGGACTGAGTCTGATTCCCAGCCCGGGCTCGCGACAACGGCTACTGAGGCTACAGGCCGCGATCTCCCGACTCGGCACCCGCTCACGTCAATGGCGATCGCCGGCAAGACAGAGCTCGCCGACTCGTGTGGAGGCGAACTCCCGAAGTCCACCAACGTTCGTGGTGAGAGGCGAACTCCCGAACTGAAGCAACGTTGCTTCAGTGTGAGGCGAACTCCCGAACTCGCCGACTCGTGTGGAGGCGAACTCCCGTCTCCCGAACTGAAGCAACGGTCTTCAGACTATTTCTTGCAACGGTCTGAAGACCGTTGGCGAGTGGCGATGGCAACGGTCTCTAGACCGTTGCCTGTTGCTCGTCTGAGGGCTCGTGTGGACTCCATGGAGCCTTCAGCTGTTGGCTGCCAATTTGCCATGTTGGGCAACGGTCTGAAGACCGTTGCCCAACGATCCATACACAGCAACGGTCTTCAGACCGTTGCTGTGTATTCAGTTCAGCTTGAAGCTGAACTCCAGGAGCTGAAGCAACGTGATCAAGCAACGGTCTTGATCCAACGGTTGACAAATTTTTCTCTATATATACTCCTCATTATCTCTCAAATTTTTCATCCCAACTTTCTCACATTCTCTCAATCTTTTCACAAATTTTCTCTTTTTCTCTCAATATCTCCTTCTCAATTGCTTAATCTCTCCCTCCTTCTCCCAATTTCAAAGGTATATTTTATTTTTTTAATTTTAATTTTTTTAATTTAATGTGTATTACAAAACAACTAATTTTTTTTTGCAATTTTTGTAGGACTCGTATTCGGGGAGGAGGTGATCAGAATTTACAACAATTGCATACTATTGTTGCGTAATTGGTGTGCGGTATCATTTTATTTATTAATTGTTTCGTAGTAGTCAATTTTTTTAATCATGGATCCTCGTGATTTTTTGCTTAACACTTTTAATGACACTAACGATGATATTGAGGAAATTAGGGAAGATAATCTCACAATTGCAATTGATCAATCATCGGCACATACATCCACATCGTCACCTAGAAAAAAAAGAAGTAAAACATCGGAGGTATGGAATAATTTTGAAATAAAAGATATTAAAATTGGTGGAAAAATAGAAAGTAGAGCACAATGTAAATATTGTATTAAACATTATGCATACGTATCCGGTAGTTCTACTAGCACATTTGGTAGGCATTATGAAAAATATCACGCTAACAAGCAAGTGAAAGACCCTACACAAACACTCATAAATGCTAGTGGCAGTGGCAATTTTATGTATTCACATAATAAAATGAGAGAAGGAGTAGCAAAATATATATCACAATCTGAAGCACCTTTATCTAGGTTTGATAGCGAGTTATTTGAAAATTTTATGAAAGAGTATATTAATCCTAGTTTTAGACGAGTCCCTAGAAGTACGACGCGAAGTGATATTATTAAAATGTATAATCATATGAAAAATGAATTAATTGAGTTTTTTTCAAATGCTCCGTCTATATCTATTTGTATTACTTCTGATTTATGGAGTGCACCTAATGCTTTAGGATATATTGTCGTAACTTCTCATTTTATTGATGACTCTTGGCAATTAAATAAAAGAATATTAGGATTTCGTAGTTGTGAATATCCACATAGTGGCGTTACCATTTATAGATATATTGTTGGAATTTTGCAAGAATATGCTATTAGAGATAGAATTTTTAGTATTACGCTAGATAATGCTGCTGCTAACGATGTTGCAATTTTTTAATTTAAAATGTTATTTCAATTAGATACGGCTCATAATACACTTTTTCATATGAGATGTGTTTGTCATATTTTAAATTTAGTTGTTCGAGATGGCATGTCACATATTTCGCTACATATTGAATCTATTCGATCTGCAATTTCTTTTATTACTTCATCTAATGCGCGACAACAAGAATATAAAGAATATTGTAAAGTTGCTCAACTTAAACCAAGAAAATTAAAAACCGATGTAGATACAAGGTGGAATTCGACTTATTTAATGTTAGAAAATGCTAAGCCATATTGGTTAGTTATTTGTGCTTATATTAGTGAAAAAACAAAATGTATTACTCTTGATCATAATAGTTGCGATATTGCTAATTTATTTCTTGATTTTTTAAAACCATTTTATGAAGCTACAAATAAATGTTCGGGAATTTATTATCCCACTACTCATCTTGTTCTCCCAATTTTTATAAAATTAACGGGTACTTTTCAAATATTTAAACAAAGAAACGAATTTTGTGCATTAATTGAAAAAATGGAAAAAAAATTTAAAAAATATTGGTTTAACATACCTCATATTTTTTGTTTTGCATGCATAATGCATCATAGATTTAAATTAGATGGAGTGCGTATAATGCTTGATAGAATTTCTTCTAATTTAGGTATTTCTTCTTCAATTAATGGTGCTCAATTAAGAAATGAAATTGATAATTTATTTTCTTCTTATGAAATTAAATATTCTAATAATCGTTCAATTCCTTCATATGATATGCATGCTAGTTCTAGTAGTGGTGCTTGTGGTGGAGATCCACAAGATTTTATGTATGATATATTTAAGCAAATAGATAGCAATGTTCATTCTTATAATTCACAAAGAAATGAACTTGATATTTATCTTAACACCTACCATAACATTTCTTGCCCCGAGGATTTTGATATTTTGGCTTGGTGGAAAGTCAACTCTATTTCATTTCCTATTCTTTCTAGAATGGCACGTGATCTACTAACACCTCCGGTCTCTACAGTAGCATCGAAGTATGCTTTTAGTGCAGGTGGACGTGTGTACGATGATAAACGAGGAAGACTTGCACCAGAAATCGTTAAGGCACTCATTTGCATGAAGGATTAGAACGACGCTGTGACGAGAGATCAACAACGAGAAGATGACATAGTTGAAGAATTCAAAAATTTGGATGTCGAAGACTAAATTTTTATTTAAATTTGAAATTGTAATTTTCATTTTCATATATTTTCTTTATCTTGTAAGTTGTGCTTTGAAATTGTAATTTATATTTGAAATTGTAATTTTTATTTTCATTTTGAAATTGTAATAAAAATATTTATTCAATTCAATAAAAATATTTATTCAATTAAATTATTAATTATAGTATTTTTACATTATAATAATAAATGTTTATTATAATTTTAAATTGTATAATATTGAAAATAATTTATAATATATTTATATAAGATATTATTATTTATGTATATTTGGCTCGTTAGGCTCGCTCGGCTCGTTAAGGCTCGTTAGGCTCGCTCGGCTCGTTAAGGCTTGGCTCGTTAGGCTCGGCAGGCTCGGCTCGTTAAGCTCGGCTCGTTAGGCTCGGCAGGCTCGTTAGGCTCGGCTCGTTAAGCTCGGTAGGCTCGACGAGCCAGACTTTTTCAGGCTAGGCCGGCTCGGCTCGGCTCGTTAGCCACCTCTACTAACCACTAATACACTAAGCAACTCTGTTGATAACTAACCACCAAGGCACTAAGCAATTATGCTGATAACTGACCCACTAATTGACCCACTAATGCACTACACAACAACTCTTTTGACCATGAAAAAACAGGACAACATGTACTAATTAAAACTAACACATTAGACACGTTTCTTGACATGTCTCTAAATTTTGAATCATTCTTCAATACTCCATCTTGATTCAAAATTGCATACGCCAAGCAAAGCTCTAAAATAGCAGAATTTCTCGTTGGATAGAGACTTTGTTAATATGTCAGCCCTCTGCTCTTGAGTGCTACACCACTTCAAAGTTATTTCTTCATTTGTAACCAATCCACGAATGAAATGAAAACGGATGTCAATATGCTTCGTTCTACTATGAAATGTTGGATTCTTTGTCATCGAGATTGTTGCTTTGTTGTCACAGAATATTTCTGTAGCTCCATCTTGTTCTTGTTGAAGTTCAACTAATAATCTTCTTAACCAGATAGCCTGACATGCTGCTGAAGTTGCTGCATAATACTCAGCTTCTGACGATGATAATGCTGTTGAGGCTTGTTTTTTTGAACTCCAAGTGATTGCTCCTAATCCTAGCGTAAACACATTTGCTGAAATGCTTCGTCGGTCATCCAACGAACTTGCCCAATCGCTGTCAGTAAACCCACACAATTTGAACTTGGAAACTTTAGAGTACCAGATCCCATACTCTATAGTTCCAGCAATATATCGCAATACTCGCTTCGCTGCTCTAAAATGATCCTTTGAGGGATGTTGCATAAACCTGGAAATAACACCAACAGAAAATGCAATATCGGGTCGAGTGTGGGTTAGATAAATTAAGCCTCCAACTAAGCTTCTGAATTCTTTAGCATTAACCATCACAGCTCCATCTTTCTACTGCAATTTCTCATTGAAATTCATGGGTGTAGCTGTGGGCTTACAATTAAGCATGCCAAATTTGTAGAGAAGATCATTGGCATATTTTCTTTGTGAGATAAAAATTCCTCCTTCAACCTGCTGAACTTCAAGACCAAGAAAGAAATGCAATAGACCCATATCTGACATTTCAAACTTATTCCTCATATGTGCTTTAAACTCAATGACAAGAGACGATGAAGAACTTGTATAAATGATATCATCAACATAAAGACAAACAATGATGAAATCATTCTTACCGTCTTTTTTCACATACAAGGTGGGCTCATTTGCACTTCTGATAAATCCATTTTGCTGAAAATAACCATCAATTTTGCTATACCAAGCCCGAGGAGCTTGCTTTAAACCATATAGTGCCTTTTTCAGTTTGAATACCATTTACTCTTTGCCTTCCTTTACGAATCCTTCTGGTTGCGATACATAAACTTCTTCTTGCAAATCTCCATTGAGAAATGCTGACTTGACATCGAATTGATAAACTGGTCATTGCATTTGTGCAGCTACAGCTAGAACAATTCTTATAGTTTCAAAACGAGCTACTAGAGAAAAAGTTTCTTCGAAATCAATACCATGTTGCTGCGAATATCCTTTCACCACGAGCCGAGCCTTGTGCTTTTGTATGCTTCCATCTGCAGCAAACTTTGTTTTGAACACCCACTTCAAACCAATTGCATTTTTTCCTTTTGGTAAGTCCATCATCTCCCATGTTGCATTTTTTTCAATGACTGCCAATTCTTCTGTCATTGCTTTTTGCCATTCTTCTTTTTCTGCTGCTTCTTCATAATTCATAGGATCTGAGGTCAAAACTGCAAATTGACAAGATTCATATATATCAGCCAAAGACCTGAATTTTCTTGGTGGTGTCTCATCAGATGATTCTTCATGGCTGGTTGAAGAATTGTTGCTTTGAGGACTCATTGAAGGTGATGAAGTTGATTAATTCATTGAGGATCCATCTGAGCTTGCTGGAGTTTGTTGAAAAATTTCATTTGAAATTTCTCCATTCACCAAAGGAACCTGTTCTTGCATTTTTTCTCCATTGTTATGCCACTCCCAGCTTGCATGCTCATCAAATACTATATCCCTTCTTATAAGAATTTTGCTATTAAGAGGGTTATATAATCTATATGCTTTGGATTGAGTACAATAACCAATAAAAATGCATTTTTTAGATTTTTCATCAAGTTTTTTACGAACTTGTGAATTTATCAAAGCATAAGATATACAACCAAAAACTCTTAAATGACTTACAGATGGTTTCTTGCCACACCACGCTTCAAATGGAGTTCTATTAATAACATCCCTTGTTGGAGAAATATTCAATAGATAAAGACGTTGATACCGCTTCTGCCCAAAATTTATTTGGAAGCCCCTTTGTTCGTAACATACTTCTTGCCATCTCTACAACTGTTCGATTCTTTCTCTCGGCAACACCATTTTGATCCGGAGTATAAGGAGTTGTCAACTCCCTATGAATGCCATGTTCTGCACAAAAAAACTTGAACTCCTTGGACAAGAATTCTCCACCTCTGTCACTGCGAAGGACTTTGATCCACATTCCACTTTGCTTTTCCACCTTGGCTTTGAAGTGTTTAAAATTCTCAAAAGTTTCTGATTTTCTTTCTAGAAAATAAACCCAGCTCATGCGACTGTAATCGTCAATAAAAAGCAAGAAATAATAATTTCCACTAAGTGACTTAGTTTGCATAGGTCCACATAAATCAGCATGAATTAATTCAAGACATTTTGACGCTCTCCAAGCCTTGCCAATTGGAAACGACTTACGAGTTTGTTTGCCATAAACACACCCTTCACATAAATCAATGGAATCAATTTTTGACAACCCAAGAACCATACCTTTGTGATTTAACAATGACAAACCTCTGATGTTTAAATGCCCATAGCGCAAATGCCACAATTTTGACTCGTCCTTTTCACCAATAGCAAGAACAAAGCTCCCCACATTTGCTACTTCCAGCGGAAACATTTTACTTTGAGTCATCTTGATCTTGATCATTTCTTGACCTGTTTTCTTGTCTTTGATAACACAGGCGTCATCATCAAAAGAAATGGCATATCCACTCGCAATTAATTGTCCAACACTCAATAAATTGTATCCTAAATCAGGTACAAATTGAACATCATGTAAAAAACTTACCTTTTCATGGCTAGTTTCAATTCTCACGGTACCTTTACCTTCAACTTGTATTTCCTTTCCATTTCCTAGCTGCACCTTCATCTTTTGTGATTCATCAAGTTCTTGAAATATAGATTTCATGCCACTCATGTGATTCGAACAACCACTATCTACAAACCACAAATCACATTCCTTATGGTTAGTAAGAGAATGAGCCATAAAGAGCTTACTTTCACCATTATTTTCTGAAGCTTCATTCTCACCTACTGCAAAATTAATTTTTTGATCATTGTACCAACAATTTGCCTTCATATGACCATATCCTTTGCACTGGTAACATTGAACTACATTCTTGTTTTTTGTTTGCTCTCTGGATTGCCTTTGTCCATCAAATCTTCCTCTGCCTCTTCCATAGCCATGACCACGACCACGACCACGACCACGAAATCCTCCTCTTCCATGGCCTCGATTTGCTGAATGATCACCTTCTCCATATTTGGTCGATGCCTCCTTCACCTGAAATGCCTTTTCTTCGTTCTTGTCGAGTGATCTATTAATTCTTGACTCATGAGCTTGAAGAGATCCCATTAGTTCATCAAATGAAAAAATAGACAAATCTTTTGATTCTTCTATAGCAGCTACTACATGATCAAATTTTTGAGTTAAACTTCTAAGCACCTTTTCAACAATGGTTTGATCGGTAATCTTCTCGCCATATGACCGCATTTGACTGACTATTGCCATACAAAAAATCAGCAATCGATTCTCCATTCTTCATCATCAGGGTCTCAAAGTCACGTCGGAGTGATTGCAATCTCACCACCATAACCTTTGAATCACCTTGAAACTCCCTTTGCAAAATAGACCACGCCTGCTTCGATGTTGTCGCCGCTGCGATTCGTGCAAAGACGCTATCATGGACTGCTTGTTGAATGATCACCAACGCCTTGGAGTCCTTCTTCCTGTTCTCCCTCAACCCATTGTCGTCATCAGGATCTGCATACCCATGCTCCACAAAGTCCCAAAGGTCTTGAGATCTGAGTAGAGTTTTCATACGAATGCTCCAAAATTCGTATCCTTCTCCTTTGAATATGGGAATGAGTGGTTGTGCTACACTCATTGCATTGCCGTTGCTTCCCATCACTTTCTCTCTGTGTTTCACTCAACTCTGGTGTTTACACTCCTCTATGAGCCAACCTGGCTCTGATACCAAATTTGTTGGAAAATAAAAACAACAATATGCAGAAAAAATAGAATAGAGAACAGAGGTGAACTTCCACTTATATTCCCAGTTGTGCGACGCCATTTTATAAGCTTACATAAAAACAGAAAATAAAAACTGACCCACTATGCTGACCACTAATGCACTAAGCAACTCTGTTGATAACTAACGACTAAGGCACTAAGCAAGTATGCTGAAAACTGACCCACTAATGCATTACACAACAACTCTTTTGACCACGAAAAAACAGGACAACATGTACTAATTAAAACTAACACATTAGACACGTTTCTTGACAATGTCTCTAAATTTTGAATCATTCTTCAATATGTAGAATTTACCCTGAGAGCAAGGGAGCTTGTTTTCCGCTGTAGCTGATACTAGGGGGAGGAGATTGGTTGATTGAATAGAAGAAAGGCTTTGAGTTATTGACAGAAGGCATTGAATTATTGGTTGAATACTTCACTCGTGGTAGTCAATGATTGGAGAGTTTTGGTTATACATCTTTTCAAGTCATATGAGCGTCTGGGTGCATTGAAAATACCCAATTTGGTCAATAGACAAACTTACATGGCATAACCTCTAACAAATCTAGGGTAGTCCCGTCGCACACGTTGGGAGTTGGCCAAATTAGCAACTCCGTAAGCATTAATGCAATGACATAAATAAATAATGAATTGAAAATTGGAAGAATGCGTACTCATTCTGCAAAACCCCAAATATCGAACAAAGATGACCATAACGTGTAGAAAAACCCTAGCTATAGATGAGATATCGTCCAACAAAACTAACGCAAAGCATCTAAAAACAGGGCCGAAACAGTGAAGTGATGATTGCTTAAAAGGTGGCTAGAGCTTTCATAAGTCCGAAGAACGAGATGACTAAAAGGTAAAAACTCGTAACGGCCTTCGTGAATATGATAGACCATTTTCTCAATATCATATGGAATGCCCAGGAAAAGGTGGTAGTCCTTCACTTGCTCCCTCAGAAGCTCTGCTTCTTAAGCATTCCTTGGCTGCATTATCTAAACATCACTTGCAACTCCATACCCAATCCATTAATCAAAGCTCCTAAAACTGCTTTACCATCCATACCTCAAATAATAATCTTCTACACTACCAGATTGTTTTAAGGCCTATCAATTTCTCATGCACATATTTAACTGAGACTGAGCTCTGCCTCTGTAATCCATTCGAAATACTCTCAATAATCTGAAACAACATCTGGGCCTTGTTGTCTGGATGAACATGGCCCACTCTAAGAAAACCTTTCAGCCTTTCTGACCCAAAAATCTCAGTCATCTTCCTTCAAACAAGGGCAACTCTACACGAAGAGACCCATTCCAAAGCTGTCGTCGACCATAATCCCCTGGGCTATGCCATTCACCGCGAGGAGGCGGAGAGTACCGTCGAAACCCAACTCCAAGCTGGCTCGCAATTGGAAGGTCACCGATTTCTTAACACCGGAGCCGTTCGTGGGTGGCGTAACTGAGACCTGAGCGTCTGTCATCGACACGCCCATATTGAAGGGAAAAATCGCCGCGAGAAACGGTAAAGTTCGGTTCTGGAATCCTTAATCCAGGGTCCGGTGCAACGTTAGCAGGCGCTTTACCTTTGTCGGAAGTGGAAGGCATTGGCGAAGGACGGCAGATTGAACGGAGAGAGGACAGTTCTGCCATCAATTCCGGTGAGACCTTCAACGTTTCTTCTATTCTAGCCAACTGGACCGTATTCCGTTCGTTATGGAACTTCATTTCCGATTATTCTTTTGTCAATTTCTTCCATTTTACTTCCACGGTCAAAAGTTTGGACATGGATCGACACTTCTCTGGTACCAATGACAAACCTTGAAACACTATTACACAGAACAACACAACACAACCAACTTCACACAAATTACCACAAATCTAGAATCCACTAATTCAGTAAAAGACTCTAACACAGAGTAGCATATTGATTGCTCTCTTCCCTATGAACTACTCCAAACATAACTTCGACTAATAAAACACATCTTACTTTATAAAATATCATTGAAATGAACAAAACAACGACTTAACCAGGGAATTAATAATAAGATAACTACTAAATAAATTTCGTTAATAAATAAAACATTCAACTATGAAAAAAGAACGAAGCAAATATCACTGTTAACAGTAAACTTTAAAAACAAAATAGTAGGAAGTTCCCTCTCGAAAATATCTTTTAAATTGTCGCTCACTACATGAATTTTTTGTGTTGTTGTGAAATTAATCACATTAGTAATTTCGTCTAAATTCTGGATTCTGCTGAGTAAGTTCGATGGATTTGTAATTAACACTCATTTCACTGTCAATTTAAAAGTTTTTGCTTGTCTATAAGCTTCTTCCTGTGCAGACATGATAATTCTGAAGCCATTGGAGCTCGAACAATGACAAGGAAGGATGTCGTCAAATTAATTAGAAGAATTCTCAGTTTGATCGAAAAGACGTCGTCTTTTTGCTGCAGATAGTTGTCTTTCCTCTTAGAAAAGTAATCTTTCTTGAGTCTTGGATTTGCTTTTCGTGGCAAAAAGATAATGTTCCGCAGCGGAAAGACAATATTTTTTTTACAGAAAACGTAATTGCGAAGTTTGCTCCATTATTTTCTCATAATTGAATGTTTTATTTGTTAGTAAAAATTGTTTAATAGTTGAATTGTCATTGATCTCATAATTCAGTGATTGTTTTGTTAATTTCCTAAAATATTATTTTTTAATTTTTATGTTTTTTACATAATAAATATTAATTAAAATAATAAATTACAAAATTAAAATAAATTATTAATTAGATGACGGCAAAAAATAAAAATAGAGTAAAAAATAAAAAATAGTCATAGGATTGTTCTAAAAAAACAAAAATGTAGTGCATAACTTTCTTCTTTCTCTTGTAAGTCCTCCCAAACAAACTAAGACATCAAAATGACATTGACACTGCCCCTGCACCATTAATGGTACGAGGCAGAGAAAAGGTTCACGAAAATAAGGTGCGGAAGAGAGGAAATAGTAAAACACGATGGAGTAGTATTCATAAGAAGGGGAGATTACAAGGGAGAAAGTAGGACTTCTTGGAGTGCAAGTGTGTTCTGCAATCTCTAAAACACACGCTTAAATAGAGGGGAAAGGGAATCTATGCTGAGGTAAGGGCTTACGTGATAAGCCTATTACCAAGCTGAATTATTAAGGTCGGGTGCTCATTGGGCCCCATCGACACCTTTAATAATTCCGCTTTTACAAAAGCAGATTCCTTTTTTACACACTTATCACACGCGGAGAAATAAAATTATTAAGGCTGAGTGCCCTTAATAATTTTATTCCTTTTACAAACATTATTATTAAAAACGACAAATACTAGAAGACAAAATAGAATTATTAAGGCAGACACCTCGAATAATTCTATCATATCTTTTACAAAGCACACTAAAATACAAAATACAAATAATTCACCCAACACACCAGGACCACGGGTGCAAGCGGTCATTATTGGACTCTTTACTCGAGTGGAGTCCCTGCGGCCACGTCTTCCTCATCAGATTGGTGCAGCTGGTTGTTCACTGAAAGCGAGGAATTGATGAAGAATGGACGCGAGTTTTCGTTCATCTTCCTTAACATGGTCAAGCCATTCTCCGTACCAATTGTCTTTTGTGGCATGCATTTGGCAGTGTAAGGATCTGAGTGAGAGCAGGATGAATAATTGGCTAATGCTGTGGGATGTTTCTCGAAACTGTGCTTCGCGTAATTGAATAATGCGTTGTTTGACCCAATGCTTTTCTTCCATTGAGAGTGGTTGACAGGAGTAGTCGAGGAGTTGTCGTGTTTCTTCAACTCTATCAACCGGAGTATTAGGAGGTGGAGTTGGTCGTTCCATTCCGATTTGTTGTCTGCTTGTTGAAGAGAGACTAAAACATCTACTTTTTCTGAAACAGTTTCTGGATAGTCAATAAGAAAAACATACTAAGCGAGATAGTGCATCTGATAATTTATTGTCCTTTCCATGAATGTGTTCGAATATAACTGTAATACCTATACCAGTAATAAAGTCAGTGAAAGCAATCCACCTCACTCTTGAAGGTTTATTCTGATTGATTTTGTCATAAAAAGCTATTATGGCTTGACAATCTATGCGAAAGACAACTTCCTCTTTATCAAAGTAGTAGATTTTAAATGCCTTGAGAGATTTCATGCAAGCATGAATCTCGGCATCTATAGTTGATTTTACATGAGGAAATTTTCCGCTGGCATAAGCACAAATCTTTTCCTGGGATTTGGATTCTGTTTTAAATCTTTTCCATTTACAGATTCCACCCCATCCATCCATACAACCATCGGTTTCTAGGATAATGATTGATCTTAATGGTGGTATTTCTAAATCGGGAAGGCTTTGGACCTTTAGCTTAATATCTCTGATTAAAGCATAGTCAGAATCTTTCAGACGTTTGTCCCCATTTGGTCCAATTTTTGAATAGAGAGGTCCTAACAGAATACCAAGGTTGGGAATATATGATCTCGCATAATTGAGTATTCCTAGCCAGGAACGCAATCCTTTCTTTTCTTTTAGCTGTGTTGTATCAAAATCAACAATCTTCTTTATAATGTGGGTTTGTAATCTGATTTTTCCATTGCCGATAGTGGCACCTAAAAATTCAATTTCAGGAACTGCTATCTTCATTTTGTTGGCTGAGAGTACTAATCCCCACTTTTTAATTCTTTTTATAAATTCCTTAATATGCGTAATGTGTTCCTCCTCAGTTTCTGAGAATATCAGCATATCATCAATATATACTGCTAAGAAGCTTTCCATTCCTTTGGAACATTGATCCATTTTTCGTTGGAATATAGCTGGGGCATTCTTCAGTCCATATGGCATAACTAGCCATTCATATAAGCCTTGAGGGACAATGAAAGCTGTCCAAGGAATGCTTTCTTCTGCCATGGCAACCTGATGAAAGCCACTTTTTAAGTCAAACTTTGAATAAATCCTGTTGTGACTTACCCGTTGAATAATAGTGTTGATCCCCGGTAGAGAGTATTGATCTTTATGAGTGTTATCATTAAGGGTTCTATAGTTGTAAACCATTCGTTCTTTTCCTTTTATTTCAGTATCTGTAATCGGATCAATTGAGGTTCCAGAATTCACAATCATAGCCATTGTTCGATGCTTACTATGGCCAGGTCTGATAAGTTCTAATTGTAATAAGGCTTGGACATGCTTCTTAAAACTATCACTCATAGCAGGGGTTACATGCTTCAAAGGTTTGTCCTGTATGGTAATATCTGGATTAATAATGTCTAGTTGACAAGTAACTTGATTCTTCAGCCAATGTTGCAAAGGATTTTCCCCAATGTACCCTTGGAGTTTTAATTCCTCCATATCTGAGTGAAATTTTTGCATAAAAATTTCATTTGTTGTGATAGCTGAGGGAGATACCATAAGGTTGAGGTGCAATTCTTGTAGAAGGGATTTTTCAATAGGATGAGTCATACTATCGTCTTCTTCCTCCTTGATTAATGTTCTTGCAATTTCAGGACTGATTTCTATGGTAGTTATAGTTTTATAGAAGGTAATTGTTCTTCCTTCTATTCGTAATCCTCCTTGCATTGCTCTTATAAAATTACACCCAAGTAGCATTTGGATTCCATCATCCAGAATTTTCATAGGAAAACAATAGATAACCGGTATTCGAAAAGAGTTTTATTCTATTATCATGGTTCCTGCTTTTAATCTCTTCTTAGCTTCTTGAGTGGAATTGATTCCATCAAATTTTGCAATATAAGAACTATCTTCTATTGCATCCACTGGTACAGAATTAATATCTAAGCAGCATACCGTTGCTCCAGTATCGAGTATAGCTCTAAGTGAAAAAGGCTTTACGCTAGGAATTCTGAATAAGATCTTCATATTGTATAGCCTGTTAATGACTGTTTTTGTATTGGATATACTTGCAGATTTGCAAGTATGATCTATTAAAACTAAGGCTTCATTGGTGGAACCAAATCTTTTATCACCTCTTTCTATACTAGGTATATTTTTGGTTTCTATGATTTCAATTTGTTCTTTGAATTTTTCAAGGATAAGTTGGACTATCCTGTCTCCTGATTTAACCAAATATATTTGATCAGAATGATTAAATAATAGTACCTTGATATTCCAGTGTAATCAGGATCTATTACTCCTGCTTCAGCAGTAATGGCATGATTTAATACCAGACTGGATCGGGAAGCTATTCGTCCATAGGTGGATTTTGGTACTTTAATACTGATTCCTGTAGAGATGTCAGCTATTCCATGTGGTGGTACTTCCTTAGATTGATCAGAATATAAATCATATCCGGTTGACCCAGGTGTGGATCGTTTAGGAATTATGCAGGAATTGGTCTCTCTTATTATCAAAAATTGATCATCGAGGTCGTTGAAATTTTCCTTTTCTTGTGTAGTACTTGATTCTCCTTGTTCATATAATATAGGTAGTTGTTTGAAGTCTGCCTCTAGTTCATTTCCCAAAGTTCGTTGGAGTCTATGATTTTCATTGGTCAAATGTATTATATACCCAAGTAGTTCTTGAATATAACTTTCAGAAGTCTGACATTCCTGAAAGTCGGTTGGCAATCGTCTAACCTGTCTTCCAAAATAATATTGAAAGCACAAAGGGCAAGCTGTTACTTTACATATTTCATAATGTATTCTCATTCTTTGATTAGTAACAACCTTGCATGCTGAACATGTTTTGTAACATTCTTCAATTGTATCATTAAATTGCCACTGATGTTGACAATTTTCCTGTATTTTAGGAAGGGAAATCTGTTTTTGCCATCCATGAGAATGTCTGAGAACAAAGGCAGTTTCAAAGCTTTCAAAGGGACTTCTGCTAATACTGTTCTGGTGGTATGAGAAGTCTCCTCATTTTCTGATAGGCTACATATAGCATCACTGTCAGATTCATCCATGTCTACGGATAAAACGTCCCAATCTGAAGGTAGATCTAGGTTTTCCATAACAGCAGCACGATGAATATTTCCCTTTTTACTTTTGCATTCCCTTGCAAAATGTCCAAAGTCTCTACAAATATAGCATTTGCATTTAGTCTGCTTATCTTGATTTTTCCTTTTGAAAACCCTAAGATGAGAATTATGAGGTTTTCCTTGGTAAGTTTTTGACTTTCGGAGACCATATCTCTTCTTTGTCTGATAATATCCTGGGATTGGTATTTCCTTACAAAAATCCAAGTCTTTAAGACTTCGCTGAAAAGCTGCTCGTTTACATAATGATGCTAGATATTGATAAGCAAAGTGCATTCGGGGTATTAATCCAACTGTTGCACCAGGAAACTTTTTTAAAAACCTCTTTTCTATTTCCTCACCAACTAATGGGGGCATTTTCTTGATGAGCTTTTCAGATAATTCAGGGGAAGTATACATTTTCCCAGATTTTGCTGCTAATATCTTGAAGTGATTCATATAAGTGAGTAAGTCCTTGACTTCATCACAGGTTAATCTTTCTAAATCTTGGTAGGCTCTATTCTGTTCTTCTGTAGATCCCTGGGTTGGATCTTCTAATAGAAAGATTCTTCTGATTTGAGATAATACATTCTAGGTATCATCTGCAATATTAACTAAGGCTGCATAGTCTTCGGGATAGGTCATTCTCCATTGGATCCATGTTTTCTTTTCAATATCTCCGAGAAGGTTTTCAATATAATTAACTTTTGTCTGATTATCAATCCAAACCTTGTCATTAACCATATTAAGAGTAATGGTTTCCCATCGGGATATAACATCATTATAAAGATCGATATTCATAGGTAAGACTAATAGTGCACCTGTTTGTTGCTGGGCTGCAGGTAAGGTCCATTGTCCATTATAAAATTTTCTGAAATCTTTTATTCTGCCTTTTATCCTATCTGTGTTAAAATTTGAGGTAGGAATATTATCATACCTGTTGGTTGCAGGTGGGTACATAGATTGACCCATCATTGCGTCTTGAGGAGGTTTATATGTGGATGTTATTGATGATGAGGCTGCACCTATTTCAAGCTTTCTTATTTTATCGGATAGTGACTTAATTTGTTGAGGGTATTCCATTTCAGGTTCATCAATGCCTTGTGCCTCCCTTTGATTTAGAGTTAAAGCATAATAGGTGTCTGCTTCGTTTATTTCCTCCTCTTCTTCATATAATTCTGTTTTATCTCTTAATTCTGCGAATGTGTTGCAAAATTCTTGCTGTGAATCCTCAATATAATTATCCCACTTTGGAAGAGTGTCTTCGAAGTAAAGGATAGTAAAATTATCTTCATTATCCCAGAAGTAATCCTCATTGGTATTAATTAATACTCCAGCAAATTCACCTAACAATTCTTCTTCATCTTTATCAGTGTGAGTTGTTTGGACAGAGATCCTTGCTGGTATATCTTGATAATTTTGAAATCTTAAGGATATCGCGCCATCTGATCTGGTTCTGGAGAAAATATGAGTTGGGGCTCTACTGGGTCGATTTTGGGATGGTTGTAATTGCCATTAAGTATTTGGTATTGAAGAAGAATGCTGCTGCCCTTGAATTGCCTGTATTTCTCTGGATGCTAAATAACTAAGAGCATTATTTGCATTTAATTGAAAATTGGCAGAACTTGTATTGGTGAGTCGTCCTACTAATGACCTTGTGATTAATAGATTACTTTCACCACCTTGCCAATTATTATATCCACGAGTTTGGATGGCTAATTGGAAATAATGATAAAAGTCTTGTAATCCAACCATAAAATTGGGAACCAAATATATTAGTTGGGTCCCAGTTGATAAATCCATTTCCATTGTTCCAATAATTGATCTGTCATCGGTCCACCTAGTATCTCTGAATACAATAAGGCTTTGTACTGCAGTTGATTGTTGATGTAAAGTTTGAACCCGTATCATTATTAATCCCAGATGAATATATTCCAACCTTTGTTGCAATAGTTGTTGAAAACTAGTTTCCTCTAAGAACGATAGATCCCTTTGCTGTCCGTCAGTAATAAGGAGTCGTCTTTCAGAATAATGTTGATATACCCTGTGTTGAACTTCACTGTTTTGAGTTCCATATAAGATTTCTGCAGGAATTAGATTTGCTCTTTGCCTGTGAGAGATTTGAACTTGTTCCTGGGGGTCTAGCAAATTCTCCAGTGTATAGTGTCTAAGGTTCTGAAATCTTCGGGCGATATTATGGCGAATTCTTTGTAGAGATCTATATGATCTTATCTGATCATCATAAATGGGGGCTTGCGGTTCCCCTGTAGTTGTTTGAGTGTTGCTTATCTTTGCGAGTCCATTTTCTTAACTTCTTCAAAGGTTTTTCTTGGATCAATATGATAATACAGCTTCTATTTAGCTGTGGATTTACCTTTTAGGGGAATTTCTTCATATGATAATTTCAACGTTGATAATTGCTTTGTAAGACTATCTATTTGCTGGCTTACGTCAATGTCTACTCCCTTGTGCTTCTCTGTCTGCTTTAGTTTTTGCAGAATTTCTTTGGTGTCCTTTTTAAGGATTTCAATTTCTTGCGAGACAGTGTCAGTGTTTGCTTCTTGCGATTGTAGTAGTTTGTCGATTACTACTTCTAGTCGAGATAATTTTATGAGTAATTTGTCTTGAGCTTCTAAATGGGTTTTCTTTATTTGATGAAAATGTTTTAGAATAATTTTTGATAGTAAGAAAACCTGATTGTAAATATAATATTATGGATCAGGCCAAAGAAAATATCTATTATATGATTTTTTTAATGGTTTTTCACTTGAAATTTTGATGTAATATATCAAAACAGGCCTACCTATGTCTTGCATATGAGCATCAGACGCCTGTCAATGTACAATTATCATAAACAAACTATTTATTATGCATCGGAAGACGTATCACTGCCACTACAAAACAACCACTTGCATATGAATCAGGTTAGCAATTATAGCTTTGGAGAGTCTGAGGCACTGACCGATGAGATTGAAGAAATGTCTGCAGAGGTCTTCTGTGATTTTGCCCTTTCTTTGTTGCATTGGTCCATGGTTTTGTTTTGCAGTCGGATTCAATTGATGGCTCTGACAGTAGATATTTTAAAAGGGTGATCGATAATCATCTTGAGTAAACTACAGTTTTTGTTTCAGTCTGGAGTGATGAGTGTTTCTGTGCAGGCAACTGAGAGAGGTTGGGAGGTGTTAGTAGTATCAGAAGACATGGGTCTGAAACACATTAGGCGGACTTGCTGAGCCTGAGACACTCGTTGATATTGGTGGCCAAGAAATTCATTTGGTGAGAGACAAAGAGAAGCAATTAGATATTTTAAGGCGAGGAGACAGATGGGGAGAAGAGGATCCTTGCCCACGCCAATTACCCTGTGAAAAATCATTCAAAGACTCGAGGCTAATGCATATTGTTGACTGTTGATTCATCTCTCGTTGGGCGTTGAAGGTCAAACATGTCAGTATTATCGTTGAGAAACTCTACGATGTGGACATCCAAATTGGAAGGAACTTCCATTGGATGATGATATTGCTGTTTTCAACCCAATCTAAGGGCAACCACCACCGTGTCGTGTCGTCCTCTTGCCGAGATTCTAACCCTTCAACTGCCTATACATTGCCGAGATTCTAACCCTTCTTCAACTGTCAATACATCAAAGCATTCACATATCTCAACCGCAAATAGTTCCCAAGTTTCATTTGGGTAACTTGCCTTGAAGCACGGGAACCAAACAAATTATAGATTTATCGACTTCAATTTGGGCAAACCCTTCTTGGGTTGGCCTTTATGCAAAAATAATCTTAACTATCAACCTTCCGCGTAACACAATAGCGTATGCGATAATTTTTCTTAAAGTAAACGTAGTAATTTTTCTTAATAAAAATTACTACGTTTACTTTCTAAATCTATATTCTGACACAATCCTTACATGTTACACATTAATTAATACGAGATATTGGGTGCATGTAACCCTAAAGTACAAAGTTTGAATTGATGATTACCCTAAAAAAATTATGTAAAAATAATCTTAACTATCGAGCTTCCTTATAACGCAATAGTGTATGATATAATCTTTTTTAATAAAAATTACTACGTTTATTTTCTAAATCTATATTCTGACACAATCTTTACATGTTACACATTAATTAATAAATAATATTACGTTAACACTATAATTTCACATCTTAATATGATGTTTGCATATCATTAACTCATTGATAGAGATATATTCAATGTAATTTGTCATTTGGGTACCCAACATTTATCATTATATTCAACGTAATTAAATGAATAATTTTATATATTTAAATTAATCAACATTAGACGTGGCATAATCACATGGCTCAAAAGTAAAGATATTATACTACCATTATTTAAATAATTAAATCCAATTATTTCAAATTATATATATTGCAGTGAATTATATCTTCTTAAAGGGAAGTAAAAGTAATTTTAATTAGAGGATGAATTTATAAAATAGGGAAAATGACAAATCAACCATCATCTTTTATTATTGGTGATAACTCAAACACTATCATTTTTTTCTAACAAATAACCACTAACGTATGGAAAAATGTCAAAATCCAACATCGCTATCACGTTTGCCAGTAAATATGATGATGTGGCATCACGACGGTTCGTATACAAATCGCTGCAACTCCATAGTTTTTAAAAACTATGTGAAGACTTGTCATGAACCGCGACAGTTCATCTAGGAACTGCAGTGGTGTGTCAAGACATTGCTGCGGTTTGGTGTGAAGCCGTTGCGGTGTCTTGACACACCGCTGCGACGTTAGTCTAAACCACAGCGGTTTACTTCGAATTGTATAAATACACCGAGAACTCCTCACAATTTTCTCACACAATTTGTCAGCAATTAGCAAACCCTAGAGAATTTTGAGAGTTGAAGTGAACCGAATTTTGGGGAAGTTCAAGAATTTGTTGAAAAGTAAATGGTGTCTTGGAGTGATGAGGAATCTGTTATTAACCGTTAAGTTGAAGTGGGGCCCATAGCCACATTTTTGGCCAATCAGGTACGTGGAATTGGAGATGAAGCTGCAATAGTGTTGCACTCCGTCTCAGCAAATCTACACGAGGAGGATGAAAAGGACCTTCGTTCATTATGTTAATTCAGTAGTGACGAAGACATGGACATGGCCAAGAGTAGACCTAGACGCCCACCACAAGCAGAATGCAGCTCTGCTGGTATGAACCTTGACAAAAAGTATAGTTCACTGAATAAAATTAGAGAAGAAATTGTCGATCATGAGTTGAAGAATGGGTATGGGATAAAATTCACCCACAGTGACGCACATCGGTTGAGGGCTGTATGTCAAAAAGGGTGCACGCCTAAAAAATGCAAGGTGAAATGACGTTTAAAATAAAATTCTACAAAGATGTTCGCACTTGCTCAAGAAAGATGGAATGCCGTCATGCCTCTGCCAAATGGGTGGCAGCGCATTACTTGGATAGATTTAAAAGTCAGGTCGACTGAGACCTTTCTTCCATAATTGAGACAGTTAGGAAGGACTTCAACGTCAACATCATACCCAGCCTTGCTAGAAGGGCAAGAAATGCGGCAAAAAAAAAATAATGAAGGGGATAACAATGAGCAATACAAGCTTATTTGGTCCTATACCGAGGAGATTCGGAGGTCTAATCTTGAAAGCTCGGTGCGCGTTGACCTAGACATGAGTGCATTTAAAAGGATGTACATGTGTTTGGCTGCATGCAAGATGGCATTGCAGAAATGTGGTAGACGGGTTATTTGTTTGGATGGTTGCCACTTGAAGGGAGCGACTCTGGGCTAGCTGCTCACTGCTGTCACCATCGAAGGGAACGATGGTATGTATCCAATTGTTGTAGCAATGGTTAAAGCAGAAAATAGGGCTTCATGGAGCTGGTTTCTTGAATTGTTGCTCGACGATCTAAACACCCCATTTGGCAATGGATGGACAATCATTTCTGACCGACAAAAGGTACGGTTGATTACTTTTGCCTTATGTGTTTATGTTATGCATTTTGTACCAATGTTTGACTCATAATATGAATCTTTGTAGGGGTAGTGCCAGTTGTCAGAGAGGTGGCAGGGCAAGCAGATCATCGGTTTTGCATCCGACACTTGTATGACAATTTTCAAAAATAATTTAAAGGCAGGTTATTCAAGGATGCAATGTGGGCCGCATCTAGAGCCACAACAGTGAGGCAATTTGAGAGAGAAATGAAGAAGTTATTTGTGCTTGACCTAGAGGCCCACAACTATCTATGAGGAATAGATGTGAGATGCTGGGTTAAACATGTCTTCTGCTTCATCCCCAAATGCGACCTAAGCCTCAACAACCTTAGCGAGTCCTTCAACGCCTGCATCTTGCCAGCCCTGGACAAATCGATTCTAAGTATGTTTGAGATCATACGAAATGACATTTTGGGTAGGATCGTGAAAAAAAATGAAAATATGGCTCGCTCGACAGACCTATTGTGTCTGCAGATCAGCAATCGGCTCGCCAAAATACAACTTGTTGATTGAAATTAGAGCCCCAAGTTTTCAAAAGCTTCCCAGTTTGAGGTCACCAAGAGTAACGAACAGTACTCTGTCGATTTGGACAGGCGTACTTGTACCTGTTATCTGTGGGAGTTGACCAGCATCCCTTGTGTCCATGCAGTCCTGTGCATTCACTTCACAAGAAGATCTTTTGAGGAATTTGTTCATGCGTGCTATCACCGGCAAACATACATGGCGATGTACTCCCACTTTGTTTGCCCCGTCAATGGACAAACTGAGTGGCCTCATGTGACGCATCTTGATCCAATTATCCCATCATCATTTAAAAGGCTTCTAGAAAGGTCATGAAAATGTAGAATACGGGATGTGGAAGAGGCCCCAAGCCGGACAGTGCTACCCATAAGACATATGAACATGACCTGTGCTCGGTGTGGGGGTGTGGGGCACAAATCCTACACGTGCGAAGGTGAAGGCGAGTCCAGTGCATGTGGCGGCAGAGGCAACAGAGGCAGAGGCGGTAGAGGAAGCTCAGAGGGCACATTTATGCGTTTTAGAGTCCCCGAGATAGCCCCCGAGACAATTTCTTCTAAAGCCCCAGAGACAATCCCCGAGAGAGTTACTGAGACAGTTCCGGACATAGTTCTTGAGACACAGGTGAACCCATTATCACGTTTACATTTTGAAGTGTTATTTGAACTATGCTAATGTCATTTGTAATGTGTTTTTCAGGAGGATGATGCGCAAGGTCCACAAACACAAACATACACAAATGTGGACCTTAACTTTCCTTGATACATTGGTTTGATAAAGTAGGTTTTATATATATATATATATATATATACGATTGTAAAATTTGAATTGGTTTGATAAAATTTGAATTGATATATTGGTTCAATACATTTGGTTGTTGAGGGTGAATGGAAATTGATTAGTACTTTAATGTCCAGGTACTAACTGTGAATTTGAATCTGTCTTTCAGAGCCATGACGAGCAGCTGCAGTTTTTTTGAAGCGCCGCAACGGCTTGTTAACAAACCGTGGTGGCTTGTCCACAAAGTCACAGCAGTTTTTCATGATTAGTATGCCTTATATGTTTCGGTGTTATGCACATCTTGCTGAAATGTTGGCTGGGGAAATGTTGCTAATTTTACAATTTCATAATAATCAATTTTCATTTCATCATCAACAACCAAATTATCAATTTCATTATAAACATCTCATTAATTACAACTGCAAAGCATTTATATTACAACCATATAAACATGAGTATTACAACTACAAACCAATTTTATTATAACCATATAATGTGCATGTGCTCTAAGAATCGGTATGCTCCAAAAAACTGTTGTAGATGATCCTTGCATATTTGCTCACTCAATCCCATTATCTGATATTCCATGTTGGATGGACTTGTCGTGATGCAAAACTGATGCTCCGCTTGCTTTCCATCTTTTTCGAGCAAGTGTGAACGTCGTTGTGACACTTTATTTGAAACGTCATTTCACCTAGCAGACATCCCTCAATCGATGCTTTGACGAGTTGACCGCGAGCCACGACGTCTTTAGCGAGGTGGAAGTGGAAGCAATGTTGGAGTAGAGCTCAACGACGATGTTTTGAGAGTTAGGGTTTTTGTCTTAGATGTTTTTGGAGGCTAGGTTTCAACCATTTTCGGTACATTTAGAAGACTCCGAGTGCTCTGAGACGCTCCGTTGTATGCAACCGCTCATAGCACTCATAGTCATATAACTATTCGACAATGGCAGAAACCCACAATCCCAAAACATTGAAGACGAACACCCTAACACTTAGAACATTGTAGTTGAGCTCTACTCCAACATTGCTTCCACTTCCAGCCTCTCTGAAGATTTTGTGGTTCGCGATGAATTCGCCAGACCTTACATGCGATGCTTATATACTAGGTTTCTGGGAACGCAGAACGAGACACAATAAACCACTGCGGCGTTATATGACACTGCAGCGGTGTGACGATAAACCATTGCAGCTTCATATGACACCGCAGCAGTTTATTATGACTCGTTCTGCGGTTTATTGTGACACCGCTGCAGTTTATTGTGTCTCGTTTTGCGGTTTAAGTAGACTTTGATGTTGGATTTGACATTTGTCCATAGTTTAGTGGTTAATTTGTTAGCAAAAAAAGGATGATGGTTAATTTGTCACAAACAGTAAAGGATGATGGTTGATTTGTCATTTTCCCAAAATTTTGCAAGAAACAGTAAAGGATGATGGTTGATTTGTCATTTTCCCAAAATTTTGCAAGAGTTTCGCTTGTTTTTAACTCTATCCCCCCTGCAACATCAACAACAGCAGATATTATCCAAACTAACTATAAACAAAAAACGTAAACATGTCAAGCGTCAATTAAGTTTTCTATCAAAATTGATATTTCTCTATCCAAACGGCAATGTAAATGTAAACATAAATTACAACAAAGTCTACTTAAACATATATCCTACGCCGCCTTCTTTCTAGTTCGTTTCGGCCGCAAATCCTTGATTGCAAAAGACAATTGCGTGTCCACGAATACGTTCGATGCTTTGTCAAACAACGGACCCTCAAAGAGTTGATCGTCGTGCTCGTGGAATTGTACCTTATTAGTGCACATTCGGATCACCCTCATCCCTTCACTCGTACACCGAAAGATGTCGTACAGGCTGCAATTCAAAAGGAACAATTGCTGGTAAAAAATGTGAAAAGCAATATTATGAATTTACGCAAGGAAAAATACATATAGCTCTTTGTCAGTGGGAGCTACGATGATGGAGATTGCTTCAGGCATCAATTGCTGGTAAGTATATTGAGTGTGGAGGTCAACGGAGGACATAAAACACCCCTGCGTTGGGTGTGTCTGAAATGTAAACAACGAATTAGAAACCATGGAACATTAACGACAACCTGGAAAAACGAGATGGTTACTTACGTGAATCCTCCCTAATATGAGTAGCGGTTTTTTCCGTTGAAAAGCGAATACGTCTTTGTCGTTCACCGCATAGCATTGTATATAAGTTCAGATGAGTACTAAGATAAAAGCTTATAAAATAAGATACAAAGAAGGCTTCTCACCGTATTTGGTGTCTCGACTTGATTCGGGAAGATGATATCAATGATGGTGTAATCACCGTCGATCAGCTTTCCCCCAAGAATTGCGCACGTCTCCAAGTTCTTCCGAGTATTTGGCGCAACATACTTCTTGAAGACATCCAACAATTCCCGAGATTGTAACAAAAATGGCAAAAAACCGTCATACTAATAAAGTATGAATTAGTGCATACATACATATATAACCAAATCAAAGACGTACCATGCGCACAGTTTTAAGAGCCTGAGGCTGTGACTCACTTGTCTCCTGCCTCTCGGCAAGCACGACTGGAGGAGCAGGTTGGCGTCTTATGGCAATGGTGCTGCAAATCAACAACATGTTTTTACATCAAACACAAATAAGGTAGAGATTAGACTTTGCGTACAAAGTAAATAACTTACAAGTATTCTGTGCCTTCTGTTGCTTCAGAGGACGATGGAAAGGCTGCTGTAAGGGCTACTCGCTGCTCTATTCTCTGAAGTGTTGCCAACAGCTTACGATGCCTATCTTCTGCTCGCTCATGCCTCTCTTAAGCTTGCTCATGCCTTTGTTCTGCTCGCTCCTCCACTTTTTTTATTTGGACCTACGCCATTTGAAGGTGCTCCTCCATCATTTGTATTCTGGTCAATGCCATATGATGGAGCTTCTCCATCCTGCTCATCTAGCTTGACGTCTTCTCAGGCGTCAAAGTAAAATGAGATGTCTCAGGAGGGGACGAATGCATCGGCTGCAAAGCATCCTCCTCCATGTGCTGTAGAGGCGATGCTGGAGGCTGTTCCACCGAGGGGGCTGAAGGCTAAGCCACTGAGGGGGGTGGAGGTGCTGTCAGCTGGGACATTGAAGGTGGTTGCTTCGGGGTTTTGCGTACCCATTTCCCTCCAATTTTGTTGACCCCCATTCGGTCCACTTTCAATTGTTGTACACGTCAGTGGCCGTCTCTTCAATTCTTGGCTCATCCTCCGAGATTAGTACCCCATATTTCTCAGCAATCCTCTGGATGAGCCAGTTGAACGTCAAATTCTTCGCCGGATTGTTGAGCACCTTATGCATATGACTCAGGATGACATATCCGATATCCACCTTTTTCCTGGTGAACATCTTCTCCAGCAAATAGAGATCCATGCAGCTAATATGGTCTCGATGTCCATCTCGATGCAAAATCGTGTACGTCATGATGAGGTGGATCACTTGGGCTATGACATTCAGCTCCCTACCCTTTGGCTTCTTGTACTCGGCAATCTCAGGATCCCGGTGCAACAATCTAAGCACTGCTAGCCCTTCTTCTCGGCTGATGTAAGGTTGATCCCGAGACACATGATAATATTGATCGCTTGGCTCTTCAAGTACACATCCAAACATTAAATTCAGATCGTTGGGAGTCAACCTTAACTCTCGTCCTAACATATACGTTCGCACTCTAATGGTTGGGTGGACAGTTCCAAATTTGTGTAAAAGAGTCTGACAATCCTCTTGCAGTAACTTCCCCCCATCCGGCACAAACCGCTTAATTCAACATCCTCAACCAATTGTTGAATTCTCATTTCAGCCAAAGACTCCAACTCTACTCTTTTCGAAACAATAATTGAACGGTGTATTATATCATCTTCATACCGTTCTTTGGCGTACTATGTCCTGAATAGTTCGGACTAGAAACCAGTTGTAACGAGTTGGCACTGAACCACTAACCCTCCGGCTGCAGGCTCAAGTTGAGGTTCAGCTTGATATTCTTCCACGATTTCTCCAGCCTCCGCGGTTTCTGCGTGTTGCACCGCGGCGGTTTGGACAGCTTACACCGCGGCGGTTTGGATACAAAAGGAGCGCAGAGGGTGCTCCTTGCACCGTTTTTGCCTTTGGTATCGATTACGACGGACCACCCATTCTCTTCGCCGTTATTTTCTTTGATCGGGAATACATTGACGTTGTTGGTCTGAGCTTGTTGTTTGTTGAGCCGAGGTTTTCGTTGTTTGTTTTTTGGTGAAATGGCCGGAGCTCTCGATCGAGTATGTATAACGACAGTGGATTAAAGACCGAGGTATGACAAACCGCTGCGGTTTCAGATGACGCCGCAACGGTGTCTCAATAACCGCTGCGGTTTAGGCTGATGCCATAGCGTTGTGTCAAGACACCGCGGCGGCTTCATACCAAACCGCAGCAGTATCTTGATACACTGTTGCGGTTCCTAGATGAACCATCACGTTTTATCACAAGTCTTCGTATAGTTTTTAAAAACTATGGAGTGAATGAGTTTGTATACGATCCGCCGCAGCGCCACATCATCACGTTTAACGATAAACGTGATAAAGATATTGGATTTAACATTTTTCAATACGTCAATAATTAATTTGTTAGAAAAAAAATAAAAGTAGTTAATTTGTGACAACCAGAAAAAAATGATAATTGATTTGTAATACATTTGAAAAAAGAAATAAAATTTATTTATTTTTTGTCAACGTCAAAAAAGTATAATGGAATAAATTAAGGCCAGCCTAATTAACCTGTGTCTGAGAACTCTAATTTATCCCAATTTCATCTCTCTCCTTGATAAAAAAAGTGGAATCGTACAAAGCTCTGAGCTGTTCAGAGGAACCAATCCTGTTCAACTTCTGAAGGATCTGCATCTGCTCCCCCTCGCTTTCTCTCTTCACACAATCTTTCGCTTTTCTTATATATCCAAAGAAAGCTACCTGTAGCGTCGTTGAGGAAGAAAGTGACTCTACTTCTTTGCCGACGAATCGCGTACGGTTTAATTTTTTTTGCTGTATTATCTTTCTCTTCTCACTTCCATTTTTTCTACTTCGACTAAGTTTATTTTTCCACTTTACGAGATCCGCTGGCGTATAAATCTGAATTGTGTTTTTTTTTTCTTTCGATTTAATGTTCATTGAAATGGCTATTAGTTGCTGAATTATGGTTGTTCGGGAGTATCCGTTATTAGATCAAATTTAGTTGTTTCTACTTCTTAGAGTACTGAATTCTCCATCCTGCTGATGATTTAGCTATAGTACAGCTAAGAGTCTTCCTCTATTTGTATCGGTCTTTTATGGCATTTGTTGTTCACGTTGTGAAAATGGGCTCAACTGAAGCAGGTAGTGGAAATGGCGAATCGTGTGAAAGAGGATGCGAAAAATGAACGGATTATTCGGGGTCTGTTAAAACTTCCTGAGAATAAGAGATGTATTAACTGCAACAGCTTGGTATGTGTTTTACTTTTCTTGGATTTTGCTATGCGATCTTAAAGGCCTATAACCTTCATTTCATTTCTTGAATGCATACGAAATGCAATGTATTTTGCAATGATAATCGGTTGTACCAATCAGAGATACTGCTTATTGTTTCTTTTTGTTAGGCACGTTACTTGTAGTATGGCTTAGTGGATTGATATGAGTTTGAGAGAAGACTAGTATGAAGAGGCAGTTTATGGAAGCGTTTTATTTTTTTTTTCTTTGACAAGAAAACCAGACTGGTACAATGAGATCTTGAAATGTATAAATACTTAAAGATGCTGTTTTTTTTATTATCAGTGAATCGTTTAATTCACATATTTAAGGTTCTCTGTTGGAAAACTGACCAAAAAAATGTTATCAAATCGGCAAAAGACTAAAAAAGACAGCCAAATATATATAATGTATCAGTTTGTACATATATTTGTTTTAGGGCTTTTTTTTAGTTTATAGTTTGATACATTTATCATTCGAGCTACAATTCAATAGATCTGTTTACTTAGAAAGGTTTTTATAAAAGAGGGGTTTACTTAGCGCACAAGTAACAGCTTTTGTGTTTTATTTTGGATTTTTTAAAGCTGATTTTTATATTTAGCTCATTTTTAAAACCCAGTTAAGTGACCATTTGTTAGTACTTAATGTTATTGCATACTTATACTTGTCCTATTCTGACAATGAGCTCAATGTCTAGGAATTGCCATTGGAAGCTGTCAATATTTTGCTTATATTATTGTCGTATAATAAAGCTGAAGTACCTATTTTCTTACTAACTTGTTATATGTTTATCAGGGTCCACAGTATGTCTGCACAAATTTTTGTACTTTTATTTGCACAACCTGCAGTGGAATACAGTAAGTCCCAAGTAATTATTTCATTGTGGCTTTGACTTTAATTTCCTTTCTTGAACTTGCACGTGCACTCATGTGTTTCCACATATCTAGATTGGGATGCACGGGCTTGATATTTTCTTTGATGTTATTCATTTTATATGGTATCAACCAATCTCAATAATCAATCTATTTCAGTCGCGAATTCACACACCGAGTGAAATCAATATCAATGGCTAAGTTCACTTCACAAGAAGTCACTGCTCTTCAAGAAGGGGGAAATCAGGTAGTCCCGTATACTTCATATCTTGGAGGCAATTTTTTTGCCATGTGAACCAAACTGGTTCAGTATGGTTTGTGCAGTTCTTCATTTTCTTTTAACCCCAAGTTACTAAGTATCCCGATTTCTGTTCTCGGTATATTGTTTGATAATTACAGCGTGCAAAGGAAATTTACTTTAAAGAATTGGATCCACAACGTCATTCTTTTCCTGACAACAGGTTGTTATTTTGTTTGTTATTTCTTATGTAATGTCCCAAGTGACTGTTGCTCTGACGTATGCCTTTCTTTTCAGCAATGTTGACCGACTTAGAGACTTTATTAAACATGTTTATGTGGATAGGAGATATAGTGGGTTAACGAGCTTGGATAATCCTCCAAAAGGAAAGATGGTAGGACGCTATTACCACCCTTTATTGTAAAGTATCTCACATTATACTTATTACCCAAGACTTGAATTTAATGGTTATGTCCCTTACCACCCTTTATTCTAAAGTATCCCGCATTCTACTTATTACCTAAAACTTGAATTTAATGGTTATGTCCCAAATGTCTTGTCATTCAGGATGTGAAGGAAGCCTTTTATGAAACCCGAAGAACTGATTCCTATCAGGGAGGTTCTCGAAGTCCCCCATATGAGAAGACATACGACCGTCCTTACAGTGGAAAATCCAGTCCTGGTGGAAGAAGTTCTGATGAAAGAAGAATTCCTGAGTTTGACCAAGAAAGCCCAAAATATGGTGATTATAGGAGTCCTCCTCGTACTGAGGTAGTTAATGATTGGCGCCGAGATAATAGATTTGGGAATGAGAAAAAGGTTGAAACCTACAAAGTATCTGACAGAGATTCAAAGCTTGAAGGCAGATCCCCAGAGCGATCAAAAGATCTGGATCCATCCAGCTCTCCCATAGTAAGGCCAGTTAGAGAAATTTTGGGAGAAAGTGTAATACCTCTTCGTATTATTGAACCACCAAGAAGCAACATCAGCAGGACAGTAGCTGTCTCTGTGCAGACACAGGTAAGGCTTCTCCTTATTGTAACCTGTGTATGTAGTAGATATCTTTCTTCTTTGTTTCATCAGGACCCTAGGTTTTGGCAGTTTGGTATTGGTGAAATTCAGATGATAAAGGCTCAACTGTGCCATGTTTAATTGAAATTTATGGAGGTGAATACTTCAGTGGGATACATAAATGCTACTTGCTATTTCATATCTAATGATACATATTTTTTTTCCATTGAGCTGTGATTATGGGTTCAGCCATTTCCTTGGCCTTGAGTATGCGATTTTCTTCATCTCTATTTGATTAAAAATTCTGTCTGCTGGAGATTTGTAATAATAAAAAGGTGTTAGTTTATTTTTGGTTGGAATACTTCTATGGGCTTATGCTTGAACCAAAAAAGTGAGTATTACTTGCCTGAAAGAGCGACATTGTTATTCTAGCAAATGCTAAAATAACTATCTCTAGAATTACTTTGTTTGATCAGATACCTTGGTAATATTAGCAGTTTTTTAGCAATGGTAAAAATCCTATATTTGGTATTACTTTGCTCAATGAGATTCCTTGGTATAATTAATGGTGTATACGCTGGAAGAGCCGTTATTTTAAGAAACTTTTTGTACTTGTCATGGCTATAAATGTTTTTATTTGGGCTTATTTGAGTTATGCTTTAACTGCAGCGAACTGCTTCTTCCAGTAGCTTAGGTTCTGTTGAAGGGACCAAAGTGGAAAATAAAGTTGAAGTCTCTGGAAGTTTAATTGATTTTGATGACGTTCCTGAACCTCCTGCTTCATCTGTCCCACAACCTTATCAAACAGTTGCAACTCAATCTGTTCCACAGTCAGTGACTTCTAGTAATAACAATTGGGCATCTTTTGATACCGTTCCTGAAGTTAAATCCTCTCAGGTGGGATCTAGCGAGAGTAAATTGGAATCTGTTCTATCAGAATTGTCAGTTTCAACATCTGTCCATGGTAATGTTTCTGGAAAGCATGATATAACTGTTTCTCTAACAGCTGCCTGCATATGTAGGAAATGTGATGGTGTTACCAAATCATGACGATTCAACATTTCCATCTGTAGGGCACACGCTTATGTCACCTTTAGCTGATGGAGCACCTTCAACTCCTAATTCTGGCTTGATATCAAAATTGCCTGTCAGTGGTGCCAATTCCTTTGTTGAAGGTGTTGCTGCGCCTCTATGGCCAACCATGCAGATACTGCAGACTTCCTTATTTCCAAGCACAGCAGTTCAGCCAATGACTGAACAATTTATCCCAATAGTTGATGGGAATCTAAGCAATCATGTTAGCCTTAATGTCTGCTCCTCATTTTTTTAAAAATCAATTTGTAGTTATACTTGATTAGCTTCTCTCTTTTCTGGTGATTACTGGCAGGCATGGAGCACATCACACGTGGCTAACTGTCAAAGACCTCTAAGTTATTCAGCAGCACAGCTACCTCGTGATGTTACAAAACCAATTCAGGATGTAACTTCTGGTGTGGTATCATATCCTTCTGTGGTGGAAGGAATATCAACCGGAAGAAAAGAATTGCCTGCTGTAAGTTTTTCTTTTTTTCTTTTTCTTTTATGTTTGTGAATGTGAATGTGAATGTGCAGGTGTTTTTGTTTTTTAATTGTTTTTTGTTTCTTATAAAAACGTTTTCAATAATCTGCAGGACATTTTTACTGCAACCTATTCATCATATCCTACACCAGTTCCAGGGTGGCATGCTGGCCAACCTCATGCGATGAATTTCAACATGCAATATAATACAATTGTGGTGATGTGACAACCTTATTGTATTGTGTTTATTTATATCTTAATGCTGAGAACCAGAGAGTAAATACTTATCTTAAATGGTCATCTTTTCATTTCTACAGCCCATGCAACAATTTACACACTCTGCGAAGCCATCAAATCCATTTGACCTCAAGAATGAGTCACATTTAATTCAATCCTCTTCAGTATGTGATTTTAAACTCAATGAGACTGATGTATTGATTTTGATGTGATGCATATTCAGTCTTGTAGGAAGAGGATAAATATTAACATCTCATTAAATCTTTTTAGAACATGGTGTTTATAGTACAGATTAATGCCAAAAGAATTAATGGTCTAGTTTATACATATTAATTTGGTTTCCTTGCCCTTTAAAATAAAACTGAGCATGTAACTTATGAAAACATATTTTCTTCTACATACGTCCACTTCGTTTGAAATTGCTCATTTTAGCATTTATTGGTTGGTTCATATACTGGTTTCCCTAAAAGTATCCTTGCTCTGTGTTCTCCTTACTGCAGTTTCCTTCCATGGCATCCTTGCATGGTGCTCTGCCTGGTGGACAACCTGCAATGGGCATGATGCGTAGTGCGAGTGTCGATACTCCCTCATCAGCATGGATATCAGGTCAACCGTCATTTTATCCAGCATCATTGCCTCCCCAGCCATCATATCCCTCCGGGCCACCAAGTATTTACAACTCTATTTTGTCAAAGTTTTCATTATAAGTTTCCAATTATTCTATGTTACAATTTTAATGTTTGTATTTGCTCAATTCTGTTTGAATGACCCAGATTTTTATGTCGGTCAGCAATTACCTAGTAACATACATACAAGGTAACAAGCCCCTTCCATGACCAGTATTTCATATTAATTTTTGCGGGCATAAAAATATGTAGGCTTAATCTATTTTTCTCATTAAATTTTCTTTTTCTGATGTTAGCTTATTGTTCAATCTTGATAAAACCAAGCTAGGAATTTTTGTAGTTGCTTATGCGCAGTTAGAGTGATGTTAGGCTAGACTTCTTGATGAACCAATTTTGATTGATAAAATGATGCGATAAATTTTCAATGTCATACGAAATAAGGTGAATAACTTCAAATATTTTGTTAACTAATTTTTGTGCCAGAAGTCTGTAACCTAGAAATTGCTTAATCAATGTGTCAGCCATTACTTAGACTTACCGATATGATAACTTGTAGTTAATTTGTTATATTTATGTCGACATTGATTGCTCGTGATTTATATTTTTCAGGCCTCCAGGAGGGGGAAATTTTGGAAATGAGAGAGCTGGTTATTTAAATATGGATCATCAGATGGTTGGAAGATTCTCAGCACCCACTAGTCCTCATCCATCTTCTTCTGCCAGTCGAAATCCTTTTGAATAGTCTCTCAAAATTGAAACTCCCTGGCCTTTGTAAGGTACGAAACATCTTGCTATCTTGCTGCTTATCATCAAATTGCCGGATGAAAAGTTTTGGCTGCTCCTTTTTTTCCTGATGTGTTAAATGCTTCTTCATTGTGCTGAAGATCTAGAGCCAACTGCCTACAGAAGAGAGAGAGAGAGATACCCAGATTAATGTGCAATACCAGGTTTTATGTGTTAATAAGCATCGGCAAAATGTTGTATAATTTCCTTTTTGACATGTTAATTGATTTTTGTACAATCATTGGCTTGAACGTTTCAGTAATACGCATTGTATATGCTATTGTTTCCATTGTGAGACATGTGTTTAAAATAATTGATTTTTGGTTATTAAAATGCTGGCATGGAAGGCATTTGTTTTTCCAGTAGTTTCTCGATTTGTTGCTTCTGATAGCTAGATTTGCATGCTTGTAATTCTTTTTTCCTTAACTCATTGGATGCTAGTTAATTGCAGTCATGTTCTATACATACACTTACAATTATTTTGTGTGTATTTCTTGTTTTTTCATGATTAATCATGTATATAACTATTACTTTCTAATGAATTGTTCTACATTTACGAGTCAAGTACGAGGTATTTGTATTCTATTAAATTTCCTTAAAGGGAGACTCTTTTCTTTTAGAGTCTTTTGAATTCATAAAGAAATGTTTAATAAGAGTGCTTGCTTTGATGAGGATAGAGAGGAAAAGCAGGCAGGAAAGGAGATAGAAATTTGAAGGAAGAAATTATTCGTTCTCATTTCTCAACAGATCATGGAAAACCCAAAAAGATAGAGAGGTAAGAAAAGCTAACATTCCGTTTTAATAGATTGGTTTTGTGCCAAACTGCCCATGCTGGAAAGATAAACTCTGAATCTTGGATCTGTAAATAGAGATGACATTTTGATACTTGACTTGCATTCTCAACAAACATTAACATTTCATTTCTCTATAACACAGAGGCTACCAGCTAAGTTGCTAGAGATCGCAAGAACAACAAGTTCATGATCATTGATTTTGTAAGTCGCAGCTTATTAATCATTTGTATGCACAACACAGGTTATATGAATGATGGGTAATGTCAAGTCGAGACCATTTCATTTAAGTCACACTGTACAGACTTGTGACAACATTTTGTGCTGCATTAACATTTATATTCTGTTGTCATGTGTGTTAGATCTCCTCCTCCGACAAAAGACACATACTCTGTACCAACACAAGTAAGTATATGGTCCAGCTAAGCATCAAGTTTTTATTTGACTCTAATCATACTTCTGTTTATGGTCCTCTTGTTTGGTTGAGATATGTATTGGTTCTTGTACTCTAATGATAAAGTTTCTAGTCGGCCATTTTACTAGTTGGCTTGAACACTATGAATACCGGTGTTTTTATACTCTGATTTTATTCATTCCGCTGAGTAGAGATAAAAGACCTTGACTGAGCCCTTGGCAATAAAAATTGCTTCTCTCAAGGGTTATAATAGGCATTGGACAGGAAAGGGAAAACACAATGGTAGCAGTTAAGTTTTTCTTCCATAATTAACAAAACAAATCCTGAACTATTGGATCGGGGCAAGTCAAACTTTAAAGTAATTTTGTGAACAACTAAATCCTTGAACTATGAAAAATAAAGAAAGCAAACTGTGTAGTCACGTTTTCTATTAAAAATTAAAATTTTTTTTTTACAGCTAATAGGTCGTCTTTTAGCAATGGATTTGTACATAAAGTAATTGTAGTTAATAACTTACTTTCCATGATGGAAGACAAATATTTGCTATGAAAAATATCTTTTTCGCAGTAGAAACGTGTCTTTCACTGTGGAAAAGATATTCTTTGCAGCAGGAAAAATGTCTTCCGCTTTGGAAAATAAGTCATATTCTAAAAATTTGCTTTCCACAAAGGAAGACAAGTATTTACTGTGAAAATGATATTTTCCATAGTGTAAAGGATAATTTCCTCAGCACAATCCGAGGGTGAAACATGACTTTAACATGAAGCATAATCTCAATCTCAAGCATAAACAATATTTTTCAATTGGTTTGTTTTCAATCTATATTGAATTATTTCTACTCACTTGTCTTTAGGACCGAGTTGACGAACGTCAGGTACAAAACGGATATTAAAAATCATTTGATTATTGTATCTAGAAGAGTATATTTTGATACATTGATTAATATAAAAATAGAATTTACATTTTTGCTGAGGAAAATAAGATTTCACAATAGAAGAATTACCCTTTTAGCTGTGGAAAATACCATTTACTCAATGAAAAATAGCATTTTCGTAGTAGAAGACATGTTTTTGCTATGGAATTTTTTTCTGTAGAGAACGTGTCTTCTACTGCAGAAAATAAGTTCTCGACTACAATTACTTAATGTAGGGGTCCGCTATGGAAAGATGGCCTATCCACTGCAAAAAAAAATTTAAATTTTTAACAAAAAAACGTTTTGTTTTTTTATTTTTATTTTTTATAGTTTGTGATTTTAATTATTTATAAAATTATTTTAAACTTTGACTTTGTGTTAGTCAAGTTGTTTAATATTTGTTGGGCTAATTTTCCTTTTTTCTTATTTTCAACCCAAGTAATGATCGAAACATATTAAGCATATTCAAATTCAACTTCTTAATTGAGATATGAGTGAACAATAACACAAAATTTATCGTGGTTCAGCTGGAGAATCATTAAAATTCTTGAGCAGGCATCTAGTTTAAAGAGAATATTAGTTTTATTGAAACTAATTGTGATACAGCCTAATTTGAATGTCTGTAGCAGTGAGGCAGAATAGAGGTAGTCATAAGCTAAAGACAGATGCACTGGAGAAAAGCACTCAGAGATATATGAAGTAAAACAATGTAACCAACTATGGCAAACCAGGAGAAACCTAAGCAAGGCTGAGTGTTGATGGAGCTGAAGCAGGAGAGTACTCACGGTCTCCCTCTTATTAGCAAAATAATTTTATGTTACTTCCCATTACATAATAATAGCTGCGCACTAATATAAGAGAGAATATTTGAAACCCTCAGCTGCCGGAAGATAAAGGAAGTTGGCGACCTAATGACAGTGAAGCCAGTGACCGAAGCTCCGGTGAACGGCAGCCGTAACTGTAACGGTCTTAAGGTAGCGAAATTTCTTGTCGGGTAAGTTCCGACCTGCACGTAAGGCGTAGCGATCTGAGCACGGTCTCGGAGAGAGGGTCGGCGAAATAGACACACCTGTGAAGATGCGAGCTACTTGACCATCATTTCCCGAGTCAAAGAGAGGTAGGAGAAGACGAAGGAGAAAAAATTGGGGGGGAGCTTCTTCAAGAAGGTAGGTTAAGATACATGTAGCATCAGTAGCTTCTTCAAGAAGGTAGGTTAAGATAGATGTAGCATCAGTAGGTTATAAGATTACACAGAAAAATTGGAAATGATAGGAACAAGGGTGAGGGTTTAAGAGAGAATTACAAATATCAGATCCACAAAGAAAGAAAACAGAAGAGAAGCAGAATGGTGTTTGCCAAATCATATCTATACTATACATATAAACTTGCCTTCAATCGCATGCTTCTCTGCAATTCTCTCTCTCTCTCTCTCTCTCTCTCATTAAATAACAAAGCATTTGAATATGAGAGTTGATAGGCTTTTTAACTCTCTACGCATAAACTTGTTTTATCATGTTAACTTTGCTGTTTATTATGTCTCAATTGCAATAGAAAAGATGAAATGGTGGTGGGTTTAAACTTCCTCCTCCTCAACCCCAACTCTTATAAGAATTCTTATAATCTTCATGGTGGAGGAATTGCATGTGGAGCTCCCCCGGTCGGTGGCAAGGTTGGTTCAAAATACTCTTCACATGGTGGGGGAGGAGGAGGTTCTATACACGGCATAGGCGGTGAATAGACGGGGGGAGGTGGAGAAAGAACGGGTGGCGGAGGAGGAGGTGAATATTGGAGCGGAGGAGGTGGTGAGTTCGGTGGTGGAGGAGGTGAATGTGGTGGCGGTGGAGGCGATGGGTTAGGGGGTGGTGGAGGTGGAGGTGGAGGTGAATGTGGTGGCGGTGGAGGCGATGAGTTAGGGGGTGGTGGAGGTGAATGTGGTGTTGGAGGAGGCGGTGGAGGTGAATATTGAGGAGGTGGTGCAGGAGGAGAGTTCGGTGGTGTTGGTGGAGGTGGTGAATGAGAAGGCCTAGAGCAGTAGACAGGTTGCGGAGGAGGTGGGGGAGAGTATAAAGGTGGTGGTGATGGAGGAGGAGGAGAATATATAG
>CM039468.1:8396902-8470479 GCA_022433065.1 Begonia loranthoides | reverse complement strand
GGTGGTGGAGGAGAATAAACAGGTGGAGGCGGGGATGGTGGTGGAGGAGAGGGCGGCGGAGGGGATGGTGGCGGTGGAGGTGTACTGACAAAGGGAGTACATCTAAAAGAACTACAATCAACAGGCTTAGACAAGAAAGCTGTACATTTCTCATCCAACCTCTGGAACGGCCTTTCCGGCAAGCAATTCCTCTTATCATCAAACTCAGAAAGTTTCAGGCATGCTGGCGGCTCGCCAGAGAAGAAATTATACGAAAACGTAAAGTTCCTTAGCTTGGGCAAACCACAAACACTCGCCGGAATATTCCCCGAAAGAAAATTATGCGCCACATTCAACTGCTCCAAGCTCACCATTCCGCCGACAGTCTCCGGCAACGGCCCAAACAGCTCGTTAAAACTAACATCAAACACCGTCAAATTCTTCAAAAACCCTATCTCCGATGGAAAGCAAGAAAGCAAACCGTTATTCATTAGAATAATCTCGTTTAGCCTCGACATATTTCCCAAGCTCGCTGGCAAACAGCCGTGAAACTTGTTGTTCGCAAGGACGATGACGGAAACCGGAGAGTTTCCAAAATTTTCCGGCAGTTCAAACCTGAACCTGTTGTTATTTATAAAGATTGCGTCCAAATCCTTATCAAATAGTTCACTGGGTACTTTTCCTTCGAACTCATTGAACCTTATATCCAAGAATTTAAGCTTCGGAAGCTTAAGAACAACCCGAGGGAATTTTCCGGCGAACCGATTGTTACTGATATCCAATTCATAGAGGAGCTTCAAGTTCTTGAATTTCCAGGGAATAGTACCACAGAATCGGTTTGAGTTGATATGAAATAAAGCTAGATCAGATAGCAGACCTAGTTCTGCCGGTAAATATCCGGCAATGTCACCGTGATTGAGGTCGATTCCGGCTACAGTTATTATCGTATGACTTTGCGGGTCTGGAGCACAGAACACTCCTTCGTAATCGCAGACATCAGATCCGACCCAATTGGCAGTAAGATTTAGAGGGTCGGAGAGAATGGCTAGTTTCCAAGCCTGCAATGCGATATAAGCGTTTCTTAACTTTTCATTTTCGAAAACTAGAGAAGGGTTCACAGTCAGATTCTCTCCTCTGTCAGCGAAAGCATCATGGCCGGAAAAAATGGTGAACTGCTCGGAAGCGGAAAGGGAGAGGAAATAGCCAAAAAATAAAGCGGTGAGGAGAGGAAGAAGAGAAATGGGGTTTAGCAGCGTCTTCTTCTTCATCTTCTTAGGCCAGACATCTGATTTCTAGAATGATCACTTCTCTGCTCTCTCTGTATCTCTCCCAACAAAAGCTTAAGGCTGGGATCTTCAATGGGAGATTTGAGCAAAAAGTTAAGGTTTTGAAGGAGGTTTGAGCCGAAATCATGCATGGAAGAGCCAGCTATATCATAGCTCCATCCCACCTCTCTCTACACGTTTGTTTATTTATTTTTGGGCAAATGACAAATCAACCATCGTGGTTTTTGGTGAATGACAAGTTAACCATTGTGATATTTTTTTAACAAATAAACCATTAGTGTATGTAAAAATGACAAATCCAACATCACAATACGGTTGACGGTTAAAAAATTAGGCGCCATGTTCAGAACGTCAGAATCACATAATGCAGAAACAATCGAGTTTTCGAAAATGGCCGCGATCTCTGGAGCTCCAGAGACCCCGACAATGGCGGTCTCAACGGTCTCTGGAGCTCCAGAGACCGCGACAATGGCGATCTCTGGATCCAGAGACCGCAAAGAAGGCGGTCTCTGGATCCAGAGACCGCGTAGAAGGCGGTCTCTGGGATCCAGAGACGGCGTAGAAGGCAGTCTCTGGGATCCAGAGACCGCGTTTCTTCGCGGTGTATCGCAAGACACCGCGTTTTTACGCGGTGTCACTGCGTTTACGGAGGACGGAGAACGAACTGGGATGTTTGTTTTGTTATTTTTTCATATGTCAGTGGTTAATTTGTTAGAAAAAATACTAGAGTGGTTGACTTGTCATTGATCACAAATCACGATGGTTGATTTGTCATTTACCCTTTATTTTTTATATTTTTGCTTTCATTTCAAAATATTCAAAAAAACAAAGTTAATTGAGTACATATATAATGTGTTTATTAAACCCTAGCTGAATATTCCGGAAGAAATAATGATTAAATATTGTAAAATGCCCTTAAAAAATGCTGACTTTTCCGCCATTGTTACTGGCGAAAATTGCTGTTATGCTATGAAGATGAGTCGGTGCCGGAGCCGGCGAGGGTTGACCTTCCAATCCGATAAAAGACTTTTTGTCCGTGTATGATGACATTGGATTAGAATAAATTAATTGATTATATTCAAGTCAACAGATTTAAGAAAATGTGTGTTATTTGCTGGCTCTTCACATTTCTTAATTAAAAAAGAAAAGCAATGTTTTCCTCGTATAACATGACTTATTTCAGTCATGCACCCCAATAACTAGAATTAATTCCTATTATATATTTAATCACATGATATAATAATCTCTCGAGATTACTCAAATAATACGGTAAATAAATAAAGATTCGATATATTGTCCACTAACAAATATATTTTTCAATTTTCAGGGTAATTGCTCATTTAATTTTGTCCATTAACAAATGTTGAGCAAACTTAGCATTTGACGTTTGCACGTATTATTGATTATTGGTAATCATGTCATGTTAAAGAGTAGGTGAGAATCGTGAGCAGCAGTTGCAACCTGCAGGCAATGCACTACTCACGTTGAAGAAAATCATATCTTAGACAATTATTTATTTATTTATTAAATGTCACTCCTAATTCTAAATAATAATAATTTGGCTGAATGCCAACTCGCATAAATCTTAAATATTTTACCACAAATTTTCCAACACAATTTAAGTTTCTAAATATTTATTGTTGAAAACATGCTGTCCATATTAAAAATAGAGATGGGCAAATGAGCGGATTAGCAGAGCCAATAGATTTTTAGGAAAACCGATAATTAGTTTTACTATCCAAGAACCAACCAATGTTGGTTCGGTTCTCTGTTTGTTCGACAAAAATCGTAAAAAGCCAAACCAAACGCAACTAAAATGAAAAACTGAAAAACAAATTGGTTCTCTTCACTCCTAAGTCTCTTTCTCTCCACCCTTCAGCCCTCGAAGTGTGAAGGCCGGACCGTTGCCAACTGCCTGTTGCGATTGAGGGAATGCTGAGCAGAGATTCAACTGCCGACTACATTTGTTTTGTTTAAAGACGCAACAACGATTTTGAGAAGTGTGTTTGTTATATGCCATGCTCTGTTATGAATGTTGGTTTTCAGATTCCCTCACACGATGAAATTACCTGTTATCCTAATAGACATTAAGCTTAATTGTTTTGATGATAATTGAATTAACTTGATTATAAGTTGTTTATCATTTGAATATATATTGAATTTATTATTATGTTTATCCTTGATATTCAATGGAAATACTCTTAATACATGTATTAATTTTTACTAATATGTTTGTCTAAGTCTATGTAGTTAAAAGATAAATTATTTGGACTTAGAAGCTTCAAAAGGAAAAAACACAGAGTATAGGGGTTGACCAGAAACGCTACAGAGAGCCAAACTAGCAAGAGCGGCAGACCAGGGCGTGACGGCAGTTGACCGAAAATATTACAGAGAGCTCTGCATTTTGAAGCAATGTAAAGTAGTTGACTGGTCCAAAGGATGTGGTCGACCGAACATCTTACAGAGAGCAGACTCTGTTTCAGACTACAAGATGTGCTCGACCGAGACTGATTGAGTGGATGATTGGACTCGACAAAATTGCAACAGTTGCAATCTAACAGTTGGGAAACGGTCGACCAAAATGTTGAGTGGTCAACTACTGTGCAAATTTTATAAATATAAGTCACTCCGAATTGCAAAGTAGAGGTGATGAGAATCTATAATGAAGTGCTGCCAAATTCACACGAGAGTTCTCTTTAACAAATCAGTGCATAGCTCTCTAACTGTCTCTACCCCTTCACTTGAGATTTTATATCTTTGAGAGTTAGACTTCTAAATTGTAATATTTCGATTCCTTCATTGTAATCCTATGACAATCAAGGGTGACGCCCCGCAACAGTCAAAGTGTAACGGCTTGATTGACGCCCGTGTAGTTCAATCAACAATAACCGAGGAGGTTATTGGATTAATGAATCTATAAGGAGGAGCCATGAAGCGCAGACGTAGGTAAGGTTGGCCAAACTGCGTTAACAAATCAGTGTTAACTTTTTATTTTGTACTCTGATATATGCTATTACTTGTATATTTATTTGTGTTAAATCACTTAGAGTATAGAAATATAATATCACAGGAAAAAGTCACCCCCCTAATTAGGACTATCATGATCATTTCATTACCGATATTCATAACAACGGTAACGTGCTTAACCTATGTATTATGAAAAATAATTTAGTATGAACATAAAACAGATAATTGTTATAATGTAAAAATAATCATATGTGTTCAAATATCTTATTTTAGATTTAATCGAAAGGATTAAGAAATTATACATTTGCAGCTAACTTCACACAGGTACAAAATAAGAGAGCTTTGATAATGATTTCATCAACCTTTGAAACTTTCGATCTTCTCCTTCAATTCTTCTCACCTCGAATAAACACGTGTGGCGTGATAAACGCAGCAGGATCACACTCAATTTATGATAGAACTTATTCTTACTACATGAGACGATCTATTTAGATTTAAAGAACAATTCACTAAGATCAATATGGAAGACTTACGAATTTGCTCTCAAAATGAATTATACAATCTCATTGATTTCAACCACCATATGCGAATGAGATTGTAACCTCTATTTATAGTGAAATAATTTCATAATGGTCATTATGACATTTAGAGAAAACCATTACAAAATTTAATCTCTAATTTAAGTTAGAATTGATTTCATAATGACATATTCATAACAAAACCCTTATGAAAATCAAAACAACTTGTCACAGTGGCTCAACACTTGACACCATGATATTAACTTAAATTTGACATAATTTATTTTAAAAAACCATTTTCAAAATTTACTTTATATTTGTTAATTAATTGAATAATCAATAATTTAATTATTTCATTTAATGAAATATAACAAACATATTAACTATGACACTTATGTTATTCTGTCTAATCAATAATTCAATTATTCAATCTAATGAAAAATAATAAACTTATTGTTGAATGTATTAAATAATTAATTCATAATTAATTATTTAGTATTCTTTGTTCATTTTGCTAGTATACGAATAATGATAGAATGTGACGAGGAACCGATTGACCGATGAACCTATAGTTTTAAGCTCAAATAATTTTTTTTAATTAATATAAACTCTTTATATTAATTAATATAATTATTAACTGTAAAATAGTTTAACTAAATACTTAAAGTTGCACTATCAAAACTATATAATATGTTTACTCAAAGTAATTCTCATTGATATAATTATTACATATGTATTAGCCCTCAATTTGGAATCGTAATAGAGCTAAATTTATAATCTGTTAACCTTTCCTATTACATCTTTATCATTGACTACAATTAGTTCTTGATTGAATAATTAATTCATAGTGATTATTAATTGCGTACTAATTATTCGATCCCTGAACTAACAAACAAGAGAATCTATAGAAATAGATTTCATTGTATCAGTGCTAACATTCCTAGCTATTCATTTTAATCCACTTTCAATATACAAAGTATACAAATCATAACTCGAATAAAACTTTACCGAGTAAAACAAAGAATAAATTAAAATAAAATAGAAGTTTGTTAAATACAATGAATTAAAATCATACATATATGACATCATTATGATAAAATTAATTGTTTTGACAAAAATATCAAAGTAATATAATTTTATCTGGTCAAGTCCTATATAATCATATTATATAAAACATATTTATCTTATGTCACTACATATATAGTCGAGTTATGACTATACATTCTACATGAGATAAACTATGTTTATGATTATGAACTATTTGAAAATTTCATACTTCAAATATAAGTCACGGATATTTTAGTTATTACTTTTTATATAAGCCATACAGCTTCTTTTGCTACTTCACAGGGAGCAATGTATTCTGCTTCCATAGTATAGTCTGAAACACCATCTTATTTTACACTTCTCCAAACTATGGCTCCACCTCCAAAAATGAAGACTGGTCCAGATATCGACTTTCGATCGCCTGTATCAATTTAAAAATCATAATCTGCATATCCAATTGGAATCAAATTCATACAAGAATATACTAGCATATAGTTTATCGTTCTTCATAGATACTTGAGAATGTATTTGACTGGTATCCAATGATCTAATCCTAGATTCGACTGGAACCGGCTAACTATCCATATTGCATAACATATATTGGGCTTTGTGCAAAACATAACATATATCAAGCTCCCAACAGCTAATGCATTGGTATAATACCCGGACTTTTTATATCAGAATTTAATAAGGTTAATTGGAAGGTAATTGAGGGTATTTGGATTAATTGGATTATTTTTGGGGTATTACCAAGGACGTATTTGTAATATTATAATTTATGAAAATTTATCGGATGATAATTAAGGATTTATTTGGAAGAAATAAATTATTGGATAATTATTAGGGTATTACCAAAGGCGTAACGACAATCATTTTTATCGAGCGACATTTGGAATAAATCAGGAATTGGAATTGGGTTGAGAATAATTTAATTAAATGAAGGATTTAATTAAATTATTAAAGAGAAATTTAATTGGGTAAAAAGATTATTTAAATTAAAAAGAAATTTAAATGAATTAGTTGAAATTAAAGCATTAAAAGAACAATTAAAATGGGGAAGGAGGACCAGTCCAGTTCAGTTGGTGTGGCTTTGGTTGGTTCGGTTCAGAAATTAGATGAAAGGAAGGAAAATTATTTTGGCCTTCTGCCAGTTCCTTCAGAAAGAAAGAGAGAGCCAAAGAGGGAGATGGAGACCGAGGAGGGAGATTGGGCGCGAGGGAGCGATAACGATGATGGAGTTCACCGACGGACTTTGGCGTGGCGACGAGACGGGCTCCGACGTGGAGACATCCTGGCGAGCGTTTGCAGGAGAAGCGGGATGGCGTCGTGGGTCGCTGTTTGGATTGCGAGATAAAGGTTTCAGCGTGGGGCGATTTTCGGCATCGATTCGAGGTATGTCTGGCCGTGTTTTCTCCTTTTTTGTGTTCTAATGATCGGGAGACTGGCAGGGCATGGATTGGAGTCAGCGTGCAGTGATTTCTGGCTTCGGATCAGGTCTGGCTGCGATTGGGTGCTCTGACCCGGCTGCGCCTGGAACCCAGTCTGGCTGGTTCAGGTTGAATTGTTGTCTGCTATGCAGACAACCCCACGTTCCTTCCAGCCTGGAATTGCACTCTGCATTAAATGCATAGTGGGGAACACTCCGTAAAGCTGGACTGAATTTGTGGGATAATGTCGGGTGATTTGTTTAGAAAAGGGCAGTGGCTAGTCGGGCGTGCTGGAGAATATCACTCTCTGCCTTCTGGGAATTGGCAGAGAGTGTCCTTTATGGTGTTGATATATAGAACAGAGACAGGGAGAGGAGATAGGCAGTGATGCGGGATTGTTTTTTAGAAGAGCTAAGAGCACTCTGCTGAAGAAGGGGACCGAGAGTTGTAAGAAGAAAATGGAGTCCGAGAGCTAGAGAGGAAGTTAGGGCCGAGAGGTGAAGAAATGCAGAACTGATGGAGAGATCTCTGGAGTTGAGATGCTGACTGAGAATGTGAGGTCTTCTCTTATTCTGTTGTGGTCCTTTAATTCCTGTTTTAAGATTATGTATAACTCTGTTAACTTGAAATAAATACTTGTATCTGGTTGGATGAAATGACATATCTTGTTATGTTGGGATTAGCTTTGCTGTTGGATGATTTTGTTGGTTATGATAAGTTGATGGTTATGTCTGGATAATGAGATTTATTAGGTGTTATTGTTACCTTGGATTCATGGCCCTGATTATGGTAATTATTGTGGATGAGTTTTCTAGAAGGTTGGGATTGATGCTCTGTAGTTGGATTTAATTCTCTGTTGGTTATGGAATACTCTTCTTTTGTTGGATAATCTATTGGTTTAAATTATGTTAGCGATTATAAAGTGAAATGTATTGTGAAATTCAAGTAAGTGTTCTACACGTTAGGAATATACCTTGTACGTTTGGATGTACTGTGATAATCTGTTGTTTTGGATTTGAGTCGCTAAGTGGATAAATATTGGTGTACCCTGTTGGATAAATATTATATTGCATCTTTACGTGCACAATTTGTTACCTTTCGGCCAAGGGAAAGATTTTCTACGAGTATTCCACCCTAATTGTCCCTCCCTCATTAATGTTTTGTTCCTAGGAAGACTTCTCTCTCCCCATTTAGCTACCCTCCACTCCACTTGTACATTTTGAGCTGGCATTTTGTGTGAGGAAGGTATTGGCTGAGTGTTGTCGGTATTGGACGAAACTTGGAGAAGGGAGAGCTGCTGGAGGTCAAGACACACGACTACAAAGGTAAGGAATTGGGTTTGTCTTGGCCTTGTGCCCTACACCCAAGTATTTTGTTGTGTCAAAAAAAAAAAAAAGGTTTTCTTTTTCTAGTTTTAACATGATTTTTCTGGTTTGGATTATGAAATAAGATGAAATATGAGGTAAGATGGATGGAAAGGATTATGGCACGAAATGAAAGATAAATGAAAGGATGTTGTAAGGCTAAGACAAGTCATAAACTTAAAGAAATGAAAGTGTTTCCATGACATGTTGTATTGGTGTTTGTTGAATCTGATTTTTTTTGGTTTTGTTGATTTACTGGTTTCAACAAGAATAAATATAGTATATGATGGATCAAGTCACGAAATGAAGACTAGACAATGAAAGAAATATGATAGTCTATGTATGAAATGACGTATGTGTGATATTAATGACCAATCACAAGTTAGGAGATGTTTGCTGTCAATGGTTTAAATTTCTGTTTTCAAGATAACTTTCTGACCTCAACTATTCAAACCCTCACATGTACTGAATATGATAAAAATGTTCAAGCATCTTCTAAGAAAAAGAATGATGAAATGACAATGTTAAAGTACTAAGAAGAGTCATCCTAGTTGTTTTTATATGAAAGTTTCTGTTTTGTTTATACTTCACTGGTTTTGGTTTTTTGCTTTCAACTTATAAATCTCTTTTCTCAAATATTATCATGACATGAACGAAATTGATGAAGTAAACGAAAATGATGAAGTATGAATGAGAAATGGTAAAGAAATGATGAATGGTAAAGGAAAAGATGAAAGGATGAAAGGATAGGGTATGAATGATTGAATGGGAGAAATGGTAAAGCTAATGTTCTAAATTGTAAATTCTGATTTTGTATAGTAGTTGTTGTTATGTTAGATCATGTTGCAAATGTGTTTAAACATAAGTTCGAGTTATTAAGTTTCACTAGTGAAGATGAGTAAAGTATTTTAACTTGTGTTAAATTGGTAAATTCTGGGAAGCATGCTAAACAATTAACGGTTAAAGACATAGACATGTAAAGTGTGATCTTCTGATTTGTTTTGAATGTTTTGCTGCTAGGATAACTGTTATGCTAGATCTTATTCGTACACTCATAGAGTTGTTTTAATTTCAATGTTGTCAAAAGCATGCTTAATTTTTACATGAAATGGATATTGCTAGTAGATTTGCTTAATTCTCACATCGAATGGATATTGTTAGTAGATTCATATGGTCAGTAGATTATATGGTAAAAGCATGATTTTTCCTTGTAGATGTTCCTTGTTGTTGTGGCTGTAAAAATAGTATGTTGTGAGATGATTTGTTTTTTGCAATATTGTTCTTTATATTAGATGTTCTTTATATGTGATGTGTTAGAATAAGTCATGTTAATAGAAAGATAATAAGGAGCACCCAAAGGCATGGTGCTACATGCATGAGTGAGGAAAAGAAACGAATAAAACGATACCGGGATGTACGGGACACGTCATCACCGAAGACTTCCGTTCGGGATACGTCGGAAGGTAGAACCTCTAGAGGCGGGACACGCCAATAGAGAAAGACCCTTGGAGGCGGGACACGCCAAAAAGGGGATGAACGATGATAAGCATGTTCGGGATGGTCAGGACACGTCATCACCAAAGAAACCCTCCATCGGGATACATTGGAAGGGTGGAAACTCTAAAGGCGGGACACGCCGGAAGAGGAGGAACCTCGAAGGCAAGAAATGCTATAAAAGGAACCGCAAAGAAGTTGGAGGGCGGATTTTATCCCCTAAGAACCCTCCAATCTTCACACTCCACATCGGGATACGAGTGGAGAAAGAACGAACGTAATGAAAGAATTGGTTTGGGTGGCCCCCATTCCAAGCCAAACTAAAGAGAGATGCATAATGATTTTTTTTCCGTTCCTTACTGAGCGTAAGCTCACGTCCTTACTTGTGGTGTAGGTAACGATTTGACTATTCCGGAAGTGAAGGAGGAGACCTTTCCCGTGGAGTCTGCGATGGGTCCGATGGATGCGCCTACGGAGTAGTAGTACGGCAAGAAAACGAGAAAATAAGAACGGAAAAAGGTTAAGTAAGAACTAAATGATGATTTCGAATGCAAGGTTTAAAATGTGATGTAAAACTATATTATGGACTTGGTAGAATTTTAAAAGACTTTGGTTTATGGTTTTTAATTTCTTATATCTCCTGTTTTTCATGAAATTTAAATGCTAACCGTTTTCCATATTTAACTTCTAATGATTTACGTTTCCGCAAATAGATCCCTTTTGGTTTTTCCGAAGAAAGAAAGATTTAAAAGAACGTTTTAGTAACGATCGGATTTTTTTTGCACTATGATTTATTTAAAAGAAATTTTTACAAACGAAAAAAAACTGTATGATAAATGGATAAGGCGTAATTGAAAATGATTAAGAAGGTAAATTGGAAAATATTAAGAAATCCGGGTCGTTACAGGCGAATTCAATGGAATCAGTTATAGTGAGCCTGCTACTGTGAAAAAATTTGCTAGACAGGCTCAAGCCAAAAAAATTATCAAAAAAAAAAATGAAAAGTTCAAATCATTTTATCATGAGTTTTTAAAAACAAGCCCACTTCATGCTATGATTTTCTTTTAACTATCCTTGCCTTTTGTTTCAAATGTATCATCTCTTCTCTGATAGACAAACAAAGTGGTCCGGATATATGTCATAAATGTCTATGCCTTGTTTGATATCTTTCACTTGCAGATTTGCTGGAATGATGGGGTTAGCGCATAAGTAAGAATTTAGTTTGTTGAAAGATGTGAGTCAAAGAATTGGGATCTATTTGTTAAATTTGATAAGAAAATTACATCTTTCAAGTTTTGTTAATACTTTATTAGGGGTGGTCAAACCAACCTAGAACCTGTAAATCGAACCCACATTCAGTTTTCAAAGTCCATTGCACTGTAATTCGATTCTAAGTTTTGGGATCCAAGAAATTCTGTTCGATTATCGATTTAGCATATACAAAATCAAATTATCAATGGGCTTAGCCAGTCCACTTGCCCACTATTTTATTGTTTTGTTATCTTTTGATTACCTTGGGCAATTGGCATTATATGTTTATTTTCCCTCATGACATTTTGTTTTTGGTATATATTTTCTAATTTTGTTGTTAATTTCATGATTTTTCTGGATTGTGTAGTTAAATTAGTGTAATTTTGGTTAAATTTATACTCCTAATGTTTAAATTTATTTAAATCCAAAATTTAAAAATATTTCTTTTTGTATTAGAAACCAGACGTGAACGCAACTCGCATTTTTGGTTTGGTTCTTGCACCAAAAAAATTCAATTTCAAAATTACCAGAACCGATTTAAACCACTTAAATTTGGTTCTATTATAGAACCAAACCGAATTGAACCATGAAGACCCCTATACTTCATGGAATCAATAGAGGTTTTCTTTCTATGATCATTAATATTTATGAAGTCCAAGTCTTGAATGACAATGGTTTGTTTGGGTTGGTTTGGTTTGGTTTGTCCAAATAAGTTGTTTTGTTTGAGTCTTTGGGAGCTTTTTAAACCGATCTTTTGGTTTGCGGCGTTCACAGCAAATTGTAATATTGTATACTTTGAAACAGGCATTGGAGGGAAGTTATGGTAGATGACTCTTTCTCTCCTTCCTGCGAACTGCCGCCACTTCTTCTCTGCGCTCTTACAATACACTCTTCGAAAGGATCTCCAAAAGGGTAAAGCCCTTCACTCTCAGATCCTCAAATCTGGCTCTTTTTCGTCCGTCTACCTCGCCAACAGCCTCGTCAACTTTTACGCCAAGTGTGAAGACCTACCCAAAGCCAGGCTTGTCTTCGAAAGTATAAGCAATAAGGACGTCGTCTCATGGAACTGTCTCATCAATGGCTACTCTCAACATGGTTCCTCAAACGCCGCCTTTGTCATGGTGCTTTTTCAACGCATGAGGGCGGAGAACACCTTACCCAATGCTCACACTTTTGCTGGTGTTTTTACTGCAGCTTCACATTTATTGCACACTTTCAGCAGCCTCCAGGCTCATTCGCTTGCGATTAAGACTGCTAGCTTTTACGATGTTTTTGTTTGTAGCTCGCTTCTTAATGCCTATTGTAAAGCTGGTTTAATATCGGATGCTCGGAAGGTGTTTGATAGAATTACTGATAGAAACTCAGTTACTTGGGCTACAATGATTTCTGGGTATGCCTTGAACGGGATGACTAGCGACGTTTTGGGGCTCTTCAAGCTAATGTGCCGCCAAGGGGAGGAAATTAATGAATTTGTTTATACTAGCATTTTTAGTGCTTTAAATACGAATGAATTTGTTGAATGTGGGAAACAATTTCATTGTCTTGCTCTGAAAAATGGACTTGGCTCGTTTGTTTCTGTAAGAAATTCTCTGGTTACTATGTATGCAAAATGTGGGAGTTTGGATGATTCGATTCAGACATTTGAATCATCAGGTGACAAGAATTCAATTACCTGGTCTGCAATTATCACGGGCTATGCACAATCTGGGGAGGGCCGCGAGGCATTGAAGCTGTTTTTTCATATGCACAATAACGGGATTGAATCAACTGAATTTGCTTTTGTTGGGGTCATAAATGCTTGCAGTGACTTGAGTGCCATTGGAGAAGGACGACAAATGCATGCTTATTCTTTGAAAATGGGATATGAAAATCAGATTTACATTATGACAGCATTGGTTGACATGTACGCCAAATGCGGAAGAATAAAGGATGCACAAAAGGGGTTTGATCATTTGCAAGAACCAGATATTGTGTTATGGACATCTATGATTGGAGGGTATGTGCAAAATGGAGATAATGAAGGGGCATTGAGTTGGTATTGTAGAATGCAGATAGAGGGAATGACACCAAATGAACTAACTATGGCCAGTGTTATAAAGGCATGTTCAAGCCTCACTGCTTTGGATCAAGGCAAACAAATCCATGCCCATTCGATTAAGTACGGACTTAGCAAATCACTTCCCATAGGAAGTGCTTTATCAACAATGTATGCAAAGTGTGGGTGCTTGGGAGATGGTAATCTAATCTTTAAAAGGATGGTCAAAAGGGATATAGTCTCATGGAATGCAATGATGTCTGCCCTTTCTCAAAACGGGCAGGGCCGTGAAACTTTAAAGCTCTTCGAGGAAATGAAACTCGAAGCAACAAAGCCGGATTATGTCACCTTTGTCAACATTCTCTCAGCTTGCAGCCACATGGGAATGGTAGAGAGAGGTTGGCAATATTTCAATTCGATGTATGATAAATATGAAATACTCCCAAGGGTAGAGCATTATGCTTGTATGGTCGATATATTAAGCCGGTCCGGGAAGTTAGAAGAAGCCAAAGAGTTCATAGAATCAGCCTCAATCGATCATGGTCTATGCTTATGGCGTATCTTATTAGGGGCTTGTCGGAACTATCGGAACTACGAATTGGGAGCTTATGCGGGTGAGAAACTAATAGAGTTAGGGTCGGAAGAATCTTCCACATATGTTTTATTGTCAAGTATTTATATTGCGTTGGGACAATCAGAAGACGTAGAAAGGGTTAGAAAGATGATGAAACTTAGAGGTGTGAATAAGGAGCCAGGATGTAGTTGGATTGAGCTGAAGAGTCAGGTTCATGTTTTTGTTGTTGGCGATCAGATGCATCCAGAGATAACAGATATAAAGACAGAGCTATGGAGGTTGAGAAAGCATTTGAAAGAGGAAGGTTATCTACCTTCAAGCTATGCAAAGGTGTGATAGGTTTATGTGCTAATTTATACTATTAATGAGCATTTTTTTTGTAGAAAACTTTGTATCAACAAACGAAAAGAGTCAGTGTTATACTGATGAATGGAGTACTTCCACTTGTGAATTTTGTGAGTTTGAGAATTTCTCATGTCTTTTCGAAATGTTTTTAATGTGATTTCAGATAAACACATTTGATAAATAGATCATTGTATAAAATGGTATTGAGAATGACAAAACGGTAAATTTCATAAAGAGGTAGAGCAGTTGCGCTTGTCAGAGCGCTATTGCGCTCAAAGAGTAAAAAAGATGTCGCAAACAAATGCTGAGAGCCACTACGCTCACTCAAAGCGCAAGTGTGCTCTCTTTTTAAGAGTCGAAAATAGTGGCCCAACGCTATTGCACACTTGATGACCACTATTGCGTTCATGCAAGATTTTGGAAAACCTAAAGGAGCATTAGAGAGTCGCCTCAGAGCGCAGGTGCGCTCCCTATTAGTTTCTGCAGTGGCAACGCTACTGGTAAATAAGGTCAAGTGAGAAGTTTTAAGGACGATCTATAAATACGAGACACATCAAATGATGAAGGGAGGCTGGAGACACGAGTATTCAATAGAAAAGGGGATTTCAAACACTCGTTTACTAAAGATTACTGTGGAGATTATGACGACAAACAACGAATCATCGAGAAGGAGGGCTGCAAATAGTTTTATCTCTCTTTACTCTTATTTTTGTTATGGTTTCCATGATCATCGATATGACTTTTTCTTTTGATTTTCCCCTTGCTATTATGACCTATATTTATATTATAGGATTATGATTAAACTTAATTAAATATTTATTCTTTTTAGTTTATTGATTCGTTTTGAGTTTGTTTATTGTCTTGGGTTTATTAATAGGGTCATTGATTAGGTTAATTTGATCGCATGGCAAGAATTTGGGAAAAAGATTTGCGTGTTTAAGCTTAGAAAGGACAATATACGATCATTAAGGAGAAACTGTGTCATGACCCCAACTTCGAACCCCTTCGAATTATGGGATTGTGATGAAGATTTTTCGCCTAGAGAATGACACGCGCACATTTATACTCAGATTAAAGTATGATAACGTTTGATTACATTATCCATGTATCCGTATAAAGGATAATATTACTAATAATCCCAATGTGATTTACCATGTTTCAGTCAAATTAAAAAATTTTTTTATTTAATATGCACACCACAAACATATATGAGTTATTACTTATAAAACTACATAGTCTTAACTTTATTATAAACACTAGGCCACTATATGTAACCCTCACACTAAATTATGTACAGTGGAAAGTACTTCGGTATTTACAACGAACAAAGAAATACATGCTCATGTACAGAAAATCAAATCATCTTGAGGAGATTGGATATTCAGATTCAGATTATGAAGGATGTGTAGACTCGAGGAAATCTACATTCGGTTATGTGTTCCTATTAGGCGAATGAGCCATATCATGGAAAAGTGGAAAACAATCTTCGATTGCTACTTCCATTATGGAGGCAAAATTTGTAGCATGAATTTATAGAATTGTGGTTGCGGAATTTAATTCAGGGTCTAGGAATGGTCGACAATATAGATAGACCGCTGAAAATTTATTGTGATAATTCCGTAGCTGTATTCTTCTCGAAAAATGACAAATACTTGAAAGAAGCAAAACATATGGATTTAAAGTACTTGTCAGTTAAATAAGAGATACAAAAACAAAAAGTGTGCATTGAGCATATAAGTACAAGTTTGATAATAGCGGATTTATTAACCAAAGGATTGTCACCCAAAGCTTTTAAAGAACATGTTGTAAAAGATGGATTTATGTGACAAATCTTTGTATATGTGATTATAAAAACATAAGTTGTATTTTATGACACTTTTGAATTCACAAAGGAAATGTTTTTGTATAGTTCATTATTCATAGAATGGTGTATAAAATTAAAGTTGTTTATGAATAGTATGTAAATTTTATGAAAAGATAAAGTTGAAAGATATATATATATAATATTCCTCAATTAAAGAATTAATGCATTGTGTTTATTTGTGATACATGGAAAGAATCATGTCGTCATTAAAGACTTGTGACGCCATGATCTGATTATACAATTCATTATGAAAAGAACACTTGATAAATTCACATTATGGTATACTATAGAAATGGATTGTAAATGCAAGTTGTGACAGCTAAAAAGTAATAGCTGGAAATCGATTTTATTAAAGTTAATATAACATAGCTCAAGTAAGAGATTATTGGATTATTTTCTAATAATCTAAAAATATGATTTATGTTAATTAAAGTGCATTGATTTAATATTAAAGGGCTTAATGTGATGATTGTTAAATATAAAAAAATTAAGTTGATTATATTTTAGTTCCCTCATTGTTAAAAGAGATTAATGATATTTACGTAATTCTTTGTAAATTGAAGAACAATAAAGTAAATTATATATTTATATTTCTTTATGTAAGGAAAGTTGGAAATTCTGTGAATGCATTAAATAGAGGAAGGAGAGTTTCAGACGTAAAGAAATAAAGATAAACATGAGAGAAGCTATATAAAACGTCTCTTCTTTTCTCTATTAATGAGCTCTCTGGACTCTTGTGAAAGAATGAAAGAATTGGCTTTCTCTTTATCAAAAAGATCTCTCTTTCTCTCTCGTTTGCTTTCTCGGCTGATTGTCTTTTTGAAATAAGAAGAATAAAAGAAATATCATACATTCTTTCTTAATCATCGAAGGGAGATATTAAGGGAAAAATGTTCAAGGCGATAAACATTTTCTGAATCAACGTTTATATCAACAAAAGCATGGATCAAGATACGGTTATTGAGTTTCGTTTATCCGTCATCAATGGTTGAATCAAAATGATTGAATCAAAATACGTTAAATGATTTTAGACAAATTAAAATATTATTTGTATAAAAGCAAAAATATTAAAAAAACTAACAAACTGCACATCTAATTCCATACCCATTCTCCGCATTCCCATCGTCATCTGCATCTTCGGTGTCGGATTCTAAAAATTCGGCGTTACTGTCCTCTATTTCTGGCAGACAAAAGAAGATAATCTGGATCAACTCATGCATGGTGTATCTAGTAAGAAATAGTTTTTCAATATGATTAAATTATCGGTAAATTAAAATTTTTTTTTGAGATTATCGTTGATTTTTAATGGTACCTTGCAGTGCGTTGAAGCAAATCACCTCTTCTCGAAGATTGTTGAACGGCCTGGAAACAAGTGTTGACGACGGTGCAAACTGCTTGATCATTCAGTAGAATCGAAGCGTTATGCTTCATTATGGCGGCCAAAATTTGCAGAATCTTCATCATTACTGCATCCTCGGAAACTGGGTCGATTTTTTCGAGCCTGCAGGCTGTGATGGCGGTGACGATCGAGCTCATAGCGTGCTTGGCTCCCGGAGTCTTCTCGTTGAAGACCTCGAGATTGATTATTTATTATCCTCGTAATCGACTTCTTTCTTTATTTACTTGTCTCCCTGTGTTGAGCAGGCCGCACCCAGGTCACGCAATATGCATGACTGTGTCTCCATTGTGTATACGAATAGGCCAAAGCCATGTGACATCCAAATGTGTATACATGTACCAAATTCACAGACAACAAAAAGACGATTCTCTGCCTTCCCTCCTTTTCCCTCCCAAAATCAGCAGCTCTATGTTAAACTCACTTCCGATAACTTCATTGTTTGGAAGAACCAGTTGTTGAACATTATTATTGCCAATGGTCTAGAGGGTTTTCTCGATCAGACTATATCCCTCCCCCAAAATTTTTGGACAAAATTAGCTTCAAACCTAACCCTGATTTTTCTGTATGGCAGCGCTATAATCACTTAGTCATGAGTTGGTTGTATTCCTCCCTCTCTGAATCTCTTCTTCCTCAGATTGTTGCTTATACTACAACAACTGGTATTTGGCAAGCTCTTGCTCGTTTATACTCTTCGACCTCTCTTGCTCGTATTACCAATTTGCAGAGCCAACTACATCTCTCTCCAAGGAAGGGTTGTCCGTCAATGAATATATTCAGAAGCTCACCTTCACCTGCAATCAGCTTGCTGCTATTGGGGAACCTGTTTCAGTCAGAGATCAGATCATTCACCTCTTCAATGGTCTGGGAAGTGATTATAATCCCTTCGTCACTGCCGTCTCTAATCGTTCTGTCGAGCCCACGATCGAGGAGATTCACAGTCTTCTTTTGAGTTATGAATTTCGACTCGAGAAACAAAACTCAGTCGTCTCTCTTCCTCCTCAGGCCAACGCTGCTTCTCTTCCTGGATTATCTGGCCCTGCCTTCTCTAGCCGCCAACCTTTCCCGGTGTTTCCACAATCTCATCCTCAAAAGTGTTTTGGGAAAACCCTCCATCCCTCGTGCTGCGTGGGGTCCTCCTCGCTCTAATTCTTTTCGGCCCAAATGCCAGATTTGTCATAAGGTGGGCCATACTGCTGCAGTCTGCTACCATCGGTCCAACTTCTCCTTTAAGCCCGCTCCACGATCATTGCACACAGCTGTTTTCCCAACACCTACCCCTCCTCACACACCATCTCCAGCTCCAGCTCATAACATCTCTCCTCCCTAGTGTCTGGATTCTGGGGCAACCAACCACTTCATCAATGATGCTTCTCTTCTTCAGTCTTCCAACACCTTATGCGGGTTCCGATCACATTACCTTTGCTAATGGTAAGACTAGTCCGAGATAATAATGTCTCTGTCTCATTTTTTCCTTTCTCTTTTGTTATCAAGGACCTGAAAACACAGACTACACTGCTGCAAGGTCCTCTTCGTGATGGTCTTTACTGCCTCCCGTCTTCGGCCTCTGTTGATTCTCCAGTTCATGCTTTTGCTTCTTCGTTTGTTCATGACCGATCTCTCTGGCATCGACGTCTCGGCCATCCTGCTCATGCTACTTTATCTTCTATTTTCAACAATTCTAATTTCCGTTTTTCTAATCAGTCTGTTGAATTTGAATGTAAGATTTGCCCTCTGAGTAAATCCCACAAACTTCCTTTTTCGCTTTCTTTTTCTCATCCACAATTTTCGTTTCAACTGGTACATACTGACCTTTGGGGCCCTTCTCCCATTGTGTCCATTGATGGGTTTCGTTATTTCCACTTGATCATTGATGATTTTAGTCGATACACTTGGTTGTTTAAACTAAAAACTAAAGACCAAGTTCCATCACTATTTATTAATTTCTGCAAATTAATTCAAACCCAATTTCATTTATCCATTCAGACGGTACAATCTAACTGGGGAGGTGAGTTTCGACCGCTCACTTCTTTCTTTTCTACCTCTGGGATTGTACATCGGCGTAATTGTCCCCATACACCTGCTCAAAATGGTTGGGTGGAAAGAAAAAATCGTCATGTCGCTGAAATTGGCCTTGCTCTTCTTTTTCAAGCACAACTACCCTTGTCTTATTGGTCTTATGCTTTCCAAACGACATCTTATCTCATTAATATCTTGCCTTCTCGCATTCTTGAGGGCTCCTCCCCTCATCAAAAATTGTTTTCAACTCCTCCCTCTTACTCCCATCTTCGTGTTTTTGGCTGTTCCTGTTTTCCAAACCTTCATCCTAAGCTTTTGCCTCGTTCGACTGAATGTGTCTTCCTTGGCTAGAGTTCTCAGTATAAAGGCTCTATTGCTTTTAACCCTGTTTCTGGTAACACTTATATCTCTCGCGACGTCATCTTTCATGAATCCTCTTTTCCTTTTCAGCGTCTTACCTCCTCTTCATCACCCTTAGTTTCGCCGTCTGTCTCGATCCCTACCTTTCCCTTTCTCCCTCCATCACAGTCCTTACCCTTGGCCTCTTCAAGCACTTCCTTTGCTGATCCACCTTGTCCTCCAATTTCTTCTCCAGCTCCTATTGAGTCCGACCACTATCAACAATCGGATTCCGTCTTACCTAATGTTCATCCCATGCTCACTCGCTCCAAAGCAGGTCTCTTCAAGCCCAAGACATGGTCTACAGCGACATCTCCGCTACCTTTAGAACCTTTAACCTACTTACAAGCCTCAAAATCTCCACTGTGGGTATCTGCCAAGCAAGATGAAATAAAGGCTCTTCATGCCAGCAACACATGGACTCTTGTTCCTTTACCTCCGAATGCCTCTGTGGTTGGTTGCAAATGGGTCTATAAATTGAAGACAACTTCAACTGGGTCTGTTAGTCGTTACAAAGCACGCCTTGTAGCCAAAGGGTTCCACCAGATTGAAGGCTTAGACTACACAGAAACTTTTAGTCCGGTTGTGAAACACACTACAATCCGTGTAGTTCTTGCAATAGCTTTCTCCAAACAGTGGTCTATAAGACAGCTCGATGTTAGCAATGCATTCTTTCATGGCTATCTCAATGAACAAGTTTTTATGGAACAAGGATTGGAATTCAATCAACAAAGTAGAACATAGGATACTTTCTTTTAAGGTTTTCGAGTCCCTAATGACTCCCTACACAATACTCAATACTCGATATTCCCTATCGACTACCCCTCAAGTCTTTATATAAAAGACTTGACTAAGTAACTTCCTTATTAAACCCTCATAATCTATCATCTTCAAAAAGACATCTTGTCCTCAAGATGAAAAAAAATAAAAAATATATTTTTTAACTACATTTTCAATATTCTTAAGAAAAAATAGGTTAGAATGAAGCTCAAAATTTTTTTCTCTTCCTTTGCTTGGTCCAATTTTCTTAGCTCAAAAATTTTTATGAAAGAGCTTATCTTTGTCCAAATGGACCAAAATTGGTAGCAGCCCAATCACACTTTTGCACTATGATGTTAGGGCTTCTTGAAGTGATAACCCATTAACTCCTGCACAAAAAATTTGGGCTTCTGGAAAGAAATAGGGGTTTTTTGGTCCTTTCTTCTGTGCAGTTACCACTGCCAGCTCTTCATCGACGTTTCTTCCCTTCGTTGCAATCACCATCCCGCAGTTTTCGCCATAACTTCCGACGTCGGTTACTAAACCTCCATCGTCGACGGTTTCTCCATTTCCACTTGTCGGCGGTTTTTGTCGCTTCCCTTGTTTCCGATGTCACCGACTCTTCCGTCTCCACCGTCACGGTTTCTGTCGCTTCCCCTGTTTTCGCTGTCATCGACTCTTCCATCTCCACCGTCACTGGCGCCTCCATTTCCACTCTCGCCGGTTCCTGTTCTGTAGTCGCGACTTTCTCATCTGCTTTTTCCTCGATTTTTCCCATCACAATATCTTTCCGTGCAATTGTTTGCTCGCAACAAATGTCATCCGGTGTTGACTCTCCTTCTCCTTTCGTGACAGGTTCCTCTTCGCGTGCCTCCTCACTTTCTGCTGGTGCGATTTTCCCACCCACTTTCTCCCGGAGTTCGTTTTCCATCTCGGCCTTCTTCAGGGTCTCCGATCTTTCTTCGTGGATCATATTTTTTTTGTATGCTTCCCACTCTTTCAGATTGTGTGACTGAACTTGTACATCTTCAAATTTTTTGCACGGAACTTTCCCGAAATCTCTTGGTGGTCTGTTTTCAACCTTGGCAACCAACTGATTAGCTCTTGAATAGAAAGTTTATCTAAATCTTTCAATTCTTTCTTAAGAGCGATAATTTCCTTTCGCCAATCATCCATAGCCTACTTCTGTGCTATTTCTGTACTTGTTACCATACTCTATGGCCTTTCAAGATCATGCTCTGATACCAAGTTAATAGGAATTCAATCTACAAAGTAAAACATAGGATACTTCCTTACAATAGATTAGGCTTTCGAGTCTCTAGTGACTCCCTACACAATACTCAATACTCGATATCACCTATTGACTACCCCTGAAGCCTTTATATAATAGATTTGACTAAGTAACTTCCTTATTATACCCTCCTAACCTATCATACCTCCAGGGTTCGTTGATCCTAATAATCCTTCGCTTGTCTGCCGCCTTCATAAAGCGTTATATGGCCTTAAGCAATCTCCACGTGCATGGTATCATAAACTCTTATCTGCTCTCCTTGAATTTGGTTTCTCAGTCTCTCGAGCAGATTCTTCCTTGCTCTTACATGTGAAAGGAGACATGATTATGGTCATGCTAATTTATGTTGATGACATCTTACTTACCGGGAACAATATTGCTCGCTTATCTTATCTCATTTCCTTTCTTGGTGGCCGCTTTGCCTTGAAAGATCTTGGTCCTGTTCATCAGTTTCTAGGTGTAACAGTTAAACATTCTTGGAATGTCTTGACCCTTCTAACTCGTGCCCGTCTTTCAGAATGCAAACCTGTTCCATGTCCAATGGTGTCCAATCCCATTCTCTCCAAAACAAGTGGCACTCCCTGACATGATGGCTCCACTTACCGTCAGCTAATCGGTGGTCTTCAGTACCGTGCCATTACACGGCCCGATATCTCCTACTCTGTCAATAAGTTGTGCCAATTTATGCACTGTCCAACTGACATTCATTGGCAAGCGTTGAAGAGGATCTTTCGTTATCTCAAGGGTACTGCTCAATGCTGTCTCCGACACACTTTGGACACCGATTTCTCCTTACCAGGCTTCTCAGATGCTGATTGGGGCTCTCCCCGGATGATCGTCGAAGCACGGGTGGTTATTGCTTCTTTCTAGGACCCAAAATCATCTCATGGTCTTCGTCTAAGCAAAATTCTGTTTCTAGGTCCAGTACAGAGTCTGAATATCGGAGTGTTGTTGATGCTGTTGCCGAATTACTTTGGCTTAAAACCTTGTTGGCTGATCTTCTCATTGCTCCGTTATTCTTGCTGACGTTGTTTTGTGACAACATTAGTGCCACGTATTTGGCTACTAATCCTGTCTTACATTCTAAAGCCAAAAATATTGAACTTGACTTTCACTCTGTCCGTGAGAAGATAGCTTCCAATTTGCTGCAAGTTCAGCATATTCCAGCTTCCTCTCAGCTCGCTGACTGCTTCGCTAAGCCTCTGCCTCCATTACCTTTCCAGGCTTCACGCTCCAAGCTCTGCGTGCAACCCCCTTGAGCTTGAGGGGGGATGTTGAGCAGCAAGCACCCAGGTCACACAATATGCATGACTGTGTCTCCATTGTGTAAACGAATAGGCCAATGCCATGTGGCATCCAAATGTGTTTATATGTACCAAATTCACAGATAACAAAAAGACGATTATCTGTAATACCCCAAATTTTCTGTAAATTCTGGAATTCTACATCTTTGTATTCTTCGTACAGACTTGTCAAATAATCCTGATTCATCCCCATACAATGTGATATAACTCATTTTTACCCTAGTCATCAGTAAAAGTAAATGACCGTATAGATATCACAAAACAGAGCATAGGAATTACACATTTTTTTGGGGCAAATATAGTGGCACCGGTTAACATAATGGCAATAATTGACATAATGGTACTAATCGACATAGTGGCACTAGTTGACATATTGGTACTAATCGACATAGTGGCACCAAAGGTTGCCGCCAATCGAATGTGTACGTCGACCGGAGTGCCACGTTTGAAAAATATTGCCCAGATATTTGAAATGTACTTGGGAAAATATTGTCCTGTGCCAAAAGTTTCTACGACAAATTTGATTTGACATAAATAAATATTAAAAAAAAAATTGTCTCTTAATAGAATGAGAATGAAATAAAATGCAACAAAACAAATATTATTATTATAACATTTATTTTATTCGGAAACATTTTTTTTATTAATTTATTAAATTCCCTAAATCAAATCGGTTCCTTCCAGTTCGAAACGAACGGATTTTCACCCCTAAACGAGGATGTAGTACATCAAAGCTGTTGAGGAGAACAACAAGTATTGGAGGGCAAAAATCAAAGGAGCCAACCTGATTAAGATCAGGGTTTATAAGGTTCAAAGGCAAGGAGAGGTGTAAAGAGGAGTGAGAACAGATTTAACTTGGAGGTACTTTTTGAGACCTTCCATTCCATAATCCTTGCCAAATCCACTCATCTTATACCCACCAAAAGGCATCCCAACATCTAAAACGAAATAGCAATTAATCCAAACACATCCAGCCCTGATTGATCTCGAAACTGTGTTGGCTATGTCTATGTTCTTTGTTATAATCCCTGCTGCTAACCCATATTTTGTGCAGTTTGCCCTTTTTACAACTTCTTCCACTCCCCTGCAATATCGCCCACGTGAGAAATCTGAAAACACAGTTACAGTGTAGGAAGAAGAAGAGATTTTTGGCTTACTTGAATTTCATAAGTGCCATTACAGGTCCAAATATCTCCTCCTGGGCTATAACCATGTCATCCTGCCAACAACAGGGTAAAACCAGAGAGATTAAATGTCAAACTGCAAGCAATTGAGAAGTTTTTTCATTAAACTAACCTTCACGTCAGTGAAAATGGTGGGCTCTATGTAATAACCCTTGGAGCCAATGGAGTTTCCTCCCGTCAACAGAGTGGCTCCCTCTCTTTTTCCATGGTCGATGTAGGCAAGTATCTTCTCAAATTGATTCTTATTCACCTGCAGTGTGCACAGTGTGTTAAATTTCATAAAATTTATAATATTTTTAGGAATTTCTTTTGTTACCTGGGGTGCTTGTTGAGCAGCAGGGTCAAAAGGGTCTCCAACCACCCAGTTCTTAGCCTTCTCCACAAGCTTCTTCACAACCTCATCGTAAATTCCTTCTTGAACGTACACTCTAGACCCAGCCACACAAGCCTCTCCTATCATTCCAAAGAGCAATCTTAAGTTAATTCCCTCGTAATATGATAGTTGCTGTGCAATCAAACCTGTTTATACCTATTGGAAGGGATCATTCCAATAATAGTAATGTAAGTTTTACCTTATTCAAAACAACACCAAGAAGAGCAGTTTGGGCAGCTTGTTCCACATCGGCATCATCAAAAATGATAAGGGGGGATTTGCCTCCCAGTTCAAGTGAAACTGTCTTTAGGTTGCTTCTTGCTGCAGCTTCCATTATCTTCCGCCCAACCTCTGTAGACCCAGTAAAACTCACCTACCAAAACATTAATCAATTCTTCTTCATTTTCATTTTTGTGAAATTAAACGGAAAATCTTACTGCGTCAACGTCCATATGTGAGCTAATTGCTGCTCCAGCTGTTGGTCCAAACCCATTGACAACGTTGACCACTCCATCTGGCACTCCTGCCTGAATTAAACCCCAAAAAACCATCCAAATACATGTAATATTGATATTTTATGTGAGAAATCTGAAAATGGGTTATGGTGTTTTGACGAAAAAGTTTGGATTATTGAAGAAGAAGCTACGCAGTGAAGAGAGAGTAACATGCGACAAATTTAACAGGTTTTGTTACAGTGGGGGTTAATTTGCCGACCGATAAAAGTCTATGAACAAAATTGCTCAAAAAAATTATTTGAACTGTTAAATTTCAATGACTCTTAAATTTTTCATATGATTTTTAATCATATCATCAAGGGTGTTTACCAGTTTTGCAAGATGAGCACAATAGAGCGCCGAAAGAGGCGTCTGCTCGGCCGGCTTGACAACGACGGTGCAGCCAGCTGCAAGGGCGGGGCTAAGCTTGTTAACGAGTACGGGCAACGGTATATTCCACGGGATGATGAGGCCGACCACTTCGATTGGCTCGAGTAATGTGCAGCCGTGAAAATCGCTCGACATTTTAATCACTTCGCCGGTAACTTTATCGGCTGCTCCGGCGTAGTACCGGAGAATTTGGACCGAATGAGAAATGTTGAATCCTATGGACATGCTGAACAATATTCCTGCGTCAATGGCGTCCAAAGTTGCTAATTCTTCTGCATTTTCTTCTATTAAATCAGCCAGCTTTTGCAGTACCCTTCCTCTTTCCTGATCGATGTTTGGATCCCGATAAAATTTTCATTAGGCCAAGATAAATTATTAGAAATTGATCTTGAAAATTAAAAAAAAATTAGGAATAAGAAATCTGGGAACATCGGTCGGCCCCCGTACATCGAGGCGTCTTGGACCCCGATGGGTTTAGGTCATTCCCCAGTGGATTTACGCCCTTGTCTCAAATAAACATCCCTCGAATGGAGCCTACATTATTTTGCCTACAAGCAACTATGGACGTTTTTCAACTTAAAATTACATCGTTTAGGCTGTAATGGATATCTGTCTTTAATTGAGAGACTCTTGCTTTTAGATGTTGTCATTGTGGAACGTTCGTCGTTCGTTGTTGATACGAGGGACATCTCCATTTGACGGTACAACAAAACTGTAGTGTTAACGTGATAGATTTTGACGAGAAATGTGACTCTAAGATTGACATATATATATATATATATATATATTTAATAATTGAGTATTTTTATTGTTTATGATTTTTTTTTTTAAATTTGCGGCGTTTTGCCGTGCAAAATAAAAAATATTGAGAAAGGCAAAAACAAATTAAAAAATAAAAGAAAAAAAAACTTACGAAAGGGGGCATGCGAGGCCACGAGCCATGATCAAAAGCTTTTCTCGCAGACTGGACTGCTAAATCAACATCTTCTTTATCTCCTTCTGCTACTCTTCCTATCTCCTCCCTATTTCTTGGATCAATACTTGCCATTGTCTTCCCTGTTTTTTGTTTTTGGGTTTTTGGAAGAGCACCCATCAATCCAAACCCAATTAGAATGACACCCTTAAGAGAGAATTCTAAGTAGGATAGAGTTGATGAAGTTATTGTCAATCTCCGTCAATTACGCAGCCTTTTTCATTCCCTTCTTGCCTTCTTTTTCAGTTTTCTTGAAGAATAAGTTTAATTTCCAATAATATGAAATTGATTTTCTGCAGATTTTCTCGCATTTTGGAATATTTGCGACGCTTTGATGAACAATCATGAACTCTGATATGAATGTTTCTGACAAAAATGAAGTATTTAAAACGAAAGAGCAGAAGAATATGTTCATGATAGGGTGTAAAAAAAACTGATATAAACAGAGAAAGAACGAAAGAAATCGAAGAAGAAGAAGAAAAAAACCTGAGACTGCATCGACGAATTCTCCATTAATGAAGAGCTTCGTAAACCTGATATTTGGTATCTTTACAGAACTTTTCTCTCCATTAGATATTTTGTCTCCCATCTCTCTCTCTTACTCTGACTCTCTCTCTCTCTCTCTCTCTCTCTCTCTCTCTCTCTCTCTCTCTAACTCTGTCTCTCTCCCTCTCGTAGTAAACCTGAGCGCCTTCATCCATATCTTATAAAGTGGAGCAAGAATGACATCAACGCGTAGCAGAAAGTAACGACCATTGAGAATATTCTCACTTGCTCGCAAAATCCAAGTTCAGAGCAAGTTGCGTCCAAAAAAATATAATAGTTAAACTGTCATCCCAAAAGAGCTTTCCGAAAAAATTGTTTTGAGGAAAGTAAACTTATTTTTGCTGTCCAGAACTGCTTGTAAAAACTACATGTTGGTTTTCTCAGACTTGAATTCCCGAAAGAGAGAGTTTAGAAGGATGATCATTCAATTGTGGGAATCTTCTCATTGGAGAAATTAAGCGTAGATCATACTCGACAGGGAGTGAAGCAGGCCCAACCACTACTTGTCAGGCTCTAAATTTCATTGTCTTGAGCCTAAAATAAGTTGAAATTTTGGGTAAAATAGACTGAATTATTGTTAAAAAGAGGAAGCATTGGAATCTTCCCCATGTTTCGTTCAATTACTTAGAAAAGAATAAATAGATGGAGAAATCAGTGTTGGGGCAGAAGTCATCATTGAAAATAAGAACTTAATAGTAAAGTTTAAGCAAAGGCAATTACTTTTAACCGCTCATTGTTGAAAGCGTGGACAGCAAAAGGAGTCTGTGACAAGTTGTTTCAAGGAGCCAGAGAATTTTTTAACTTATCGGTGGGGTATTGGTTTCTTGATTAAATTAATTGTGATTTTCATTTTTCCATTTTGATGGAGATTGAATTTTGGGAGTGATGATGAAGTCCAACTAATTTGTTCGAAGTTATTGATTTTGGACTTATATTTCTTTATAATTAACTCATGATTTTATGGATCGTTTGATGTTGTTTTATTGCCAAAAATCATAGTTTTTCAATGATTTTGTGTGATTGGCGTAAGAGAAGATGACGTTGAGCCACTGCTCAGGAAATATAAAAACAAACAATAATAAATATAAGAGATAAATAATGAATATCGGTTTGTTCACAGAGCTCAGAAAATCAACCGACGTCTGCTTCAAGTTTTCTACTTTGAGATCCTTAATTCACTAACTCCCTAATTAGTGATGATTAAACTTCATGAGCATCAATCAAGTCTTTACAATGACTATTCATAGAGTGTCATCATTTCCTTAATTATTCATGGTGCGTCACATTTTTATTTTCTCTTCACAAGAGGTAGCAAGTTTAGGTACAAAGGAAGGAAATAAAAATTACAATTTAGAACATAACTCTCAAGAATATAATCTCAAGTTGAGGATTAAGAGAGTTAGATCTATGCACTCATTTGGCTGAAGAGAATTCGAGTAGAAATTTTGGTAACGTTTCGGTACGATTTTCTCTTTGTTAGACTTTAATTTGGTGTGCCTCTATTTATAAAATTTGCCCGACAGGTCGACCACCCTCTGTTTGGTCGATCGCCTCCCAACCGTTGAAATGTAACCGTTGAGCGTTCAGTCGGATTGGTCAACCGCTTTCTCATCTCCAGTCGATCACTTCTACACATATCAGGAATTTGCTCTGCACCATCCATTTTCCAGTTTACCTATCTCCACGTCCAGTCAACCTCTTTCACTACTTCAAAAAACTGGAGCAAACTGTCTGATTTTTGGTCGACCAATTCTTTAGCACCGATCGACTAGTTCTCTGTTTGACTCTTCTTCAGCCTCTTTGGTCAACCATCCATTGGTCATATTCGACCTATACTCCGTGTTTTGCTCTTCTTGAATATTGTAAGTCCCAATTAGCAATATATAAGCTATATGGACTTAGGCAAATACATTAATACATGTATTAAGAGTATTTCCAATAAAGATCAATAACTTATTTACATGATTCAACATATACATAATAAACAACTTATTATTAACTTAAACAACAATCATCATAACAAATAATTCTAACATCTTTTAGGCAAACACTGGCTACCACTAGTTGAAACTCTATATAAAGGATATTGTTAAAATAACTTTTCAGACTCGATATGGACACTTCAAATTTTTGGTGCTTCCTTTCGGATTGACTAATACATTAGCTGTCTTTATAGATCTTATGAATCGAGTCTTTTAGCCTTATTTTGACTAGTTTGTGGTGGTGTTTATTGATGGTATCCTTATACATTCAAAGTCTTAGGATGAGTATATGGAGCATCTATTGATTGTTTTGTTGTTGAATGAACACTTGTTGTATGTTAAGTGAGAGAAATGTATTTTCTGGATGACTGAAGTTAAATTGTTAGGTCATGTTGTTTCTCAAAATGACATTTTTATTGATCCAGCTGTAGGATTTGTGCACGCTTATAAAGAGGAGAGATGTGAATTAGGTGTGCTAATTTTTTCGTGCGATATTAATTTTTCTAACCCTAAGTGATTTATCACAATTATACAATTAAACAATAAAAAATATATAAAGTAAATGTTAGAGAGTTGACACGGATGTGTTCATGCAATTTGGCAACCCTGCCCTACATCTGCGCTCCAAACTTCCCACTTGGAGATCCTTAATAATCCAACCTCCCCAGTTAGTGTCAAATGGCTTCATGGGTGCCAACTAAACATTCACAAGTTGACTCTTTCTCAGGGCGTCACCCTGTCCACTTGACTATTACGAGGAGTCACTTTTTTGTTCGAGTACAAATAGAAAATAAAATATTACACTTTTGAACTTAACTCTCAAAGATAAATTCTCAAGTTAATGATTGAGAGAGTTATGCCAATGCACTCATTTTGTAGGATCGATATACGCCGATAGGGGGGGGGGGGGGGGAGGGGGGGTGAATATAGCGTTTCTAATAATTTCGTGTGATATTTAAATTCTCTAAATCCTTAAGTGATTTATCGAATACGATTAAATATGCAATTACATTAAATGTGTAAATTAAAGAGAAAAGGTTAGAGAAATGCACACAATATTTGTTTACGCGGTTCGGCAAACTCGCCTACGTCCGCGCTCCAAGTTTCACTTGGAGATATACTAAATAATTGGCTTACGGGTACCAATAAAACCGTTTACAAATTGACTATTAAATGGGGCGTCACCCTTGACTAATTCTTAGGTCGTCAACCTTTGACTCTTACGAGTCGTCACTCTTAATTTGACTATTGCGGAGCGTCACCCAAGTGTGATGAATTCTAAGGGAATCACCCATTACAATCAAGCATAATATATGATTCGGAAATTTAAACCGCAATCTAGCTAATCCGAATTCTCCCAAATATAACTCGCAAATTCGAAATAGGGAGAATTGGATATACAATTAAATAGCTCACAGTGATTAGTATTCGAGTATTGATTTTGGCAGAGCTTCACCTCGAATATTCGATCGTTAGTTATGGAGAGCTTAGTGTGGACTTATATTTATAGACACTGCCACTGCTGCTTCCGGACGTCCTTAGCGTCCGCACATATCGTCCACACGACCGTTGAAATTTTCCCGTTGAAAATATAGTCGTTGGACAGAAAATTATGCACTTGTGGACGCCAATTCTATTGTCCGCTTCGTCCGCACAAATCGTCTGCAACACATCCAGAATAGGACAGATTCAAATCGGACGCCAATATTTGCGTCCGCACCGACTGGGTCTATCGTCCGCGACTGCACAGCAGAGTTAGGGACGTCGTCTCTTCAAATCCCGTCCGCACAGCTGAAGACCTGCGGACGCCAATACACGTCCGCCTCGTCCACGACCACCGTTCGCATATCCATCAAAATGGACAGAGGCAAACCAGATGACTTAAACTGGCGTCTGCCATGTCCGCAGTCGTCCTCAACTGCACAAACTACTTCATACTTTCACAAAATGTTTCCTCTAAGTCATACAAACCTTCCATTCTCCTGCATAGACTTAGAGAAACACATTAAACATTCCCAATACCTTTAATCAAGGGTATTCTCAATTTAATCGATAAATATGATATATAAGAATTCAATGTATAAACAACTTTTACACTTTATTAAATTTCACATCATCTAGATTACATAGTCTAAATAATCTCCCTTATAGATGATGTCCAAAACATATAAAGTTGTTTATTTCCAAACCTAAGCATGTGCCACAAATATTGCATATTTGATTTATCCAATTAAGTTATGTAATTTATCAATCAATTAATCCAAGCAACATGCTACTAAAATACAACTTATTGATCAACTAAATTAACACACAATTTAGTCATCATCAAAAAAAAACTTAGCCTAACAAAAAGGCTAACACATTTGATAAGTGAAAATACGAGTGTAAAATCGGTAGCATTTCTATAGGATTCTCACTTCTTCATTTGAGTTTTAGAGTGCCTTCTATTTATAAACTCTGCTTGAGTGATCGACCATGTCCTTTTTAGTCAACCGCATCCGACCGTTGGGATGTTGTCGTTATGTTTTTTGTAGCTCTCCTGTGAATATTGGATGAGAGAAACAGTTTAGAGAGAGAGAGAGAGAGAGAGGCGAAGAACAAAGAGTAAATTACTGATAAAGAAGACTGAGTGAAAAGTTGATGTATTTTTCTCGAGGTATGTATTCTTCAGTTTTAGATATCACATTATGAGCTTGAACTGTTGTTTCTCGACAAGATTAGTTCTGCATGAGAAGTATATAGGACATTAGTTTTCCAAATAATAGTCTGCGTGAAAGAGACTAATAATAGAGTTTGTCTATAAACATGTCAATGATTGTTATATGGATTTAGTAATCATTTTGATGGGTTATTGCTAGGTTATTTATGGTTAATAGACAATTAGTCTTGTGAAAAATACTATGCATGCTTGGTTACTAAGTTGGTTAATTAATAGAGAATTAGTGTTTGTTATTAGATTTATTATGTGAAATTTTAGTGAAGGTATAATAAGGAATTATGTAATATCCCGATTTTATAATAGAATTAAACAATTAATTGAGTATTATTGAGAAGTTATTTAGAAAACCGAACGGAAGAAAATGAATTGGACCGATTGAACAATTTAAATAAATCAAAATTTTGAAACGAGTCGAAAATAATTTAGTAATTTAATTAAATTAAATGTAAATTTAATTGAAGGGTTTATTAAATGAAATGATTATGGAAAATAAGGGGAAAAGTTAATTAAATGAAAAGTGAAATTGTAAATTGAAGAATAGGTTTGTTTTAAAATAGGAAAGATAAATGATGTGAAATTAAATTAAAAAAATAAAAAAAACAAAAACACAACAAAAAAATAAAAAAGAATGGCCAGAGAGGCCACTCCTTCACATTTGAAGCAGGAAGACGCGAAGACAGGGGAGAAGAGAAGGAGCGGCTAGATCTCGTCGGCCGACGACTCGCGACGGCCAGACTTCGCAGCGGCTGGACGGCGCGTGGGGTGCGCCGGTGAGCTCGGTGCGGTGCAGCATGCGGCGTCAGCGTGCGACGGGATCGGTTGCGACAGGCTCGGGTGCGACGGGCTGACTGGTTCGCAGGACACGAGCTGGGTCAGCTCGATCGAAACTCGTACGGCTGATAGGTTGCCAAGGTGAGTCAGTCGTCTTGGTCTACGTGGATTTACTGGATGGATTTTTTGGATAGTTAATGCTTTGGCAAGGTCAGTGGGTAGCGTGTTTCCGTGGACCTCGCCCTGTCCGCGGATCAACAACATATTTTTGGTAGCCATTACTCAAAATAGGTGGCAATTATACTGGTTAGATGATTGTCTACCAGCTGCCATTAGTTTCTGCATGTTAAAAAGAGGAATGAGTCCTCTGCAGGGGAGGCAGTGGATTGAGCTGAGAGAGTGAGCTGTGAGAGTGATTCTGGACAACCATTGCTGCGTTTCTTCAGTGCACCAAGGACCTCCATCTGTTGATAACAGTAAGGAATTGGTTAGTGGCATTCCAAAAGCCCTACCCACAAGTAAAGGATGTTTACTTTGTTTTGTTAAGAATAAGAATTGTGCTGAATGTTCAATCCTTGTTGCTCTAGTTGTGTTTATTGTATGCAACTCCGTTTGGAGTTTGGGACTGGTTGGGATTGTTTATCTTGTTGATCTTAGATTTTATATAATCATAGTAAGTTCATTGATTTCTTGTTAAGTAGTACTAATGAGCATGTTATAGTTGTTTCTCGTAATTCTTGCTTAAAAGTCAGTTTTGTTACTCAATTTGTTATGGGACATCATTATGGATCAATACGTATGTTATAAATTGAGAAGCATGAACTAGTGGATTAATACTCATGATATCATTGGAAAGCATGAAGTAGTAATTAATGTAATTAGTTTTCATCATGTAAGGATTTTATGCATACCATGTCTTAACTTTCCATTTAATCTTTCATTAGCATTTTTACAATTCAATTAACAAACAAGGTCGTAAGTATGTTAGATTAAACCGCCGATTTAATTGTAGTGAGTATATAGTTTGAATTAATCAAGTTGAGTATGGTATGAAATCATTGTAATTATAAAGTTTTCAAACATGTTGAATAATCATTCTATAAATTCATTGTTTTATTAAGTTATTAAGCTGTTAGTTTACATTTCAATGTTAATTTCCATTGTCTTATGATCATGTACGTATAACCATCTTGTTGTTTAAATATCATGATTTAACATCTCAAATCTAATGCTTTTTATACACTTAGGTTTAGTATCCAGAATTTGGTAATTCTCTAAAAAGCATGAAATATATTTATACCTTGCTGTAATTTCTAGTTGTTACATATGATTGCATGACAATTCGTTATTGAAATTCTATCGTGTATGTCGCCGTTATTTCCCTGAAACTGTATAGTTATTTCACTATGTAGTTTTTATAATTCATTGTTATTAAGTGCTGTGAATTTTGTATTGATGGTAGCTAAAATTGGTAGATTGGTTCCTTGATGAGTGATTCTTTGAAATTGTGATTGTTTGCTAGAATCTAAGGATTGTGAGTTCATGGTCTTTGAAACCCTTAGGAAATACCACAATTGGGTTGGTATTCATAATGTGAGCTAAAACGGGTAATAATGAATGTAAGGGAGTTAGTGGCCGGGTAAATCTAAACGGTAGACTCGAAAACCGAATTAAGATCTTCCCGTCCATGGGATAGATAAGCTTGTCTACTATAGGGTGTTAGATGCCGAGTTTTCCCCCATTTGCCTATAGGGTGTCCTAACCTCTCAACTCGATCCACGAGTTTAAAAGATGTAACAGTGAGTAAAGAACGGTTGGGCGGATTCCTTTCCGACATAATCAGTTAGAGGCATTTGTTGTACTTTGTTGTTTGTTTTCCAATTCCTTACTAAGCCTTTTTAGGCTTACAGTGTCTACTTGTGGTGTAGGTGATTTTAACGAGTTAATTAATCCGGGAGCGGATGAAGAAGCGTTCCCCGTGGAGGAGGCGAGTTATCCGGCGAAGTAGACCTGTGTGGCCGTGGCTCTCCAATGGAATCTCTAAGTCTCAATATCATACATATTAACTACATAGCTTTAGGTAAACATGTTAGAAGTATTAATACCTGTATTAAGGGTATTTTCAATGAATGTAAATAACCTATTTACATAATTCAATAATTACAAATTAAACGATTTAATTATACAAATAATATTGTCATCATCAAAACAAATACCTAATGACAGCTAGGCCAACACCAACAACTATCAGTTTGTCTGCTCTCTCATCCAATGGTCATCCCTTCATCCACTTCCATTTAAAATATTTTTGTTAAATTTACATTACTAAAAATTAAATTTATATTTATATATATAAATCAAAAATATTATTTTATGTAATCAGTATAATCGAAACTGAACCGAAACCAAACTAAAATTGGTTCAATTCCAGTTCGGTTTCTTGCTTTAAATGGCTCAATTTCAGTTCTATTATTTACAAGCCAAACAAAATCGATTAGATTATGATTTGCTCCTAAAATCAAATCACACTGACTTTTGTGCATATCAAGTGAGAGGATAACCCACATTAGATACAGAGACTAATAGAATTAGGGTAGGAAGAATCATCCACATATGTTTTATTATCAAGTATTTATATTGCATTGGGAAAATCAGAAGACGTAGAAAGAGTTAGAAAGATGATGAAAGATGGAGAGTAGGGAGGTCGCCAAGTTCCTTCACAGAAGAGTTGATCGTTGCTATGAAGACTGAAAAGTGATTTTGTTCTCCAACTCCACGTGCATCCTATGCCCCTATTTTAACGAATTGATAACAGTGAGGTAATTGGATGATAATGTCTCAAAATATAAGGTGTTAGATTTAAAAATTAAAAGTTTAATATGTCAGTTGAAGGGACTCTCAAACATCAGGGGCTAAATTAATAATTACCCTTTCAAAAAATTAAAAGAATAAGAAAATAGGGCATTAAGGTTGTGTAGTCAACAACGACAGAGACTATGTGATCTTGAATACCAACTCCCCTCTGACTTTGACCATCCCCATCAAATTCAAGCTCACATGATTGTAGATATCAAGTGTCTTTTCATTGAATTCTCAAGTTTGGGATTGAGAGAGTTGGATTACAATACTCATAAATATGATGAGAAGTCGAGTAGAAATTTTGTCAGTGCTTCGCTACTTCTCTCGTTCGTTACGGAGCTTGGAGTGCTTCTCTTGATTTATAGATTTGCACCTTTTCAATCCACCCAAACTTTTTAGTCCACCACTTATAGCCATTGCAATATATCCATTGAAAAATTCGACCATTAGAAATCTGCCCGTTGTGCCTACTGTGCATTTCCAGATGCATGCCTCATCAGAAAACTCTAGCCGTATCGCCTCCGTAAACACTTAGAGTTCCCAGTTTTTTTCTTTTGGTCGCCAACCTTGTCCAAAAACTCTGACCGAATCAAGTCCACAAAAAGTGCAAAAATGACAGATTCGAAACTTGAGATATCTCGGTTGCGAATCTCGTCCGACACCTTGACTGCAGTGCATCCAAAAAATTATACTAAAACTCCATAAGCTAAACTCCATACAAAATCAGTCGTATCCTTTGACCGCACTCTCAACCACGTTGCGATCGGAAGACCAAAACCCAGTTTTGGTCGCTTCCCTCATCTGTAGCGCGTCCACAAGCCTTCATTTAATTTTCCTTTAAATTTTAAGTCTCCAATATAATATATTTTCACTACAAGAACTTAGGTAAATATGTTAGTACATTAATAATAATCATTTTGAAGGCATTTCCAATAATTATACGTATAAATATAATGAATAAAACGTTAAACACATTATCAATAAAAATACAATACCAACTTATTGATTCCATTAAATTAGATATCATTTAGTCATCATCTAAATAAAACTAAGTCTAAAAAAAATACTAACGCCTGCTACTGTCAGTAATCTTCTGAATGAGTCAGTTGTAGGGGTAGGTTCTTCTTTAGGTTGTTAAGGACATCCTTCATGAGATTCATAATCACGTATTCAAGTTTGAATCTCCTCCTGCTATATAGCTTCTCCATCAAATAGAAATCTATGTAGCTGATATGATCTCACTGTCCATCCCAAGGCAGAATCATGTTAGATATTATGTGATGGATGACTCAAGCTTTGACGTTTAAGTTTTTGGATTTGAGCTTGTATAAAGCTCCAATGTCGGGATTGCAGTGTAACAGTCACAATAATGCCCTCCTTGTTTAATGAACTCCGGATCTTTGAATCCGTGAAAATAATCTTCAGTTGGTTCCTCCATGAAGCATCCAATTAGCACATTTAACTCATTGAAAGTTATTATAAGCTCCTGTCCAAACAGATACGTCCTTTGCTCCAAGGGTTGGTTGCCCATTTCCATATTCATGTAAAACAGCTTGACAACCTGCTCACAATAATATTCCCGCATCTTGTACAATCCAACAAGTTCAATACACTCAAACATATCTTCTATTTTAAGTCTGTGAATGGATGGAATTCTACCCTCCGAGAGATAATAGCATAACGGCGTCTGATATCATTGTCGTACTTTTCCTTGGGAGACACTGTCCTGAACGCCAATGAAAGTTATTTTTGTGTCGGTAGACAGGGACAAATCGAATGACCTTGTGATTGATCTTGAGCTTCAAAGGGAGCGGCTTTATGCATCATGGTGACTTTTCCAGCTTTTGATGTCATTCTAGGATTCTAGAGATTTCGAAACTTAAAAGGTTGCTCAAAAATGGCCTAGGTCAATCTGCTTGCTTGCAGCGAACATCCTTTCAAGTTTCAACTTATATAGATAGAGTATGAGCGGACGTTTGCACTTATACAAAAATGCACGAAATTATTTATTTGAAAGTGCATACGTCTTTCTTATTAACATTCACATATTACCAGACGTTCGTCTTAGAAACCAGACACTTGCTTATTTTAGTATGGACGTCCACTTCTGTGCAAATAGGTATACACAAAAGTTCATCATGTAAGTACAGATGTGCACTTTCATGTGAAGAGATATAATTGTATGTCTGTGGGTGGTGCGAACGTCCAGGAAACGCCTTTTAATGAAAAATATGATTACGAGGTTTGCCTTGTTCATTTTTTATAATTTAAGATTTTTACTGTTAACAAATTTAGTTTAAGGTCATGTTTCTCACTGACCCTATAATTATGATTTTTTTTAGAGTATTCATATTTTTTTATTAATTACTCTAAAAAAATTATAATTTTCTTAGTTTAAATAAAATAAAAATAAATTTATACTACTAATTATAGATTTATTATTATCAATTGTTTTAACTTTATTAGAAATGAATTAAATTCGAATATCAGAGGAAAAATTTCTTCGTGCGGTTATCAACTTTGGATAATCTCGGAGCAGGAAGCGGCAGAGTTGACAATGGCGATGCGATGAGACAGAAACGGTGGAATATCAGCTTATATTCGGCGGTGGAACGGAGTGCAGACTGAAACTGTTTTGGTCTTTTCGTAAAATCTCAGAACTTTCACGAATACATTCCTCTGCTGGCGTTCCTTCTTCTTCACCTTCTGCAATTACTGAATCCTAGAAAAGAGAGAAATTGTGGGGACAGATGAGTTTGATTTACCATATAACATGGAAAGAAAACTAGTAATGTACAAAATACTAGGGTTTCTATGATCAAAAGATTGAAATAATTGTCGTCTTCTTTACCTATTTTGGCTACCCTCTGGATAATACCAACTACCAGATTGATTGTAGTTTCCTTCATATGGTTTCTTCGGGGAACATCTCATCTTTCAAAGAAGGAGCAATCCATTGAATTTGGATGTAAGTTATCTCCCATAGATCATCATCTTCCTTCTGCACTAAAATCTCTTCTTCTCTCATTTTTGTTATCATTTTTCTCAGCAAATCAGGCACAATTTCTTGCATTTTGGACTCGCCGTATTCTCCCAAATCGGCCTTCATGCAAGTGTCCATTCTCCTCAACACGCCGAGCCAAAACGTCCGGAAGCCGGAGCTTTGCGACATCTTCTTCAAGAACTGTAAGTAGACATTTGCCAGAAGTTCCATTGCAATCTTCAATGTGTTTTCCATGCTTCTCATCTCCTTTTCTGAATTCTCCCTTCTTGAATACTCCAACATTTTTTCGTGTAAATCGTCGACCATCGCGAAAATCACGAGGTTGAAGCAGTTGATGCAACTGTTGGGAGGGAAATCCATTTCCTCGGCTAGGGTGAAGCTTTTGTGAAGAGCTGAGATTGCGTGGTTTCTCATTTCTTCTCTCCTCGCTAAGCTCGTTTTTCGAAAGGCTTCGCCTAATTTCACGAACAGATTCATTCCGAAATTCGAAGAATTGGTTTTCGAGTCTTCTACCGAAGAATTGCTTGTGTTGCTTGTAATGCTATACCCATTTCCTGGATCTGAATAATAATTTTTGCTCCATTGAATCAACAGGTTGACAGAATCTGACATCAAGTTCAACAGCTTTAAATTCTTATCCAATGGGCTGTTCTTGAGGGCGACGAAGCTAAAGGCGCAATCAACACAGTACATATAATTTGTTCGAGAAACATGAATCCCATCGGACATCAACATGATCAGAGTTTCAACCCCTTGATCGTAAGTTTCAGGTTGACGGCCAGTGACTGATAAAAGATGAAGAACTGATTTCCAACCGAGCTGAGTTTGCAGATTTGCCGGATATTCGATCAGAATCCTACTCACTGATTTTGTCAAAAACTCACAGCAAGTGTCGAGGATTTCTTTGTCGAGCATCCACATCAAGTTAATGGATTTGAAAATGAGTTCTTCCGAGAGCTTCTCTTGTCGATACGAGGAGAGGAGCTTGAGGCATACTTTGAAAAGGCCTAACATGGCTTTTTCTGCAAATGGGATGGGAGAAAATAAGGGAAACTGAGCAACTGCTTGAAGATAATCATGAAAGTTTGGCCAGAATGTTTGAAATCTGTTGATGTTGGCCAAAACCATGGCAATAATCAGATCCCAGCAAAACCCGACAGTTTCTTCTTCTTCAACTGGAGTGCTGAATTTCTGGCCTTTCCCAGCTGCCGCAAAAATCAAAGATCTTCCAAGATTGAGTAAAGAATCATCAGGCAAATTTGAACTATTACTGAAGATGTTTCCAATCCGGCATTGTTTTATAATATTCAGATTCTGCTCAAATTCACTCAAGTTTAATGATAATGAGTCTTCTATACTGTCTAGCGCCAGAAAATGAGAAAATCGACTTGTAGCTCCTGAGGTCATACGGTTCCCAAATTTAGAATCTTGAGAAGGGAAGATCACACCTGATTCTGTCGACGGCGAATCGCCAGAAGCAGTAGAAGCCGGGTCGAACTCTACCACAGATTGAGGAAGTAATTTGAGCCTTTTGAGTTTTAGAAGACAATCCACTATATTCCTCCACCCTCCTCGGATTGTTCCTCCATAATTATTCGCGATAGTGAAAATCGCTAGAGTAGCCAATTTCGACTTTAGATCATTACTGAAAGCAAACAGAGTTTCTTCTGCAGATGCATAAGGATTCAGTAGAGTGGTGAATTTGCTAAATGCTGCCAGAAGCTCATCAAGGGTGTCTTCTAGTCCATATTGAGCTATCCTGGCTATGGAAAACAGTCCTTCAATACATTCGTTTAGCATCTCATCTTCATATGCATGTTCAAAAAAGGAAGAAATGGCTGCAACTGTGGGGCCTGCAATGCAGGCAAACATGTCTCTCCCCAAACGGCAATCGAAATCACACTTCAGATAAGGTTGAGTTATCTTCGATCTGTTTATAAGTTCGATCCAACGACTTGGATTCATTTCTAACGAAGGACCTGAATTGCCAAAAAGGGTGATTGCATTATTCGAAATGGAGTAGAAAAGCTCGGAAAGGTACTGTCGAGGAAGATCCTTCCCTCCATTGATTGCTCTGTTATTCCTTATGAATTCTTCCTCTGTCATCTTCTTCTTCACTTGGGGATTGTGTTGATCAGTATTGAGCATAATGAGTGAATAGCAGAGGATAAAAACTGAGTCCTTGCTTGCGAATATTTCTGAGGATTGTTGGTCGTAAAATTTTTCTGAAAATGCTTCTAAAATCCGTTGAATTTTTTGCGACTCGCCCGGCAATCGAAATGCCTCAAGAAACATTCGAAGAGCTGTGTCAAGAATCATGCCGACAAAGTCGAACGTATAGGTAAACTCTTTAAGAACACTGATGTGGAATTCATCTGGATCGCCGAGATAATCTCCTATCAAAATTTTGTCCAGTCCAGGAGTGTATCGAAAGAAGAAAGCATATGCTTTTGGATCTGGAGGATCAGAAATCAAGTGGGAAAGCTTCAAGTACTCTAATCCTTTCTTAACATCTCGATTGAAATGGTGGGCTGCAATAAGAATTTTCCTCTTCTGAGCTCTCCTTACCCTTAAAAACTCAAGCCAATCTTCTACCTCCTCTTTTGATTTCTCTTCCCAGAAGGGTCTGTATTCGGTTGTTTCAATAGGTTGCAGATGGAAAGAGCTCGAATCGCCTTCTTTGTCAATTCTTTCTGCAATGTTATGGATCATGAGGACAAGCCCCTCGAAGGCTTGGATTTGTAAAGAGTTCAAAGGGCTTTTGGTGGGAAATGAGAGCCTACAAAGCAATTTTCCGATTTCTTCGAACACATTTCGACAGAGAGGATCACAGTCGTAGTTTATGTAGACTTCGACGATGAACGAGGGTTGTCGAAAGAAGTTTATGATGCCCTCTAATGCAACTTCCTGCACTTGCATTGTCCCTCCTAGAGATGCTACTCTTAAAAGAACAAAACCAAAGAAAGCTTCAAGTTGGAGTCTTATGAACCTGCAAAAACAAGCCATTTTCAAGGTGATTGAGACTTCTTGCTTCAACTGTAAAACAACCATGAAAACCCTGAATTTGAATTATGAATCTAACCTTCTAAGAAAGTGATAGAAATTCAAAACAGTACTGCAGATCATCGACAAGACGAGAGGGTTCGAACAAGTTCCGTAATGAATCAGATGGTGGAATAGGTCGTCTTGGACCATCCTCAGAAGCTTCGGATGCTTCCCTATTGAATCTCCGCTCAATTCGATGGCGGAATTGATCAAAACCAGAGCGAAAAGCTGAATATCTTCATCGGCTGTGTTAGATGAGCACCCATCAATCTCCACCATTGTCACTACATTTAGCAGTGAGCATAAGAAATGAAATATATCAACTGCACATCTAATTCCATACCCATTCTCCGCATTCCCACCGTTATCTGCATCTTCAGTGTCGGATTCTGAAAATTCGGCGTTACTGTCCTCGATTTCAGGCAGACAAGAGAAGATCATCTGGATCAACTCATGCATGGTGTATCTGGTAAGAAATAGTTTTTTAATATGATTACATTATCGTTAAATTTGAAAAACTTTTTGAGATTATCGTTGATTTTTAATGGTACCTTGCAGTGCGTTGAAGCAAATCACCTCTACTCGAAGATTGTTGAACGACCTGAAAACAAGTGTTGACGACGGTGCAAACTGCTTGATCGTTCAGCAGAATCGAAGCGTTATGCTTCATTATGGCGGCCAAAATTTGCAGAATCTTCATCATTACTGCATCCTCGGAAACTGGGTCGGTTTTTTCGAGCCTGCAAGCTGTGATGGCGGTGACGATCGAGCTCATAGCCTGCTTGGCTCCCGGAGTCTTCTCGTTGAAGACCTCGAGATTGAGTATTTTCAAAACGGTGGAGAGGGCGACGCCGGTCGCTGCGGCCGGGACGTCGTCGCTCTGCAAGACGTCGAGAAATGGGGAGAGGTAAATTGACGGATCCATCGACTGCCATTCTTGTTGAGGATTGAAGATTGTGGATCGAAGGGATTTCAGTGATTGCTGGACAGAGGAATCGAGATTTTCATCCGGCGGAGATACGAACTGGAGATTGAGATCTTGGGGGCGGCGGATCACGGCAAGAACGGCTCCAACTTCGGTGTTCAGCATGCAAGAGAGGCCAAGTTCTTTCCGCCTGGAAACGACGGAATCTTTCTTCTTCTCCCCGCATGATGGACAGTTGTTTTCTTTGTTGTCGCCATTGTTTTCGTCTGCATTTTCCATTTGGGTGGTCTTTGCAGCAAAAGAAAATTCAAAAAACAGTTGCAAAACGACAATTCTTGGCAGTGGGAAGACGCAGGGAATGGAAAATTCGGAATAATTTTTGGAAAAATTAAGGTAAAAACAGACAAACGACTGTTTGTTCTTTTAAAAAAAAAAAAAAAAAGGTAAAAAATTGACTGTTTCTTCCTCCAACTTCTCCTCATTTCGTTCAATCCCATTTGAAAAGTTGACACTTGCTTCTGAATATCAGGAAAGATGTTCAAACGTGAATCATGGAAAACTAGCAACCCACGAAGAATTCATTAAAAAATAATAATTACAGAATTGCCACGTTTTTCTTTAAATAATATTTTCTAAAATATTTTTAATTTCCCCTGAACCAAACCCGGTTTTCCAGAGGTACATTACATCAAAGCCGTTCAAGAGAGCAATAATTAGGGGAGGGCAAATATGAGAGGACCCAATCTGATTAAGATTAGGGTCTATAAGGTTCAGAGCCAAGGAGAGGTGTAAAGAGGAGTGAGAACAGATTTAACTTGGAGGTACTTTTTGAGCCCTTCCATTCCATAATCCTTGCCAATCCCACTCATCTTATACCCACCAAACGGCATCCCAACATCTACAACAAAATAGCAATTAATCCAAACACATCCAGCCCTGATTGATCTTGAAACTGTGTTGGCTATGTCTATGTTCTTTGTCATAATCCCTGCTGCTAACCCATATTTTGTGCAGTTTGCCCTTTTTACGACTTCTTCCACTCCCCTGCAATTTCTCCCACATGAGAAAGCTAAAAACACGGTTTCAGAGTAGGAAGAAGAAGAGATTTTTGGCTCACTTGAATTTCATAAGTGCCATTACAGGTCCAAATATCTCCTCCTGGGCTATAACCATGTCATCCTGCCAACAACAGGGAACATTTTATTCGTGAATCATATACGTCAAACCAGAGAGATTAGTAGCAATGTCATTTGCTGATTGTAATTAATGGCTGTTGAGAAGTTTTTTCATTAAACTAACCTTCACGTCAGTGAAAATGGTGGGCTCTATGTAATATCCCTTGAAGCCAATGGAGTTTCCTCCCGTCAACAGAGTGGCTCCCTCTCTCTTTCCATGATCGATGTAGGAAAGTATCTTCTCAAATTGATTCTTATCCACCTGCAGCGTGCAGAGTGCGTTGGATTTTATAAAATTTATAATATTTTTAGGAATTTCTTTTGTTACCTGGGGTCCTTGTTGAGCAGCAGGGTCAAAAGGGTCTCCAACCACCCAGTTCTTAGCCTTCTCCACAAGCTTCTTCACCACCTCGTCATAAATTCCTTCTTGAACATACACTCTAGACCCAGCCACACAAACCTCTCCCTATCATTCCAAAGACCAATCTTAAGTCAATTCCCTCGTAATGATATGGTAAAAGTTTTAAAAGGGCAAAATCATCATTTAAGGCACACCATTCAGATTCACTCTGCATTCTAGTGCATGGAGATAGAAACCCCCCGATAGAAGGGGCGATTTCTGAAAAAGAAAGAAAGAGATAGTGAGGTGGGTGTCAAATGATTTTTCAACACAACGAACGCCTAGTCAATCAGCTTGTCGAACTGGACTTCATAACAATTAGTTCAGACATCCAAACATGAAGGACCGAGGGCTCTCATGTTGGTGCGGGCATTCGGACTAGCAACCGCAACAGTATTCCAATCAATCGGACAGTTTTCAAGTTAATCTGGATGTATTTTAATTATGCTTATTTTTATACCACATGTATGCTTTCACGGCTACAATTTATTTGAGCATGCATATATATCATTTTGAGATATTGATCAACTCAGTCGTGTGAGTTAAGTTTAATTGACCTGTGCATTGTTAGAGAATATGTTCTGAGTTTATTGTAGGATTTCAGTAATAGTAATGTAAGTTTTACCTTATTGAAAACAACACCAAGAAGAGCAGTTTCGGCAGCTTTTTCCACATCGGCATCATCAAAAATGATAAGGGGGGATTTGCCGCCCAGTTCAAGTGAAACTGTCTTTAGGTTGCTTCTTGCTGCAGCTTCCATTATCTTACGCCCAACCGCTGTCGACCCAGTAAAACTCACCTACCAAAAAACTTAATCAATTCTTCTTCATTTTCATTTTTGTGAAAATTAAGCGGAAAATCTTACTGCGTCAACATCCATATGTGAGCTAATTGCTGCTCCAGCTGTTGGTCCAAACCCATTGACAACGTTGACCACTCCATCTGGCACTCCAGCCTGAATTAAACCCCAAAAAACCATCCAAACACATGTAATATTGATATCTTACATGAGAAATCTGAAAATGGGTTATGGTGTTTTGACCAAAAAGTTTGGATTATTGAAGAAGAAGCTACGCAATGAAGGGAGAGAACACAATGAAGAGAGAGTAACATGCGAAAAATTTAACAGGTTTTATTACAGTGGGGGTTAATTTGGCGACCGATGAAAGTCTATGAACAAAATTGATCAAATGTCAATGACTCATATCATCGAGGGTGTTTACCAGTTTTGCAAGATGAGCACAATAGAGCGCCGAAAGAGGCGTCTGCTCGGCCGGCTTGACAACGACGGTGCAGCCGGCTGCAAGGGCGGGGCTAAGCTTGATAAAGAGCATGGACAACGGAAAATTCCACGGGATGATGAGGCCGACCACTCCGATTGGCTCGAGCAATGTGTAGCCGTGAAACTCACTCGACAATTTAAACACTTCGCCGGTAACTTTATCGGCTGCTCCGGCGTAGTACCGGAGAATTTGGACGGAATGAGAAATGTTCAATCCTATGGACATGCTGAACAATAATCCGGCGTCAATGGCGTCCAAAGTAGCTAATTCTTCTGCATTTTCTTCTATTAAATCTGCTAGCTTTTGCAGTATCCTTCCTCTTTCCTGATCGCTGTAAATTATTAGAAATTGATCTCGAAAATTAAAGAAAAAAATTACGAATAAGAAATTTTTAATATTATTTTTATGTAGTTTTAAATTTAAATTATTGTATTTTATCCCTCATTTCAATTTAGCTCATGCAATTTTTATTTTTTCGTAATTTAGATATTATTTTTAGATGGTTGTCTAATTTAATTTTATCATTAAACCAAGACTCAAATACTTACGAAAGGGGGCATGCGAGGCCAGGCGCCATGATCAAAAGCTTCTCTCGCAGACTGGACTGCCAAATCAACATCTTCTTTATCCCCTTCTGCTACTCTTCCTATCTCCTCCCCATTTCTTGGATCAATACTTGCCATTGTCTTCCCTGTTTTTTGTTTTTGGGTTTTTGGAAGAGCACCCATCAATCCAAACCCAATTAGAATGACACCCTTAAGAGAGAATTCTAAGTAGGATAGAGTTGATGAAGTTATTGTCAATCTACGTCAATTACGCAGCCTTTTTCATTCCCTTCTTGCCTTCTTTTTCGGTTTTCTTGAAGAATAAGTTTAATTTCCAATAATATGAAATTGGTTTTCTGCAGATTTTCTCCCATATTGGAATATTTGGGATGAACAATCATGAACTCTGATATGAATGTTTCCAACAAAAATGAAGTATTTAAAACGAACGAGAAGAAGAACATGTTCATGATTGGGTGGAAAAAAAAAACCGAGATAAACAGAGGAAGAACGAAAGAAATTGAAGAAGAAGAAGAAAAAACAAACCTGAGACTGCATCGACGAATTCTCCATTAATGAAGAGCTTCGAAAACCTGATCTTTGGTATCTTTACAGAACTTATCTCGCCGTCGGATATTTTGTCGCCCATCTCTCTCTCTCTCTCTCTCTCTGATAGCAAGCGTGGAGTGCCTTCATCCATATCTTATAAAGTGGAGCAACACTGACAGTAACACGTAGCAGCAAGCAACGACCATCGAGAATATTCTCACGTGCTCGCAAAGTCCAAGTTCAGAGCAAGTTGCGTCCAAAGAATATAATAGCTAAACTCTCATCCCAAAAGAGCTTTTCGAAAAACCTGTTTTGAGACTACTCGTTGGCTTTCGCAGACTTGAATTCCCGAAAAAGAGAGTTTAGAAGGATGATCATTCAATTGTGGGAATCTTCTCATTGACGAAAGTAAGCGTACGTCATACTGGACAGGGCGTGATGCAGGCACAACCACTACTTGTCAGGGCTTTAAATTTCTTTGTCTGGAGCCTATATTAAGTTGAAATTTAGGGTCAAAAAGACTGAATTATTGTTAAAAAAATAGGAAGAATTGGAATCTTTCTTCCTTAATCTTCTCCTTGTTTCGTTCAATTACTTAAGAAAAGAATAAATAAATGGAGAAAGCAGTGTTGGGAGAAGCCACCATTGAAAATAAGAACTAAATAGTATGGTTTTAAGCAAAGATTATTAATTTTAACCACTAATTAATGGAAGTGGAGCCAGTTTGGGTGAAACATCATTGGCTGTCGACAAGACTAAACCATGTCCAAACCATTCAAAAGAGAAACATCAATATCCAAAGTACCCCATCGCTAGTCAAAATCTGAAAAAAAAAGCACACAACAAAATCGAGATAAATGAATTGTCCTACTCAAGTTGGCCGAATGATAGAATATGGAACGGCCTTGGTAGGAGACGCTGCTTTTGAAAATAAAGATTACTTTGCTCTCATTTTACTCTTTTCTCTGTTTTTACAGCCTCTTCTTCTCCCATCTTAAATCGGCAGCTCTTCTCTATGTCTCTATCTATGCAAACTCAGAAAGGAGAATCCAGTGGGATCATAAAGGGAAGTCGTGTGACAAGTTGGTTGAAGCAGCTAGTGGATTTTTTAACTTCTCACTCAGGAAATTCTTGATTTTTTGTTTAAATTTATTGTGATTTTGTGATTTTCACTTCGATGGAAATTGAATTTTTGGATTGATGTTGAAGTTTAATTACTTTGTTTAAATCTATTGATTTCAAACTTATAATACATTATAATAATAACTCAAAAGTCTTATGGATTGTTTGAGATTGTTTTATTGCCAAAAATCCTGGTTTTTCAGTGATTTTGTGCAACTGGTGTAGTAGAAGATGATGTCGAGCTGCAACTCAAGAAATGCCGAGTCGCGGCCTAGGCCTCTTGGCTTGGTTGGGCTATAGTTCAGCCAAGCTAGGGCCATGGGCCCAACCCCTTTGTCTTGACCTCTTTTTATAGGCGGAGCTGGCCACAACCCCGATGCCTTGACCTCTCTTTCAAGTTGAGCCCTCAGCCATGTGAGCCCGCAGCTCAGGCCCAGTTTTGACTGCATTCTGGTTATTTTAAATCGTAGCTCAAACTAGGGGTGTTCAAAATCAAACCGGAACTGGCAAACCGAACCAAACTGATCAATTCGATTCGGTTCAGTTCTGATCGATTTTGAACACCCCAGAACCGATCTTCTGTTCTATTTTGCTGGAACTGAAGTTATCGATTTGGCTTATTCAAAACAGACACTAACTGAACCGAATGGATAAATTTACAATTTTTATTAAAAAAAACTCTATTTGCGGTTTGATTTAGGGCTAATATTAAGAAATTATTCAATAAACTGTTATTTATTCAAAACTCAAGTCCCACAATTGTCTAAAATTTAAATTATTTGATTGATGCCTAAATAATAATTGAATTATTGACTAATTAGCTATTAAATTATATTAATTAGTAATTAAATTATTATCTAATTAGTAATAAAATTATTAAATTATATTCATTAATGATTCAATGAGTAGATTATACCTAATTAATAAATATATTATTGAATTATACTAATTCATTATTAAATAGATTGATTATTACTTGATTATTTGATTAAATTAATTAGTAATTGAATTTTATATTTCTTTCCATTGAAATAAATATTTGTTTTAACTTAAATTGTCGTTAATTCTTTTAAATTGAAATTAAAATTCTTTTGTTAAAATCGAACCGTTAAAAATCCTTTTTATTTAAACTTGTTACTTAAACCGTTGTAAACAGCGAAAAACTATAATTATAAAATCATTTTTCTAAAAACGTAACAGAAACATAAATAAACTATTTACAAAATAATAAACGACTGTTTACATTAACGTTTACAAAACCATTTTTTCTCTTTTACTTCTTTAGCCTGGCCAGCCACAACATTCGCACGTATAAATCATTAATCAATTGCTCATCTGTAGAATACTTGCGTCATTACGATCACCTACACCACAAAGCAAATATGAGCTAACGCCCAGTAAGAACTGAGATATGCAATATGTATATCTCTAACTCATTATGTCATAATAGAATCCGTCCAAACTGTTATTTACTCATGGTTACATATACATCAATTCATATATCGAGCTGGGATATTGGAGGTTCCTAGCAAGGAGAGTGGCCGCTAGTCGGCATCTAACTCCTTGGGGTAGATAGACTCTCGCGACCCGACAAGGGAATGGCATAATCTCGAGTCTACTGGTTAGATCCGAACCACCTTTCCAACCTCTAATTCCCCTTACATTCATTTCTTTTATCCATTTTCTTCTCACAAATGAATACCAACTCATTCTAGATATTTCTATTGATTTCTATTATCATAATGCATGTTAACACAATACTAAAATTACAACTATGAATAATTCCGTTCATTCATCAAGAACTCACAAATCTATATATCCCAAGAAATTCCAGAATCTCAACGGACGTAAACACAGCAAACAAAGACAGAATCACAGAGAAATAAACACTATCATGCTTCAGAATTAACAGAAAGTAACAACGAGATATTAATGAACTAATAGCGAATAAAAACAGTGAGATAACGTGCTTCAAAATGACATGAAATAACAGTAGAACAACAGCAAATCTAACAGCGAATAACAGCAAGTTTAACAGCGAATGAAACGTACTAACATGCTTCGACATTTACGGAAACTAACAATAGAATGACAATAAATTTAACAGTGAATAAAACGTGCTAACATACTTCGGAATTTATGGAAACTAATCAATGGAATAATAGCAAGTTTAACAGTGAATAAAACGTGCTAACATGCTTTAGAATTTGGCAGAAAATGATGGAGTATAATAGCAAATTCGTAACAAACTAAAACATGTTATCATGCTTTAAATCTGATAGAAAATAACAGTGTATACAGCGAATCCATAACAAAATGAAACGTTTTATCATGTTTTGAAATCTGACAGGAAATGACAGTGTGTAACAACGAATTAACAACGAATTCCCAGCAATTAAAACATGCTTTTATATCTTGAAATTAACAGAGAATAACTACGAAACAGCAGCGAATTCAATAACGAGTAAAACATGCTAACATACTTCAGGAATTGACTGACAATAACAATGAATAATCAGCAAATTAATAGCGAACAAAACATATTAACATGCTTCGAAATATCAACGGGATAACATCGAAATAACTATATATGATTGAAATACTAAGCATGTTGGACTATAATTTAATGACATGAAATGAACATAAATATAATGATAATCACCACTTAACCATCAACCACATGAGATAACATAGCAGCGTATAATAAGGCATTATATATTTTGACAGAGAATCGGACAACGAGGCTATCAACAATATAGAAAATCCAACTGAAAACTAATCATTAACACAGATTATTATCAACAATAAAAGGAAATTAACAAGATATAATGTCTACTCTTCTACATTTTTTAGCGTTGTTAGAGTCCTTAAAATGTTATGATAAAAAACATTAGCAATAGGATAATCTGAACCCAAGGAGCAGCAGGTGAACGAAATAACAACCAACATCAGGGAGTCAACTATCAATCTTCCAGTAGTCATGGCAGAGAGTTAATAACCAAAACCCAATTATGCAAATTACAACAACAAAATGGCATTTATACGACTTCTAACAGCAAGCACATTCAAACAAAACACAAAGACTTAGCTTGTGATGTAGAGCTTCCACTAGCCAACGACTCACTCAATTTCTTACCTCGAAGCTTTAATGCGTTTTAGCGCTTAACCATTATCTTTTTCTTCCCTTTCTGTACCAACAGAGCATCCGAGACTGTAGCACACAGTCAATACCAAGACACAGCATATAACATCCCGGTTTTTATTTACTTTAAAATTTGCGTAAAATTTAAAAAATTTTCTTCTATAAAATCAAAGTGAGAATTTCCTTTAAAAACCGAATGTTAAATTCATTACTCAAAATCTTTTTTCCAATAATAGTCATTTAAAACATTTTAGCAGCGGAATCATTTTCATTTATAAAATCATCTTTCTTAACATATACCGGAAGCATAAAAGAAGCATTAAATAAAACGATTATTAAACTTAAACTATTTACTTTATTAATTACAAAACTGGTTACTCTTTAGCCCAGCCAGTCACGAGATCCATCCATGCAAATTCTTCATCAATTGCTCCTTATATTGTTCATCTATTTCCAAGCATATACCTACACCAACAAGACTTAACTAATGACCCTAATGCACAGTAAGTGATAGAATGAAATAAAACATAAATATGTTATGCATCTTTGAAATCCTTTTTCGTTTTTGTTTCTTTTCTTTTTTCGTTTTCATTTTACATTTCTTTTCTATTTACGATCCAGAATACCCCAGAAAGAATCTCAAGCTTACTCTGAACCTTCCGTTTTTATTTCACATTTCCTTTCTGTTTACGATCGAGAATACTCCGGAAAGAATTTCGGGCTTACCCTGAACTTTATAACTTTGGTTCCAGAATACCCCGAAAAGAACCTTGGGCTTACCCTGGACCTCATAACCTTTGTCCTAGAATACTCCGGAAAGAACCTCGGGCTTACCCTGTACCTCGTATCCTTGGTCCCAGAATGCTCCGGAAAGAACCTCAGGCTCACCTTGTACCTCGTATCTTTGGTCACAGAATGCCCTGGAAAGAACCTCGGGCTCACCCTATACCTCGTATCTTTGGTCACATAATGCCCCAGAAAGAACTTCGGGCTCACCCTCGATATCACAACTTTTATCTTTATACTTTCCCGAATACCCCGGAAAGAACCTCGGGCTTATCCTAGATTTTAAATCTTTGGTCCCAGAATGCCTCGGAAAGAATCTCGGGCTCACCCTGGACCTCGTAACTTTGTTCAACATATCCATTATCCTTTCTTTACTTAAAACTTACCATTATCGTTTAATATTCGTTTCTGTTCTCTTTTCAAAACCATGCATGAAAACCCATTTTTGTATCGTTTTGAAAATCATAATGCATGATGCTCACAAATCATACAGTTCTATCATATCATTCCAATAATCTTTAAACATGTTCATCTATAAAACATATCATTAAAAGAACTTAATTCTAATAAACAGTCAGCAAACAACAATACAATTTGCGAAACATGCTCAATATTTGTCTATTCTATCAAAGCGGTACACATGCTTAATAAAGCGGTAAACAATCAGTAAACAAGGTCCTAATTCTTGTGGTGTGGGGTCTAAAGACCAAAACACAGTAAGTATCAACTTACCTGGATTCCTTAGCGTGTTTAACTCTTTTATTATTTTTCCGGTTAATACCTTCAAAACAATTATAATTTATTTATCAATATATTCACCAATTATGAATCTCACGTTTATTCATTTAATAATACATTTCAACTTTTCGTCCAATTATTTTCATCGACCAATTTAACCAATATGTATTCATTAATAACCAACCACCAAATTTCCATAAACTTTAACGCTTGACAAATATCATTAGTCGACTTAATTACTTAGCAACCTTGCAATAATAATTTCAATATCTTAAATTCTCATTCATGTATTGAAAATGCTTAGTCCAAAATAATACCCAATTACTTAACAATTTTTATTGATTACAACTTAACAACCAACCATGTGCATAGTAGAAAATATAAGCATTTCCAATAACGACGTATAATCCCACCATTTAAAACACTTTTCCATCACATATACCAAGTAATGATTAACACAGGAATATTCATAACGTAAATCATCCTGAAATAGAGAATGTTTACCATTATGCTACTACTTCGAATTAAACCCACCAATTTATCAAAACAGCAACCAACAGAGTATTTATTCAAGCCTAAGGGAATTATTTATCAACAGACCAGCAACCAAAATATTAACCCAACAATGACCCATAAGCTGTAAGGAAAACAGGGAGCACAACCCAGCCGTGACCACCAACAAAATCAAAGTATCCATTATATAAACAGAATTCATTTCCAACATATTCACCAACCAAATTTCATCAGCAAAGTAACAGAGAATATTTCACCCAAATATTCATCAGCCGAAACATCAATAATTGCATAATATAAATCTTCATTGTTTATCCAGCAGTAACCTAAAAGATACAGAACATAACAGTGATTCCAAACCCATTTAACAGAGTAAATCTTCTCTACACTAACAATTTATAACGTAAAACACAACCCAAACTGACATCTTCCTTACCTGAAGACAAGAGCAGACCCGAGAGCTTCCCTTTTCTCCTACTTCTTCTCCTCTTCACAGTTCTCATCCGTCCACCACCAGAGAGAGAGAGCTCTCTGTCTTTCTCATACCCGCAAGCTTACTTCTCCTTCCAACGCTTCCACTTTATTTCTCCACACCCGACAACTTCCCATAGATGCTACACAATTTCATCTCCACTCATTCTCTCTGCTCAATAATCCCATTTGGTGCCAGCTATAGCGGGGATCAGGTGGATAATTTCTTGGAAAAGTATTGTCTCCACTTCAGCACAGCCTTTATCACACCCTTCCACTTGACCGACAATCTTCCCCATTTTCTTCTACCTTACAGAGTCGTTTGTCCTCTTCTCCAATTCTCCCATAAAGTGTCGGCCGGAACGAATGAACCGGTCCAAGTGAACCAAATGGACCGTTTGATAGACCGGTGCGGTCCAACGAGGAACACCCTGCCGATTTCCAAAATCCCCCACTGATTTCATTACTGAACTTCACCGTGGACAATTCATCAATTCGTCTCTACCGTACTTTGCAGCCCATTCCCAAATACAAAAACAATTGGCAGAACAAAATCAATTGAACCATTTACCTCGGCCAATCAATTTCGCAGCATCTGGAGAAATCACCCAGTGGGTTCGATTCCACAAACCCTAGCCTCGCGCACCTACACTTGTAGCTCGCAGGACAGCGCCACGCTCGCCGCACGCCAAAATCCATCCCCACGTCGCACGTCGCCTCCCCTGTCACCCAAGCCGCTCTCCCTCTCTTCGTCTCTTGCCCTCGATCTCCTCTTTTTCCCTCTCTTGGTTTCTCCCTCTCTCATTTCCTCTCTTCTCTTCAGCCAAAACTCAACCCTAATCCCATTTCTCTTCAATTAATGAACCCCAAACCGAACCAGCCTAGCAGACTGGACCAAACCGATCATTAAACCAACTAGCATCTTTTCTCCTTTAATTTTTCTTTTAATTTAATTCCCACTAATTCTATTTAATTTTTCTTTTAATTTAAATTGTCTTTTTACTCAATTAAATTCTCTTTTAATAATTTAACTAAATCCTCTATTTAATTATCTTTAACCCAATTATAATTATCGATTTATTACGATTATTACTTGACGATAATTATGGATCCAATTTAATTTCTTTGATTCGATTTTCCAAATTAATTTCCTATCAAATAAATCCTCAATAAGTATCTAATTATTCCTCAATTAATTTCTCATCATCAAATCACTCTTCAATTATCTAATCTAATTTAATTTATTTAATTAGCCTAATATACAAATTTTCCTCAAATTAATTTCTCTTGTCCTTATGAAATTTTCGTTATGGAAAATTGGGATATTACATAATAACTCACCCGAAACCAGGAGCTCCAACCTCTCGGCAATCACCAACAACACAGACAGAAAACACATCAAAATCTAACCTATTCATATAGATTGGCCAAGAAAACCGAAGAGCAGAACACGAGACTTATCGTCGAGAGAACTAGAAGACTCAAGAACAATGACTCCAACATCCCCTGCACGCTGCCACACATAGCAGAAGAACGCCCAAAGGTTCGAACTTGCCGAAGCCGCACCGGACGAAGACTCGATCGCCAGAGCCGTTTTCCTCCGATCGAAGCCCTAATCCCGCTTCAGTGAACATGAGCAGAGGCAAATGCTCGTCGTTTGCACCACCAGACGAAGCACACGCCGGACCAGCAATGCGTCGCAGGAAACGCACGCGACCACACCTTCGCCGACTCCCAATCCCAAGTCTCCCACTCCAACGTCGCAATTATCCGAGTCTCCCTCCTCGTCGCTTCATCCATCACGGTTTCCAGAGAAGGGCAACATTTCCCCCGTCTTTACCCAATCACCAGCCCTCATCCCCCACCAACTCACACTCTCACATTCGGTTATCCCCACTCTCCTAAGAGAGTTTCTCCCACGATCGTCCCCTCTCTCCCTCTCTATTTTTCGTGTAAAAACCACAACCAAGCCAAATCCCTCTCCCCCTTCTTTCTGATTTCCAAAACCGGCCAGCAAGCCTGCAAACCAGCTCGAACCAGTTAACCTGCTGAACCGGTTCATCTCCTCCAATCATCATTAAATTTTTATTTTCCTTTTTGTAATTTCAAAACCGAAACCAATCGGTCCGATTTGATTTCACATTAAAACCAAACCGAACCGAACCATGCACACCCCTAAACCTAGAGTCTTACGTCTAGCATATGTAACATATCTTAAGTCTCGTGATGCAGCCCCAAAGGCAAATACTTAAATTCATTACTTACTATAGCGACCCATTTTTCATTTTCATTTACAAACCTTTAAAACTTGAAATTAGAAATGTATAGCAGAAGACCTTCCTTAAATAAAATAATTTAAAACAAAAGAAGTGTGACATGACAAAACTATTTTCTTTAAATAATAAGAGTATACATATAAAACAAATTTCTTTCCTTTAACTATTCTGTTTAGCCAATATTTCACAATGAAACTCTCCATCAACTACTCTTCTTCATTTTCCACCGGTGTTGTTACTTACACCACAAGACATAAGCTTTGACCATATTGCTAAGTAAGAATGAATATTTAAAAACAATAACTGTAAATATGCGATGCATATGCCATGCAGTTTATGATTATACATTTTCATTCAATCTTTCTTGAATGAATATCGAAAAACAATAACTGAAGCTTAACGATGCAAAATGCGCAAAAAAGAAAATGGGTTGATTCTAGCCATTGCAATAATTTTTATTGCTTTGTTAAAGGTGGCAACATTTTATTGGCATTTCAAAGATATGACTTGATCAGCTTCGAGCTTTCAGACTCCATCAATGGAAGAAGTTGAGCAAAATGAAAGAGGCTTGAGAAGAAAGAAAACCCAATACAGCATAACAATGGTGGGGAAGGAGGACGACAAGCTTAGCTCTAGCTTGACACTAGAAGGTGTTCAAAACCGAACCAAAAATGGTAAACCGAATCGAAACCGATCAATCGGTCTAGATTGGGTTGGTTTTGAACACCTCCATAACCAAATTTTGGTTTTATTTTGTATGAATGTGACTTATCGGTTTGGTGTTTGGTTTTGCATATTCAGAATTGACACTAATTGAACCGAATTGATAAATTATTAAATTTGAACTGATAATGTTTGCAATCTTGCACAGTTGCACTTGAATGTCCAAAAACACACGCACTCATTGCTGACGGACGTCCTCAGCTCTTGAAAGACGTCTCTTACCTAGTGTCGGACGTCCACCATCACTGAAGGATGTTTAACCCCGATCATCCAACAGGCAATATTCTGTCCTTTCACTTCAGTCCTCTCATCCCATCAGTCCATCAACTAGTGTCGGACGTCCCCCATCACTAAAGGACGTCCAACTCACTCATCCAATGACCATCAATTTGTCCGCTCTCTCATGTGTCTCATTCAACAACTATCAATTCATTCGCTCTCCTGTCCAACGGCCATCCTGTAATACCCCAGATTTTTGTAGTACTAAATATGAAATTAAGTTAGGATAATTAGAGCAATATTAATGTTAATAGTATTAGTTTGGATGATTGGATATGCTAAGTATGATTTGTGAAATAATAGTAAATTAAGTGGTTAAGTGATGTATATTAAGAGGAGTGGTAGATCAAGAGGAGAGGTGCGGTCGATCATGGTTTAAATAGAATATTACAGAGACAAAATAAGGATTTAGCGGTTGATCGTGTGTGTGTGTTGGTGATTGACCGGCTTCGTCAAGAATAGTAAAATTTATGGATTTGTTGTTGATCAAGGCTGGATTTGTGGTTGATCATGGTTAGTTCAAATGGTAATGTTGAAATTTGTGGTCGATCGTCCACTAGAAGGTGATTGACCGATTTTTTTGAAAATTTCCCAGAACCTATTTTTAAGCTGTTTTGCAATCGATCATTGGAAGAGTTTGATTCAGAACGTCGCCTGAAATTATCAGCAATGTTGTACTCTGATTGGAGGAATCAAAGGTAGAGCACTTTAGGGATGGGCACGCGTCCCTCCACCTCTAGATGGCTGCTGGAGAAGTTAGGATATGGGTTATATAAGGCAACAGAAGGCGGTTGAATTCTAGGTGGAAGAACATAAAAGTCTGAGAGAAAAGAAAGGAAGAGTAGTTTAGGATTCAAGTTTTCTTTCCTCTCTTGGGTTCTTCAGGTAAGCAGAGTGTTATTCATGATTTTTTTAAAGATAATATATATGGAATGTGTTAAAAGTAGAGGAATAACAATGAAGGGTGTTAACTCTGTTGACTGTCTCTTTTCAATTCATTTACTGCTCTGAAGAATACAGAATAATGCTGAGCATGGTCCTCGGTTGTTTGGATCTTTACTCTCAGTTCATTTACTGCTTTGTTAGAAATCATTGCGGATATGTTCCGTTGTGGATGTTGTTGAAGATTCTGCCTAGTTGAATGAGTTAATTTTGCTCTTAATTTCAGTTACTGTTTTATGGGCAATGTTGAGGATAATGATACGTGGAAATGAGGTTTTATGGTTTATCTCTTTTACTGTTTTGAAGGATATTGTTGTGGATTAATGTTTTGCATTTTGAGTCACTACTTTTGGATATTATTGAATGTTCATGCTCTGTTAATTGAGTTTTAGTCTCTATGTAGATGGACACTATTGGGAGTTTGGTTAATCATTGAGATAATGGTGGATAGCTTTGGTGATTAAGAAATTAGAGAAAGTCTTAGTTGTTGCATTCTTGGTACATGTATATGAAATAGATATTGATGGGAGTTTTGTTAACTTTGAAGGTGTGAATACTCTGGAAGATAAGCATAAGTATTGAATTGCATTGAAAACCACAAGGTAAGTGATATCGTATGTTTGTTGCCTTTTTTCCCTATATCACAAGAGAATAGGAAATTTTGTGTATTTATTATGATATGACTTGAATATTTGTATGATTTCACATTTATTATTGATATAAGGATAGTATTAATTGTTAAGAAATGATTAAAAATGGTTGTTTGATGATTGATAAGAAACACTAAAAGAAGAAATGAAAAAATGTTGAATTGTTATTATATTGTTAGAGAATAATAGAATTATATCCTTTCATATGCATTTCATGCACCATGTTTTGATAAAATGAACGAAAATAGATTTACGCATATGTTTTGAAAATGAAACGGACAATATATGGAAATAAACATAAATAGGTGTGAAGAGATGTGGGTTCTTGAGTTAGTTGCCCCACATGGGCCATATGGTGCCACTCAAGTTGGCATCTCTAATGCTTAGATGGGTAACTAGAATTAAAGGAAAATATAATATATGGAAATAAACGTAAATAGGTGTGAAGGGATGTGGATTCTTGAGTTGGCTGCCCCACGTGAGTCATAAGGTGACACTCTACCTTATACGATGACATCTCAAACGCCTAAATAGTTAAGCAAAAAGCAAAGTTCAAGGTAAAGGGAAAGGAAAAATGGAAATGAAACTGCACATGTTTTATAAAAATTACATAGCATGAGCATTGCACAATTTATATTGCTTACTAAGTATTAGACTCATAGTTTAAGTCTTGTGATGTAGGTATGCACGATATCAGGAAAATGAGCAGTTGATGGAGGATTTGCATGTGCGAACCTTGTGGCTGGTTAAGCTAAAAGTTAAAGGAAAACGTAGATGGTTTTGTAAAAGTTTTTGATCTTTAAACGAAAAGAATTTTATTTATATGTTTCCTTTTATTTCATTTAGCTTGAAAATGCAAATTCTTCCGTTGTGTCATGTTTTATTTAAGAAAAATGAAAGGATTTGATTTAAAAAGAAAAATTTTAAATTTTATGCAGTTTATAAAAAAAAAAAGGTTTTAAATTGCAACATTTTAAGAAAAAATAAAATGGGTTGCTACACATCCCTTCATCCACACCCATTTAAAATATCTCGTATCTTGCACGTGACCCATTTAAACTTTTATCTGCCAGCGCCTTTGGCCGCCCATCCTCTCATCTCATCTATCCATTACCCAGCGACAGACGTCCCCCATCACTGAAAGACATCCAACCCCGCTCATCCAACGGCCAATAATTCGTCTGCTCTCTCATGAGTCTCATCCAACAGCCATCAATTTGTCTGCTCTCTCATTCAACGCCCATCAGTTCATCCGTTCTCTTATCCAACGGTCATCCCATACAATCGCTTCTGTTTAAAATATTTTTGCTAAATTTATATTACTAAAAATTAAATTTATATTTATATATATAAATCAAAAATATTATTTTATGTAATCAGTAGAATCAAAACTGAACCGGAACCAAACCAAAATTTTCAATTCAGTTCTAGTTCAATTTCTCATTTTAAAAGGTTCAATTTGGGTTCTATTTTTTACAAACTGAACAAAATTAGTTCGGTTTTGGTTTGCTCCTGAACCGAACTGACTTTTGTGCATACCTGTTACACTGTAAACTCACCTTAGATACATAGATTAAGGTGTTAATTAGGAAAATAATTGTCATTAATTAAAATAAAATGGCAATAGCGTTATAGCGAGCTGCCAATAGGGCTAAATATGTAAATGCGCAAGGCCGATGGACATAGCGAGACTGACTACTCTTTTTTGAGTTTTTCTCTCTTCGATCGGTCTCCAACCTAGTCGAAATCGAGAGAGAGAGAGAGAGACAGAGAGAGAGACTTTGACTGTAGGTTGCATTTTCCGAGCCAATGGCGAGAACAGGATTGGCGATGCTTTGGATATGTTTGGGAAGCACAATACTGATAGGTTTTTTTTGTTCGGCTTCACAATCTTCTAAAGCTTCTTTCGTGAAGAAGACCATCTCTTCCCACAATATCGTCATATTCTCCAAATCTTACTGCCCGTGAGTCTTTCTTCTTCTCAATTCTTCATCTGTTTTTTTTACTTGAGCAATCAAAATTTTGAATTGGAACATATTACATGTAGATCGGACATGCAAAAGTTACTCTTTATTATTTTTCAATCCTTTTTCCTATTTTCAATTATCTGATTGGGTATGGGGGTTGGGATGGCGTAAATGCAGGTACTGTAGGAAGGCAAAGGCTGTTTTCAAGGAGTTGAATCAAACTCCCTTTGTTATTGAGCTTGATGAAAGAGGTATTTCTTTTTTATCCTGAACAAAAGAAAAGTATCAAATGAAGAATCTTTAAGTAGCTCTATTTCATTAGATTCCAACCATAATCCAATTCTATTCAGTCAATATGCAGAATGATGTCTGAGATAACAGGCGTCGATTCTAAATTGTCCGTGTATTTTAAAGATTGGAATCACAAAATGCATGTTGAATTGAATTTTGATTTTTTTTCCTGAATTTTGATGTTTGCTGCTTTTGAAAGAAGTTTTATGATAATAGATGGAATGAAAGCAAAAAAAAAAAAAAGAGAACCATTGGAACATTGACTATATGGTGGTTATGGAAAGAATTAGTGGCAATCAATGATGTGTTATAGTTCATAATAGAATGGAGTTGTGAGAAGATTATTTTCATTCACTAGCCGTATTCCGGCTATCGGCTACAAGAAGAAAAAGAAAAATAACAAAAATAACAAGAGAAGAAACTTTTCCCCATGCCTTCTGCCCTTTTTCCTCTCTCTTTATAGCTTGCTATTAGCCGTCTTCCACGTCAACTAACAGCACTGGACGGATCGTTAAATTTAACCAGCTAGGCAATGAGGTTTCCTTTGACGTTGTCTACCCCAATGTAGCCGTTGTGGCTCATAACAGGCACTTCCCTTTGAAGAACCTTGTCCCCAAGGTTCAAAATTCGGAAATTTGTCTGTCAACTCCTCTGCGTTCATCCATGTTGCGTCTGCTTCAAGTTCATCTTCCCATTGAATAAGCCACGGAGTCACTGGAAAATCGCCTCTTTTCACCACTCAAGTTTGTAGGAGACGAAGTGGCTGCCAATTAAAAGTCTTTGTGAATTCAGCTAGCAAATGGGCTTGAGGAATATTGGAAAGGCCGATTTTTTTCTTAAACAGTGACACGTGAAAGACCAGGTGTATGCGAGTTGTATCATGTAATTCCAGCCTATAAGCGACTGACCCCAAACGTTCCAGAACCTTGAAGGGGCCAAAGAACTTAGGTCCCAGCTTGTGCGTCATACTCTGCTTAACAGAGAGCTGTCTATAAGGTTGCAGATGGAGAAAAACCATATCCCCTACGTCAGAGTATCTTTTTGTTCTATTTTTATCTGCAAACATCTTCATTCGAGCCTGAGCCTAAGCCCGAGTCGAAGTGTGTTAAAGGAGTCAATCCATATGGAACTTGTTCCTCAATGGTGCATCAACAACTGTCGTATCCATTTCGTTTATAAAAGGCAGTTGAAAATCAGGTAAGGCCAAGACTGGCGATGAAGACATAGCTTCTTTAAGAGCTTGAAAAGTCATAGCAACTTCATCAGACCACTCGAAAGCATTGAGCTTTAATAAATCTGTCAAGGGCTTGGCTATGGCACCGTATTCATGTATGAACCGCCGGTAGTACCTGGTTAAGCCCAAAAAACCCTGTAGCATCTTGACTGTATTTGGAATTGGCCAATCATTTATCTGATGATAATCCGCTCACAAATCTATCTTCGAGAATATAAAGGCAACGTGAAGGTCATCAATAAGTTCATTTATCAGAGGCATTGGGAACTTATCTTTGCAAGTCATTGAATTAAGCTGTCTATAATCAACACAAAACCGCCATTGGCCATCCTTTTTCTTTACTAATAAAACCGGCGAAGCGAAGGAACTGTTACTTGGAACAATGATACCTTCCGACAGCATTTCACGTACCAAAAGGTCTATTTCAGCTTTGTGAAAATATGGACATCGATAAGGCATGAGGCGGAATGGTTTTGCATTATCCACCCATGGAATAGCGTGGTTTTGAGATCTTTCAGGTGGTAATCCCACTGGTATTTGAAAAACATCTGTAAATTCCTCTGCCAGATTCTAAATACTAAAAGAAACCTATTGATTGGCCAAAGTTGTGATTGATTGCAGATGACCCCATAAGGAGTATGCTTGTTGTCTAATTCCACTGGTAAAACTCTTTGGAGAACACACAGTCAATGCAAGATTAGTTAAGTTTGTATGCAAAACCACCTCTGCTCCACCCAACGTAATAGGAAGATAACCATTTGGTAAGTCAAATGTGACAGGGTTCACGGAGTTAATCCAATCGATGCCTAAGATCATGTCACTACCTCCCAAAGGTAATGCCCTCAGCGTATAAGCAAATTGATAATTATGCATATTCCAACAGACTGGTTGAGTAATCATTGTACTGAACAGTTTAGCACCATTTGCACCGTTACCACCAAACATTTTGAACGATCCTCCGAAAGATGTAGACGGTTGGCTATTGATTCATCCATGAAGCTGTGAGTACTACCACTATGTATCAAGATTGACACGGGTTGCAAGCCATAGTTCCAATGATGCAAACTGTTGATTGAGTGGTAAAACCAGCTAAAGCATTAAGAGATACCTCAATTTCTTCAGACTCGTCAGTGGGACTTTCATCAATAGCTTCGGAAGAAGTAGGAGTCTCCGTATCCTCCGAGGCAACCAGCAAAAAGTTGAGTGACTGGTTTTTGCAAACATGTGCAGGGGTAAACTTCTCATCATATTTGAAGCACAATCTCAATCGTCTCTTATGATCTAAATCCGCCTGTGATAACTTCGGCACCCGCAATAGTGAAGAAGAATCCGATAGGTTAGAATGTTGTATCGGTTTATCTAGCCATTTGGATGCTGCAAAAGATTTATAAGATTTTGGAATTTTCTACAAGGCCTGAACAGATTGTTCCTGTAAGAGGGCAACTTCAAAAGCAATGGGCAAAGTTGGAGGCCTATTTATCTTCACCGTGACCTTTATTTCCACCTTCAACCCTCTTGTGAACACTGAAATATAGTAATTCTTAGACATACTAGGCAGAGAAGGTTGTACTAATGATTTAAGGCATTCAAACCGCTTGATGTAATCATTTATGGAGCCCGTTTGAGAAACCTTGAAGAACGTTTCAATAACTTCTTCGGCAGAAGTCTCCGCAAAACGTCAACACAGTTCAGTGGCAAACTGGTCCCAACTCGCTTGTGGAAAAGACTAAGTAAAACCATCGAACCAAATGTCTGCCTGATCCTGTAGATGCAATTCAGCGATGCCCAAACGGAGGTGAGGCGGAGTTTGTTGGAGCTAAAAATGTTTGTTTGCTTTGCGGATCCATTCCCGAGGTCCAGTTCCAAAGAAAAACAGGTAATCGTGTTTGAGAATTAAGATCTGGCTGCAGGCACTCAATCGGTGGTGAAACTTGTGAACCAGAAGAAGTAGAAGCAACATAAATTGTATTTTGCAACAGTTCAGTATGATTGGGAAGTAATTGTGCAAAAGCCACCATAATTGATTCATGTTTAGACGCCGAATCCTGAACAATATCAAGAACTGTGGCCTCCAGCCGATCTTGACGAACTGTCAGCTATTGAAACATCTTTTCTGTGACCTCTAGTCGGGAAAAAACATTGTTGAAAGAATAGTCAATGTCCTTCAACTCACCGTCGATTTGCCTGTGTGTTTCTTCGTTAGCTTTAGAACGTGTCTTCATCATGGTAAGATCGTTACAGCTCTAATACCAAATTTTTATAGCTCCGAATAGAAATGGAGTTGTGAAAAGATTATTTTCATTCACCGGTCGTATTCTGGCTATCGGCTACAAGAAGAAGAAGAAAAATACCATAAATAACAAGAGAAGAAACTTTTCCACACGCCTTCTTCCCCTTTTCCTCTATCTCTTTATAGCTTGCTATTAGCCGTCTTCCACATCAGCTAACAGTACTGGACGGATCGTTAAGTTTAACCAACTGGGCAACTTGGTTTCCTTTGACACCATCTACTCCAACGTAGCCGTTGTGGCTCATAACATGATGTTTATGGAGACATATCATTACTCACATGCCTTTTGGATCTACTGTTACTTGTTCCTGAATCCTGAAAATGCGAGTTATGTATTTCTTAATGAAATGTTGAAATAAGATCATATCTAAATACTTTACAATGGCCAAAATTTGGAGCAATACAACATATACCACCTAGCATGAGTTCTTGTCCTCACAATTTCATGTCTATGAAGTTAGCTAAATGAATTAGCTCTATCTTCCTCAGACGATGGCTACAATATCCAAGATGCTTTGAGCAAGATTGTTGGAAGGCGTACTGTACCGCAAGTTTTCATTGGTGGAAAGCACATTGGAGGCTCAGACGGTAACTTAGTCTTCCTTTTTTGGAGTTTAAGTGTACTTCTCAACTGCTTTTGAAAAATCGTATTAACTTATGTACTAATATAAGATAATACGTGTCAATTTCAGATACAGTTGAAGCATATCAAAGTGGTGAGTTGGCTAAGCTTCTCGGGATTGAGAACAATAAAGATGATCTATGAACCCTTTGCTTGAATAAGTGAAGCTATGTTCTTAGTATAAAGATTTACTTAGAAAACGTGGTAAAATGTCGTTTCTTTTCGTAAGAGTTTTAAATATAAGTTTTTCAATGCGACACATTCAGCATTTGGGCAGTTGTTTGACAAAACAAGATTCAATGAGAATTAGATCACCTCTGCAATTGGATTATGGATGATCTGTTCAAATCCGCATTTTGTTTTCGATTCTGTTTTGGTTCTTATTTATCTGAGATGATGTGAATTGAGTATGCTATTACTAGTTCAAGTTATCTGCAGCATCCATAGTTAAAATTTTGATTCCTTGGAGGCATTTCTGAATTATTTTGTTCAGAGGATATCTATCTAAATTCATTTTCTTTAGTTGGCATAGAGTCAATTGAATCCGATTGTATGAATCTAAGTTTTGTTTGGAATATTGATTCAACTTTCCGTTTGGTTGGATGCAGAGGGCATGAAATATTGGCTCGATGGCTTAATCAAAAGTAAAATCTTGATGAAGTTATTGTCATTGAAGCTTGTAGGCATTGAAAGTTACAAACCTGCAACTTTTCTTAAGTAGACTGCTTCAGTTTTCACATGTTATTATACTGACTTCATAATCAACTAAACTAAACCTCTCTCTCAATATGCAAATAATTTAGGATGATTTGACTGACCCACACAGTCGTTCAAAGCTGTTCAATCGATATCCGTCTCACCGATTCAAAAGGGTATCATCGAAATTCTTAGAGCAGCTTCCTTCCGTGCACTGCTGAATTGTGGGAACTTATGAGATGTGATGAGTTGGGATGCTTGGGTGCCGGATTGGGATGGGTTGCCACTCCATCGTAGTCAATCTGGTAAACATCGCTATCCTTTTCGAGGCTGCCACTTGTCGTCTTATCATTCATTGTTTCAACAAATTTTTCTGGGAAATCCTGACCCTGCATTCAATTTACTGAAAATTTTCATAAAAGTGCTAAACTTACAAAGTTTTAATTGATAGAAGAAATTCATATTTCTGATCTTATATTACATTAGCTGAGAAGGGGCTCTGATAAGTGGCGAGGACGGAGGATTGAGGAGGAAGAGTAACAGTAGAGACCATCTCCATATTTGTGGGTGAGATCCTAAAACAATAGACAGTTGAAAAGAGACATAATAAAAGGAGACCTGAAAAATATGTCATCTCCCCTGTGTTTTCTCTTCCAAATCCAAGCTTTTCTTCTCCTTTGGAAAATAGGCAGCGGTAGGTTGTATATATGTAGGAGGATTCTTATATTCACGAAGATTGAATCTGCCTATAGAGAGAGAAGAAAGAGATCATGCTCTTATCTTGAAGATTATGTTAGAGAGAGGTAGAGAGAGAGAGGGTTTGAACCAATCACAAGAACTCAAGAATGGGCTCGATATATAATAGAGGAAAGAAGACCATCCCATACATCTTGGGAAGGGTTATCACATGTGTTTTCCATACCAAACAAAACAACTGGTGGTTCAACCCTTCATTCATGTTTTGTCTTCATCACAATTCACCCAAATACTACATATGTGGGTCTGTCTCCTTTGCCTTCAATTATGGATGATGTATTTCAGTATTGAGAAAATCGCGCTTCATATTCTAAATAATTTCTTTTACAACAGACAAATCGACTATGAACTTGTTATGGTTTCACAGGTTTGAAGTTTCGTTTGATTTTCATCGACTAACAATCAACTACGTATTGTTCAAAAATTCAAATTCATCCCGCTTTTATCATCCGCTGTTGTGTTCTTGCCCCATGTGTAAGCAAAAGTTTTGCTTAGTATTTCTTGAAGATTCACTTCAAAGCTAAGTTCCATTTGGTTAGCTTTTCTCTCATGATTTATGGTTGCAGTTCTTTATTTTCTTCATGGGGTCAATTTATTTGATCTTTTTTGCAAGGAGAAAATAAACACCGAGATTTAGTACGTGAAAATCCAAATTAGAAAATACTGAGATTAAGATTAAAAAGATCTTACTATGAAAAATAGAACTAACCACTTAAAAGCAAAGTTGTCCAAACGATAAGGCACATCTTCCACTCGTTGCAGGCTCCATTGCAACCGTATGTTGCCATCTGAGAGCATGTTGCACACTGAGCAGACAACCGCCTTGTTTGTTACATTGTCTACTTGAATTAGTTGGCAAGTTGCAAAGTGGGCGATTTACACGTCCTACTGGATGACTACCTTAGTTATGTGTTCAACAAGCAAATTTAATCAATTTTCCTTCAATAAATAAAATAAAATTGTTTTGATTAATTTTATGCTTGTATTCCTGTTTACTTGATAAAACTTATATAAATTTCATAGTTATTTATACAAACATTATATTAACACATATCTTATGTATGTGTGGGATATAATATAAATAACAATAACCAAAATGAATTTATCACTTATATTTGAAGTATGAAATTTACAAATAATATAAATTCATCAACATAACTCATTTTGTTAAGAATGTATAATCAAATTATAATTAATAAAATGAATATATTTTATATAATATGATTATATATAACTGCACCAGATAAAATAATATTGTTCAATGAATTCCTGTTAAATAAAGAGTAATAATTTGATCATATATGTATGATTTTAATTTATTGTATTAGCAAACTTTTATTTCATATTAATTTATTCTTTAATTACTAAGTAAAGTTTTGTACTAGGCACATTATATAAACATTGTATTTTGATAATAAAGTAAGTGAGTAGTTTGACATTGTTAAAATTGATATAATAAAATTCATTATTTTATATTCACTTGTTTGTTAGTTTAATGATTTAATAATTAGCGCACAATTATAAATGTTAGAATTAATTATTTAATTAAGAACTAATAGTATCAATGATGAAAAAATATACTATAAGAGGTTGATGAATTTTAAAGTTAACTCTATTATGTACTTAATGGATGATATATACATATATAATGACTCTATCAATGTTATATTATTTTGAATAAATATAATTTGTAGTTGCAGGTGTGTAATTCTAGGTATTTAATAAAATGGTAATTATCAATATCAACCTTGAAGTATAAAGATATTTTTAACTGACACCTTGAACTTTTATTTTTGTTATCTAATGTTTCAAAGTTTGAAACGTTAGTAACGAATACCTTCACCGTTAGGAGGTTCGTTAAATAGCGAATAACAACGCTTCTGCGGACTCTAACGCTTCTGCAGCCACATGTCCTTTTGAAATTCAATATCTGCACTTCGACTATGAAGCATTGACCTACATTGTGCGGGTATTGAAAATGAAAAAATATTCATTTAAAGTAATTTTTTTCCACAGCGGACTTATACATGAAGTAGTTGTCGTCAATGACTTACTTTCGAAGCATAAGGCAAGTATCCATTGTGGAAAATGTATTTTCAACAGTAAAAAGGGCAATTTTCGCAGATAATATCCGTTATTTAACAGATTCTTTAACAATAAATGTCTGGTGTTAATGCCTCAAACTTTACGGTGTTAAATAACAAAAAAATAAAAATTCAATGTGTCAGTTAAAAAGACCATCATACTTGAGGGTTAACATGGATGATTACCCTTAATAAAATTATCTTATAATATGTTAATTGATATGAAAGAGTTTATGTTAATTAATGAATAATTATTATAGCTTTGAACTATAGAGTCAACAAAGAAATTATATAATTAATTATTTAAAATCATTCAATTAAAGACAAGAGTTATCTAAAGACAAACTTGTCTAAATGTAAGATATTAAGACAATAGTTGCACTAAAAGTTTTAGAAATCCAATTTTTGATTTTTTGAAATTATATTTTGAGTTTTGATTAAATCTCGTTAGATGATTTAGAGATGAGATTTCATCAAATAAAATTATTAAATTTTTGAAAATTTGTTTCCAAAAATTTGAAAACATAATTAATTATTCGGATTTTGGATTGGAAAATTTTCAATAACCGTAAAATCTGATTTTATTGATGGTAATAAAACCTATTAAATGCAAAATCCAACTTGCTAAAAATGTATGAGATATTAGACATTTTTGGAATTAAATTTATTGTGAAATTAGCTATGATTTTTTCCATTTATTAGAAAATAATATTCACAAAAAGGGTAGAAAAGAGGCTTTTTTTGATAGTTGGTTGATTTTGTCTCCAAGTGTTGAGAGAATTTTTCACACCGTCTAAAACTTTTGGGTGATTATTCTTTGTCTGGTTTCATTACGCTCACAAGTGTTATTTCAAAGTGAGGAGAATTAATGGAGAATATCGTCTGTGTCAAAGTATCAAATAGATCTAGAATTTAAATTGTAAGATCAGTCATAATTGTTTTTGTGAATTTCAAAATATAATTGTTTGTTATTTACATGTTTTATCAACATAAAATTAAGGCTAAACGTAATTTAAACTCTAGCGTTTAGTATTATTTAGAAATTAAATATTAAATTATTTTTTTACAAATAAAATTTCTATTTTTAAGATTAAGATGTTAGCAATTTGGATGTTGTAGTTACAATCAATTAATCTGTTAAACGCAGTAAGAATATACCATATTTTTTTTATTTAATAAGGTATTTTAACCTAATTTCTAATATATTCGGCAATTTCTAATCTAATTTCAAACTCTGTTTATCTCTTTTTGAGTTTTGAGAGATTTTAAACTCTATCGATCGCGTGATATATTTTGAAATTGTTTTAGAAATTTCCAAATGGGTTAGAAATAAGGATAAATCACATCATTAAATGAAAAACGTGGTATACATATATTGAATTTAACAGATAAATTGACGGTAAACTTTAGGTTGCTAATAGCTTAAAGGTGTAGGTTCTATTCATAAAAAAAAATTAAGGTTAAATATGTTAATGATTTCAAACATTAAAATTTATATTGAACTGTTTTTTCAAAAACTAATTAAAGATCCTTAGTCTTTGTGTTTTGAAAATTATTTTCAAAGTACATGAGTTAATGCATGTTGTCGGTGCCATGAACACTAACAAATTTCAAAGTGCGTGGGGAGCCTTAAAGCAACACCTGCTGGCCCCTAGGCAATCATCGGTGTGGAAAATCAGAATGACAAACAACCACTTGCTCATATAATTAAAATGACATCGAGAAGAGGTAATTTTTGTTAACAATTATTTGTAGCAACTTATTATGTAACTTATTCTGCAATATAATTGTTGAGTGAATACTTTGTTTTTTAGATATAGAAGACATTAAAGAAAGAAAAAGTTTTGTGCTACGCATTTTAAATGATAAGAAATTACGGGCGTTACATCTCCATTCAACAGTTAATGGATTCTTGATCTTTAATGTCTTCTATATCTAAAAAATTACCTCTTTAAGGTAATTTTTTAGAAAAAAATTACCTTAAATTTTTTAAAAAAAATTGTGTTTTATCATTCAAAAATAATAAAACACAATTTTTTTAAAAATCTCATTCATAAAATTTTATCTTAATGTATACAAACACTTTTCTTTACAAATTCTAACCTCTCATAGTTGGTTTTGCAATAATAATACAAGTCATCTTCCCAGAGATACTTACTCAACTATGTCATCCCTTTTTTTTATCTTTCTTTCTTTCATATTATTGTCTAATTTGTATCTATACTACAAGACTCATCTATAAGCTTATTGCTTAGTAAGTAATGAATATCTAAATATGTCATCAAATCCATAAAATCGTGCCGCATAAATAAACATGATATGCAATATGTAAAACCATACTCTTTTCTTTTTCTTTTCTTTCTTTCTTTTCTATAAACTAGTATAATCAGCTCCAACATTGATTGAAAGTTTTGCTAGCGACTATACACATCAATGCATAACGATCTATTCCGACTTCAATTGGAAACTCGCTAGCAACCATGCACATCAATGCACCACATCTCATGATAAACTCGACATCAATCAAATACTTTGTTAGATGCCCTGCATATCAATGCACGACGACCTATCACCTCCAGTGTAATTATCTTCGACATCAAACGAAGGCTTTGCTAGTGGCCATACACATCAATGCATGATGATCTATCCCGCCATCAATCGGAATCTCATTAGCAGCCATGCACATTAATATATGATGACTTCACACCTTTGGTCGGTCTGTCCTAATGTCAATCAAGATCAAACTAACAAACTCAAGCATGTCTTTCAATCCACTTTTATCATTTTTCTTATTTGGAAAATGTATGCATTGGAAATCCTTTTTATTTCTTTTTCATGAAAACATGATGCATGAACAATATACACTATCAAACATAATTAACAACAAATTAGAATCATCATCATCACATATCATATCCTAGAATATCAATATGATTCTAATCATTCATCAAACATCACATCCTCAAATATTACATGTATCACCAATCTAACCTCATAACCTATTACATCATAGCATATCATTATAACATAACATATTAATATTTACAATAACCTAGTATCGAATGGTGTAGGTCGTTAAACCAAACACATAAATCATTACTTACTTTGATATCTTAATACAATGTTCTGCAACTTAAAAAGTTATTTCCTTGATCTTTAATACCTAAAACATGTCAAACTCCACATTAGTATCCAATCATGCACCAATTCAATTTTATCCTCACATTTTTCATCCAACTTCGAACATTCATATCTTAAGATATACATAACCAAATCTATCGATTCTAGAACCTATATTTTTCTTAAGATATTTAATATAACATACTAGAATGGATTTGGATTGAAATTCATTAAGCCAACTTTTAATTCCAAACACCAAAGCTACATAGTTTTTATTATCTTCACATCGTTTATTGTTTTCTACCACAAAATCTAACCAAACTCCATAAAATTCCATTAAACCGTAAAGAAAACTCAACTTGCCTTCAAGAAATCGAGAGAGAATATCAATCTTCTTGAGAGATTCTTTTTCTCTAAACAAGTACTCATGGTTGAAGCTTTTGTTAGATCGTATGCACGCCTATAGAGAGAGGAGGGTTGAATATAGCATTTCTAACTTTTTCGTGCAATATATAAATTCTCTAAATTTCTAAGTGTTTTATCGTATATAACTAAATAAACAATCATAATCAATGTTGAAATTAAAGAGTAAGAGATAGAGAGTGTGCACAATGGTTTGTTTTCATGGTTCGGCAAACACGCCTACGTTCGCGCTCCAAGTTCCACTTGGAGATCCACAAACTAATTGACTTACGGGTGTCAATTAAATCATTTACAAAGACTAATTCTAAGGGTGTCAACCTTTGACTATTCACATGTCGTCAACCTTGACTATTACAGGGCGTCACTTTAAATTTGACTATTGCTTGGAGTAACCCTTTGATTGAACTTACGAGCATTCAATCGTGTCGTTGACTATTTCGGGGCGTCACCCTAAATTGACGAATTAGTAGGGCGTCACCCTTTACAATAACGTACAAATGATTTTAGGAAATGTAAAGCACAATAAAACTATTCTGAACTCTCCCAAATTGAAATCTCAAGTTTGAGGTTAGGGAGAATTTGATTACAAAGCTCACAGTGATGTTTGGAATCGAATATAAAATTCGGCAGAGCTTCGCCTCAATTTCGCATTGTGTAGAACGAGCTATGGAAGTCTATTATTTATAGAACTGTCCATTTTTGGTCGACCTAAAATGTTTTCGGTCGATCGGATCCGACCATTAGAGAATATAGCCGTTGGAAATCTAACCGTTGAGGGATTATTGCAAATTTACACTGCGGTGGTAGACCAAATGTGTCTTTCGAGCAAACTTTTTTGTTACAAAATCAACCCTAAACTTTTTTTATGTTTTTTGGTCGACTGAATCTTCAAATCCCGCGACCGCAGCTCAACTGCAAAAATGCCAAAAATGGCAGATTTGAAATCACCTCGTCCAACACTCAACCACAGTGCATCCGAAAGACCAAAACCCAGTTTTGGTCACCTATTACGTCCGCGGCTTTGACCCCAACTCTCCAAAAAGTATTTAATATATTTTCTAAGTCTCAAAACGATATAAATGCACTGCATGGACTTAGGTAAACACGTTAGCACAACTTAATACCCGTTTTGAGGGTATTGTCAATAAATACGGATATAAATATAATGGATAAAACGTTTAACACTATCAATAAAAACACAATTAACCAACTTATTATTTTCAATAAAATAAATCATTTAGCCATCATCAAAATAAAACTAAACCAAACAAAAAGGCTAACAGCCTTTTCTAAACAAAAAGAATAGCAGTGTGAGGTGTCACCCCATCAACATTTAGATGCTTAGTAATCAAATTTCTCCCCTCTTAAATCGTGATATGTAACCTCATTTCAGGTGACCTTTCGTATTCCCAGTCGATCAGTCATTAACTCTGGTCAACTGCTCCCCCCTCATATTTCAAAGGAAATCCTTTGTTGGATGATCAACCATGGAAGCTCAACCTTCTACGGAAAGTTGTTTATGCACTGTGTCAGACGACTGAAATCTCATATCCAGTTGACTTCAAATGCACTTGAGGCTAAATCCTTACAATCTGTCCATGGATCTATCAACCACACCCTCAATGCCGGGCGACTACAAAACTACCCAAGATGGATACATTCTACATTGTCTTTGGACTAGGCGACTGCACTCTCAATCCGATTGACCACAAAATGACCCAAGAGCTTTCAGACTTTCACACCCTTCCTTGGATACACAAAATTGCCTTGGACAGGTCAACTATTGGGAGTAATATGCCCAACAAGCAAATATAATAGAACACTTTTGTAATATATGAATAAATTTATATTGATTGATATTATGTTAACATTTTATATTATGTTTTATAAAATTCATAGAAAATTCCTTGGTTATT
>CM039468.1:8014214-8391972 GCA_022433065.1 Begonia loranthoides | reverse complement strand
ATGGATTTTGTCAAATTTGAATTAATGCCAAATTTGATTTAATGTAATGACCTTTTATTTCCCATAACAATTTTGTTATAAATGTAAAAATCTTTCTTTCGAAATCTGAAAATTTTAAATCCCTACTGAGTTTAGTCAACTCATCCCTTTAATAAAAATTTTCATGAAATTATCAATCAGACTTTCAGTTGCCGGGTCAAGATTAGATTCGGGCATAGTTGTTTAATTTCTATCGTTTTATTAACTTTTCTCGAGAGACTTTTAGTGAGGTATATTCATTTATTTGGATGACTGTAAACCTTAAATCCTATTTTTAGCTTTCGTAAAATTATTTCTTTTTTGATTATATTACTTGCTATCGAATATTACTTGTTGGACATGTTATACCCTTATTTGTTGGGCCCTGGCTATTAATTAATATTTTAAGTCTTCCGCTGTTAATTAATAAAATTTAAGAGAAAGAGGATTGGGCAATTCGGTTCTTCGGGCCAGGTCATTCCTCATTCTGTCTCGGGTCCTTTTTGGGTCGTGACAGAATTTTTGGTATCAGAGTCAGGTTCCATCTTGAAAAGTGATATCAGTAAGATAGTATAGTAATATTTAAGGATTTACAAATACTGTGCTTAAGAACACAATACAAGAATTACTTTGCATTAAGGTGATGTTAGAAAGACATCTTGAAATTGTCCGCTTATGGATGAAAACATTTCTCTAATTGGACGCAATTAATTTGGAGTGGTCCGAATTTAGTTCGAGGTGATAAGAAGTACATTTTGTAAGTGATTAGAAACAACTTTTGGAACATATGAGTCTGCAAACTCTTCTGGGTTATATAAGTGGGCCTGTGAAGTTTCAACCTATTATAGAAAGAAGTCTAAAGTTTCAATTTCCTTCCAAAATTCAATGTTTACTCTTTCGTATTTGGAATTTGTAAGTCTAAAATTCGAACCTTGTGTTTAATGACTCTAATTCAAAAACTGTTGATAAAGACTTCAAATTAGCCTTTGCATTGTACAATTCGGTATTAGTGTTTTGTGTATATACTTAGGACTATTTGGACCAAAGTTTAGAGTTGTCCAAGTGAAATGATGACTTCAATAGAGAATTCTATGAAAGTAGTTTGTATTAAAACCACATATGATGGGATTATAAAAACACTTAAAAGTTAGTGTTTAGTGGCGGAGCTGATCCTTAGAGTGCTAAAAATTGGTCAAAAGTGATACAGAATAATTTGACTGCTATTAAAGTCCCAACAGAGTATTGGGTTGGGTTTATAAAATTTTATTTTTGGAAAAAAAAGGGCTGATGTATGGTGCAAGTCTCTTAAATTGGATTAACCATTAGATATGGTGACATGAACTCAGTTTGAGATAATGTTTAGAAACAACTATTGCAATGATGGTAATCGCCGGAATATGATTAGTGTTCATCATAATTTGAATCAAGAAAGTGTGACTGTTGAGAAGCTAGAAAATTCCCAAATTTTGAGTTTTTCCTAAATAAGAGTTATGAATGTGTCTCGTTTGTTCGATCTACTACTTTTATTGTTGGCGGGCATGAAGTACAGATTGATCTGATAATTATACCTATAGATCTGTTCGATGTAATCTTAGGTATGAATTGGTTGAGCTTATACAAAGTTAAGATTATGTTATTGGAGGAAAATTACCCTTACGTTAAAAAAGGGAAAAATCATAGTGCATCCATGTAATATCCGTACGTTTTCTATTAATCCTGTTTTGTGAGCCAGTTTGGGTGGTCGGAGGAGATTGGAGCTGTATGAGGATACTTTTGTTATTAGAGGTGACCTTGTTACGGTCAGACATGATTCTGTTTTGCCAGTAGTTTGTGATTACCCTGATGTTTTTCTTGAGGATCTGTCTGGGTTGTCACCCGACCGTAAGATTGATTTTTGCATTGATTTGATGTTCGTCACTACTCCAATTTTGATTTCTCCATACCACATGGCTTCTACTGAATTGAATGAACTGAGTGTTCAATTGAAGGATTTGTTGTAAAAATGAATCAATCAAAACAGTATTTCACTATAGGGCGCGCCCGTTTTGTTTGCAAAGAAGCAAGATAGTTTGCTTCATCTATTATTTGATTATCAAAAATTTGAATCTTGTGGCAATCAAGAATGAGTATCTGTTGCCGCGGATTAATGACTTATTTGATCAGCTTGGAGGATCTATGTACTTCTTAAAGATCAATTTGATATTGGTTATTAGCAATTGGAAATGTGTGGAAAAGATTTTCCGAAAACATCTTTTCGGATACATAATAGACATTTTGGATTTATGGTGCTTCTATTTGATCTAATTAATGCATCAGTTGCTTTTATGAATCTCTTGAATCGGTCCTTCGACCATATCTTGGCCAGTTCGTTGTGGCCTTCATTGATGATATCCTAATATATTCTAAGACCCTAGATGAACCTATGGAGCATCTGAAAAATTTTTCTACTGACGCTAAAGAAGTATCAGTTTTATACAAAGCATGCAAAGTGCAACTTATGGATATCCGAAGTGAAATTTATTAGCCATGTTGTTTCTCAAATATGGCATTTCAGTTGAGCTAGTTAAGATGGAAGTTGTCTTAGATTGGTAGCCACCCAAAATTATCATTGGGTGTGAAACCTCTTAGGTCTGGCTGGTTATTATCGATGATTTGTGCAGAATTTTTCTTCTGTTGTTATATCGTTAATATTGTCGACTAGTGAAGATGAGAAATTTATTTGGAATGAAAAGTGTCCGACCACTTTTGATGAATTTTAAGCAAGGTTTGAATACTACTTGGTTTTAGCAGTACCTGATGAGTGGTTGTCTTACGTTGTTTATACTGATGCATCAAGAGTTTGCTTGAGTTGCATTTTGATGCAGTAGGATAAAGTTATAGCTTATGCGTTTCAACAGTTAAAGAAGTATGAACTGAATTACTCTACTCATGATTTGGAGCTTGCAACTATTATTTTCACCTTAAAGATTTGGCAGAGTTACTTGTGTGATGCCAAATTCGAAGTATTTTCTGATCAAAAGAGTTTAAAGTACTTCTCACAATATGATTTAAATTTCAGACAATGCCATTGAGTTTAGTATATGGAAAATTATCAGTTTACTTTAGAATATCATCATTGCAAGGCTAATGTTGTAGCTGATATCTTGAGTTATTATTTTAAAAGATCTCTTTCCTTTCTTGTTTTGGATGATTGGAAGAGATGTCTTATTATTAGAGATTTTGAGCTACAGTACCAAGACGATTGTCGTTTGGTTCAAGTTTAATTTAATAGTGACCCCTATACTTTTGCAACGTGTGAAAGACTTGCAAAGTTTGATGATGTGTTGAAAGAAAGATTCAAGATGATTCAAGCTGGTGAATAGTTTGACGGTTAGGAGATCAGTTCTGATGGACTCCTATTATTTAAGAATCGAGTCGTTGTCTCTAGTGATTTGGATTGGAGGCAGGCAATTTTGGCTGAGGGCCATGAGACCAGATTTGCTATTCATCCTGACAATACAAAAATGCATCATGATCTGAAGCATCAATATTGATGAATTGGAATGAAACAGGATGTAGCTAAGTATGTTTGAGACGCTTCATGTGTCAATAGTTTAAGGCTAAACATCAAGGATCAGTTAGATGTTGCAGCCTTTGTCTGTCCCTGAGTGCAAGTGTGAGAATATTATAATGGATTTTGTGCTTAGTTTACCAAGGACAGTGCATAAAGTTAGTATTGAGTGAGTGATTGTCATTAAATTGACAAAATTTGCACATTCTATTATAGTTAGAATAGAATTCTCTTTGACGTAGTTGAGTTAGTTGTATATCGAGAGCGTCATTCGTTTTCATGGTATTCCCACGAGTATTGTTTCTAGTAGAGATCCGAGATTTATGTCGAAATTTTAAAGATCCCTTCAGAAAGCTTTGGCCTTGTAGCTTATTTAGTGTTCAACACCTCATTCTCAGACCGATGGTCAATCTTAGCATACAATCTAGATTTCCAAGGATATGTTGAGGTCTTGTATCCTGGATTTCGGAAATAGTTGGAGTAATCAATTACCTCTTGTAGAGTTTGTTTATAATAATAGCTATCAGACGAGTATTGGAGTTTCATCTTATGAAGCTTTATATGGAAGACCATGTCGATCACTGTTATGTTGGGTTGAGGCCGAAGATCGTGTTAAACTTGGACTTGATATGATTTATGAGACTACTGAGAAGATTCAAGTAATTAAAGAAAGACTGAGAATTGTGCAAAGCCGTCAGAAAAGTTATGTAGACTTGTTGCGAAGAGAAGTTGAATTTGCAGCAGAAGATTTTGTATTTTTGAAAGTCAAGCAGAGAAGATGTATATGTCATTTTGGAGTTAAAGGAAAATTGGCTCCAAGGTATATTGGTCCCTTTCAAATCATGAATAGAGTTGGCCCAGTGGCGTATCATCTACACTTGCCACCGCAGTTAAACTATGTTCATAATGTCTTTCATGTCTCAATGTTAAGGAAGTAAGTTTTTGATCCATCACATGTGATCTCCTATATTGAGGTGCCTATTCAGGAGGATATTTCTTATGAAGAGGAGCCTGATAAAATTATTGGTTGTGAAATACCTCTAGTTCGAGTTCAATGGAAGAATCATAGTGAAAGAAAAACTATTTGGGAAGTTGAATCAAACATGATGGCTAAGTATCCCCATTTGTTTAATGGTACTCTTTAGATTGTTCTAAATTTCGGGGACGAAATTTCCTAAGTGGGGAAGAATGTAAAGTCCGGCCCGTAAAGGGCCCAACTCGAAAAAAAATTAAATTAAATTAAATTTTCTTCCCCAAATTTGATTGCCGAGATTTGGGGAAGGAGATCCCCTATTTTAGCTGCTTGGGGGGGGAGGGTGGGTGGGGAGCCATGGAACCCATTCGACTCTTCTCCGATTTTCGATTTCTTCTCCAGCGTGCGAAACCCTCAATCAAGCGATCTCCTTAGTAAGTCCGACTTTAGCTTTAATCTGATTTCTCCTTCATGTGTGCCCTGCTAATGGGATGCTTGCTTCCTTCAGATCATAGAACGTAGCTCCGATTATTCGGAGTTCTTTTCCAACGGACAGTGGAGACAAGGATTTTCGATTCCTTCAAATGTTGGTTCAGTCTATTCTCCAAACAAATTCAATTGGATGTTTTGTCTCTAAAGGTTTGCAATTTGGGATCGTTTCGAGCTGCTTGAGGCTTGAGCAGTGCAAGATTCCTTCACGGTATCGGAAGCCATACACTGAAGGTATGAAAAATCAGATTTCTCCCTTTTGATTTTCGTTCTGCTTGCTAGAGTTGGTATAAACATTGGGCATAAACAATCTATAAATTTTGTTACTTGGGCTGAATTTCTAATTCTATATAAGTCATGGTTGATTTGGATAATCTGGAATTTTCTAGTTATGTTGGGTTAATCTCTGTCGATGTAATTTGTTGGTCTGTGATTCAACTAATATTGAGTCATGATCCATAGCCGAGACAGGGAGTCTCGGATAGATGTGATTGTTCGCTAGATGAAAGAATTTTTTCTTCTGATGGGTATTGTGAATGTTGATTTCTCTGCGTCGAAGGGAGAGGGAGATCTCCCTCTCTGCAAACACAAAGCAAACCCACGAAATTGACCGTGGGCTGCAATTGATTCTTTTGGGCTGGGCTTAATAGTGTCCAACGTAAATCAAGGCCTATTGGGCCAAAAATAAATATGTTTTGGGCCACTATTCAAGTTGGTTTGAGTCTGTTTTAGAGTTTTCCTTAAATCCAAATGGATTTAAATAATTGAGCTAACTCGTAGAGTTTTTCCTAACTCCAATTTAGGTACCCAAATATTGGATTAAATTGGCGATTCCATAAAATTGGACATTTTGAGCAATTGGGCTTGGATCGAGAAAATCCACTTCGAGGTACGGATTATTTATGCACTACATTTGTATATTATTATTTTTAAATAATTCCTTTAAAATTGAAATTTATATTCTAATGAAGCTTTCATTTTCAAGCATTAGAATTCGTTAAATTATATTTTTACATATTCTATTCTATGAGGTGTGTTTGTTTGTTATTAAAATTTGATGAAAATGGGATTTTTTAAGAAATGTCCTTGGGTTTTAATCCCTAAGGTGTAAATAGGTAATAAGACAGCTGTATGTGCCGTGTTCTTGGGTTGCGAATCCCTAAACCTGATCAAGGTATTATTTGGCTTTTGCGATCGCCGAATATCACTTTTTTTTTCCTTAAATGCCTATGGCATAATATGCTCGGAGTCCGTGAGTGGCTCCATTTTCACTGTGACTTTAACTAGTACAACAATGGTGTATTTTGACTACAGACCACATATTAGTAGGTCGTTTTAAACAAGTGCCCTTTTGTACAATTTTTCTTTCAAAAATTGAAATTTTATAAAATGTAATCCAAAATTTTTATACATATTTAATAAAAACCTTTCTTTCAAAATCTGAAAATTTTAAATCCCTACTGAGTTTAGTCAATTCATCCCTTTACTAAAAATTTTCAGGGAATTATCAGCCAGACTTTCAGTTGTCGGGTCAAGATTAGATTCGGGCATAGTTGTTTAATTTCTATCATTTTATTAACTTTCTTCTAGAGACTTTTAGTGAGGTATATTCATTTATTTGGATGACTGTAAACCTTAAATCCTATTTTTAGTTTCCGTAAAATTATTTCTTTTTGGATTATATTACTTGCTATCGGATATCACTTGTTGGACCTGTTATGGCCTTATTTGTTGGGCCCTGGCTATTAATTAATATTTTAAGTCTTCCGCTGTTAATTAATAAAATTTAAGAGAAAGAGGGTTGGACGATTCGGTTGTTCGGGCCGGGTCGTTCCCCGTTTGTCTCGGGTCCTTTTTGGGTCTTGACATCCTACCCGTCTTGGACAAACTGATAAGAAAGAGCATCACGTGTAGAATCATTAAGAATCATCAAAAGAAGGTTGAGTCGATAGACTTATTATGTCCTCAAATTAAGAAGAAGCTTCCCAAGCTACAACATGAAGCTCAAAATTGGGTCCAACATTTGCAAGAGTTGGTCGGTTTGAGGTCAGTGACGATAACGAATAATATGTAGTCTACTTGGATAGACATACCTATAATTGTTACAGGTGGGAGCTGTAAAACCCAAGAATTTTCAAGATAATAAATTCCATGTGTAAATTGTTTTGCGTTAAAATCGATCATAATGTTGAAAAGTTGACCCGAATTGTCACGTAGTGACCACGTGTGAAATTTTGATCATTTGGTTAAATTGATGGAGTTGAAAATTTTCGAAATGGAAAATTATTTAAGAAACATAATTTAGATAATTAAATTCGATTGATAAACGTCGTTCAGAATAAATCGGGGTTGAAGTCGGAAGTTGGAGTTGAATGAACAAAATTAAGGAGTAAAGTGAAATTAAAATAGAAAGGGTGAGATTTGGATTTAAGGAATAAAAATAAAATGGAAAATTAACACCACAGTCCTTATAGTTCGCAATCAATGACAAGTCAAACCTTGGAGAATTTTTTTAACAACTAAAACCCTAAAATATGAGAAATTCTCATCAGGGACCTCGCAATCACGTTTCATATCCAGGACCATCGAGTTGAACACCTCAATTTCGTCTCTGTCAAGTACCATCGAACGGAGACGAAGGACGTTAAGTACAGTCCCTCATCATTCACGGCCATGCCTCGGCATTCACAGCCATTTGTCTTTGTCTTTTTCTTTTGTGTTGAATCTGACATCTTCTAAGGGCAATGGCGGACGACAATCCGTGGCAATTGGATCGAGCGAGAGACGTCCCTTATCTGGATCGATGGCTAGGAGTGACTCCAAATTGACAACCTACTTATATTAATATCCCCTCACGTTGCACAACCCAGTAAGTTCAATGCGCTCAAATATATCTTATATTCCTAAGTCTGTGAACACATGGAATTCTACTGTAACGCCCCGTAGCGTTAAAAAAAAATTTTCACAACTATACATTCGTAGATAACGAAGTTCTTAGAAAAATCTCCTTTGAAATCAAAGCTTAGTAAAATTCAATCTTTATTAAATATATTTTCATACTCTTTTAAAACTATGCAGCGGAAGACTTTATGAAAACTCATTTAGAAATAATCATAGTAAAATTCATCTTTAAAATAATCAAAAGCATTTATAAATGTTTCTATTTAAATCTAACAGAAATAAACATAAATCTTGACAAGAGTTTACATCATTAAAATTCATCTTTTCTTAAATTCTCAGCCACGATCAAATTTACGTCGACAACACTCTAGCTTCGCCCATGTGAACTACTCTTCAACCACGCTATCAACAAGTCATTTACATCATATTCTTTACTCTCCATCATTTCCTACATCACAAGGTTCACCTATGAGTCTAATGCTTAGCAAAAGATGATAATATAAAACATGTAACGCATAATGACTATGAGATGCAACACTTAAAACCATGTCTTTTATTTTATTTTATTTTTTTTCTTTCACTTTATAGTCCGATCATTGTGGGACATCAGTTTAAGGGAGAGTGACACCAATAAGTCCATCTCATGTGGTACAGTCAACTCGAACCCCGCCCATAACAATCCTTTACGTTTATTTAGTTGACACCTCATCCGGGACAGTCAACTCATAAAACCTCTTTGAGTTCTCATCTTTGTTATATATTATTTTGCTTTTTGTTGTTCTTTTCGTGATAATCTATGCATGTAAATTGTATTTTTTCTATTTTTGAAAACATGATGCATGAAATGCAATAATAGTCTAACGTGCTCAAAACAGTAAATAGACAAATTCTTGATCCACAAACCATTGGCATCAAAATTTATAATGTAAACAAAACATCTACAACTAATCCTCTATTAACAACTCATAGGCAACAAAGTCAATACAAAATAACAAATCCTTTAGCAATAACATATTCTCAACAATGACCTATCCTCACATATTTAAACAGTAACTTTCAACCAAATAAATGAATAGATAATATAACCAACGGTAATAATGAACAATAACCATAGCAATATCGATAAACAGAAATCTCACTATCCGGATTTAAATAATGATTCAGACTCTCCACATTAGCCTAAGTTAACTCAATCTTACGTCTCTTTAAACAACATCACTAGTGACTATACAAAACTTAAACCAAAATGCAGTAACATAGTACTAAATCCCTAATTAACAGCTACTGTAACATCTAAATTCTTTTGTTCTTTCGTAAAATCTCTAACACGTAAATTGTTTTTCTGTTCATTATTTGTACATATTATATGGGGAAATCTAGTGGCATGAAACCTATTACAACAATTTATTCACAGTAATGTGCTTTGTAAAAATTCCTAATTTTCTTTTAAACTATGATTTAGCATCCTAAATTCGGTAGCACAACAAAACATCACATAACAACCCATGCTAAACAACACAACAAGCACACAGTTCTTAAGCTAGAAGTAAACTCGAAATCTGCACTATGGACAACAATCCCCAACATTTAAACAGATTCTAAATTGTAAATCGTCATATTAGCAACCAGCACATCTCTAGCCAAGTGGCAAGAGCAATGGGTAAATATATTCACAAATTCGTAACATATCAACCTATAAACAAATTTCAAATTCTAAACATCGAGGCAGTAATCAACTTCACCATACCAACAGATTCTCAATCTCTATTGAGAACGGTACTCTATCTTATAACCTATTATATGGCCAGAAAATCTCTTAACAACGTATGAATAATAATCCTCATCACACATACAGATTCCCACATCTAAACATAGAAACAGAAAATGAATAATAATCCTCATCACACATACAGATTCCCACATCTAAACATAGAAACAGAAAACTAATTAACAATACTTACAGATTTTCCCATCTCCATTTATTATAGGCAATACTCAAATTATTAGCAAACGACTTAAGCAGTAAACAATATACAATAACAGTTTCTATACGGATTTCCCAATTTCTGGGTTTGACAGTAACCATTGAGTTTGTGGTATCAAATTCACAATCACAATATCAAGAATACTAAAGCTGAGTTTAAGCTTCTGGTTTAAGTAAATATAGTCTAGCCACGTGGCATAAGTAGTTACCTTTGATTTTCATTTTTTTCCTTGTAAGAACTCTGTATATAAAGAGTTCAGAAAAGAGTTGTAAGACACAATTTTCACATTCAATAAAGTTCTTCATTTTTCTTCAATTCTAACATGGTATCAGAGCATTTTTGCTCATTCTTCCGCATTTTTTATCACGACTCGAGGTAAGAATATTGTCAGAGCACCAGCGGCAGGAGCTTTATCTGGTTCTCTTCCTCCTGCTGAACCCTCACTTCCAGCTCAACCTTCTTCTTCGAGTTAATAACAGTTCATCTAATACTCCAAGGTCAGCTATGGATGACTCTGCGAATCCATTTTTTTTGCACAACTCTGATCATCTAGGTTTAATCCTGGTTTCGCATCCTTTCCACGGGCCTAATTTCAATACGTGGAGACGAGCCATGACCATGGCGCTTCATGCGAAGAATAAATTCGCTTTTGTTGATGGATCTATTCCTCAACCTTTCCCTTTCGATTGTAAATTCCCAAATTGGAAGCGTTGCAATAGCATGGTGATTTCTTGGATTCTCAATTCTGTTAATAAAGAAATAGCTGACAGTCTTCTATACTTTGATTCAGCCACCGCAGTTTGGGATGATCTCAATGATAGATTTAAGCAAAGTAATGGCCCAAGGGCTTATCAACTGCGAAAAACCTTGGCTTCTTTTTGTCAAGGATCCATGGATGCCAGTACCTATTATACTCAGATTAAAATTCTTTGGGATGAACTATAAGATTTTCGCCCTATTTCAACATGTAATTGTGGCGGTTTGAAGACTTTGCTTCTGTATCAGCAACAAGAACAGGTTATGCAGTTCTTAATGGGTTTAAACTATTCTACTATCCGAGCTCAAATACTGATGATGGATCCTCTTCCCTTGATTGGCAAAGTTTTTTCTCTGATCATTCAAGATGAACGCCAACGATCAGTGGTTGACAACAGGGTTTCTGAACACTCCCATGACTTTTCAATCCACTGTGTCTGCTCAGCCTTCCTCAGTACATAGAGGGAAGAAAGATTGCCCTTTCTGTACCAATTGTAAGTTGCAAGGCCACACTGTTGAAAAATGTTACAAGCTACATGGTTACCCTCCCGACTATAAAATAAAATCTGGAGGAAAATTTTCTGTCAATCAAACAAGCATTGACACACCTGGTTCTGTCACTACTCAAACCATGATTCTTAACTCTGCTGATGGTCCTTCTGCTGAGCAGTGTCAACAGTTGATTGCTCTCTTAAGCACCCAATTACAGCGCAGTTCATCTACATTCAGCAACAACTCGGATTGTTTTTCTTCATCACCTTTTGCCTCAAACTTTACTAGTATACCTTCATTTTTTTGTTCCAATTCTATTCTTTTATCTTCTACATCACATAATTCTACTCAATGGGTTATAGATACTGGTGCTACTCACCATGTTTGCACCAACTTCAATTTTTTTTCTCATTCTCATTTTGTTTCAAATCAATTTGTTACACTCCCTAATCAGTCTCTCATTCCTATTAAACGAGTTGGATCTGTTCATATCACTGCCAATCTTTGTCTTGCAAATGTTCTTTACTTTCCAGATTTTAGATTCAATTTATTGTCTGTTAGTGCTCTCACTTCTGATGTGAACTGCTCCATTCTTTTTCAATCATCACTTGCTCTATTCAGGACCTTATCTCAGGCCGAACAATTGGGATGGGTGAGAGGCGTGGCAACCTCTACATTCTTCATTCAAATTCTTCAACTAATGCTTCTACATCCAGTTCTCCTGCTCCTGTTTCGCCTAGTTCCTTTGTTTCTAATAAAGCAGCCATAATTCAATGTAATTCCAGCTCCTATAATTCCGACTTTTCTTTATGGCATTACAGATTAGGACATCCATCTGATGTTGTTGTCCGTGTTGTTGAAAACACTTTGTCCATTTCTTTGTCTCCTAATGACATTTTAAAGCATGTGTAATATGCCCTATGGCTAAGCAAAGACGGTTACCGTACATTTCTCATAACAATTTTTCAGATTCAATTTTTTCACTCATTTATTGTGATGTTTGGGGTCCTTTTGCTACTCCTACTCATGACAATTTTAAATTCTTTCTAACTATAGTTGATGATTACTCTAGAGCAACATGGGTCTATCTTATGAAACAAAAGTCTGAGGTTCGATCCATTATTCTTCAAAAGCATTCATTCTGACAATGCTCCAGAATTTCTCATTACTGATTTTTACAATAGTCATGGCATTATTCATCTTAAATCTTGTGTTGAAACTCCTCAACAAAATTTCGTTGTTGAACGGAAACATCAACATATTTTGAATATTGCTAGAGCTCTCTTGTTTCAATCAAATCTTCCACTTCAATATTGGGGTGAGTGTATCCTTACCGCGGTTTACTTGATTAATCGGTTGCCATCCCATATTCTTTCTAATAAATCTCCATTTGAGAAACTCTACAACAAATCCCCATCTTACACTCATCTTCATTCCTTTGGTTGTCTCTATTTTACTTCCACTTTAACAAATGGAAGAGACAAGTTCACTCTAAGAGCTCGTGGATCCATGTTTATCGGATACCCCACTGGTTATAAAGGATATAAATTGCTTGATATTGAGACAAATGATATTTCTATCTCTCGAAATGTTTTTTTCATGAGAATGTTTTTCCTTTTGTGCATCATCTTTCTTCTTCAGATTCTTCTTCTTCCATTTTTCCTATTTCTGCAGATTCTCTGTGTCATTCTGGTTCCACTTTAGATTCTGTTTCCGTTGCACTTCCTTCTGCTCCTGCTTCTTGTCACAAATCTTCATCATCTTCTGGTACAGGTTCTCGTATTGTTAAAGCTCCTTCATATTTGAAGGACTATCATTGTTATCTTTCTCACAGTGACATATCTACTAATCCATTGCATTCTTCTGTCAAATACCCCATTTCTCAATCTTTATCATATCATCGATTGTCCCCTTCTTTTAGAGCTTTTAGTCTTGCTGTTTCTTCACATATTGAACCAAAATCCTTCAAACAAGCCGAGAAGTTTGCTGAATGGCGTGATGCAATGCAGGCTGAATTGTTAGCTCTTGAACAAATTTCTACATGGTCAGTTGTACCTCTTCCATCTAATAAACCTGTTATTGGCTGCAAATGGGTATACAAGATTAAATATAATGCAGATGGGTCAATTGAGCGCTATAAAGCTCGACTAGTGGCAAAGGGTTTTACACAAACCGAAGGGATCGATTTTTTTGACACTTTTTCACTAGTTTCTAAACTTGTTACTGTCAAATTATTACTGGCTTTAGCTTCCATTCATGGTTGGCCTCTATTTCAATTGGATGTTAATAATGCTTTCCTTCATGGTGATTTACATGAAGAGGTTTTCATGGTGCTACCTCCCGGATATCAAGTCTCGTCTCCTGCTTCTCAGCTCACCAGTCAATCGCCATTGGTTTGTAGATTGCACAAATCATTATATGGTTTAAGGCAGGCTTCCCGTCAATGGTTCTCCAAGTTTTCTAATGAACTGTTCTGTCATGGGTTTAAGCAATCCGATTCAGACTCATCCTTATTTCGTCGCTTCAAGACAGATTCTTTTCTTGCTATTTTAGTTTATGTTGATGAAATTGTGACGACAGGGTCTTCTTGTGATGAAATGGTCCATTTTAAAGCTGTCTTGAACAGCAAATTTCAGCTGAAGGACTTGGGACATTTGCATTATTTTCTAGGCCTTGAGATTGCTAGAAATTCTAAAGGGATTTCTATTAGTCAAAGACATTATGCCTTATAGTTGCTAGATGACACCTGGCTACTTAGGATCCAAGCCTATTTCTACTCCAATGGAACCTAATTGTAAACTTTCTAATGATAGTGGCATTCTTTTGGAGGACCCTACTATGTTCAGACGTCTTATCGGTAAACTCTTATATTTGACAATTACTCGGCCTGACATTTGTTTTGCTGTCAACAAGTTGAGTCAGTTTTTGGCTCATCCTTGTTCTTCACATATGCAAGCTGCATATCGTATTTTACGATATATCAAGAATTCTCCAAGTCTTGAGCTGTTCTATCCAGCATCTTCTTCTCTTCAGTTGAAGGCATTTAGTGATTCTAACTGGGGTACTTGTGCTGATTCCCAGTGTTCTATCACTGGATTTTGTGTTTTTCTCGGCAATTCGTTAATTTCCTGGAAGTCGAAGAAACAACATACGGTTTCAAAGTTTTCTGTTGAGGCTGAGTATAGAGCTATGGCTCAGGTGACTTGCGAAATTATCTGGTTGAAAGCTTTGTTGGCTGATTTTCGGATTTTTCTTCACAACCGACTCTCTTATTATGCGATAGTCAATCGGCTTTGCACATAGCAGCCAATCCTGTTTTCCATGAGCGTACCAAACATATAGAGATTGATTGTCATATCATTCGACAACAGATTCAACAAAAGCTCATTAAGACACTTCATGTTTCTTCTCGGCATCAATTGGCAGATATTCTCACTAAACCGGTGCAACCTGGTTTGTTTCATGAACTTCTTTGCAAGATGGACATGCTTAACTTACACTGTCCATCTTGAGGGCGGCTATCAAGAATACTAAAGCTGAGTTTAAGCTTCTGGTTTAAGTGAATATAGTCTAGCCACGTGGCATAAGTAGTTACCTTTGATTTTCATTTTTTTCCTTGTAAGACACAACAGTAAGGAAATAGCGAACGCATAACAACCAAAAATTCCTACAATCCCGTGATGTAGGGCCTAACACCCAAATAAAACCTACATTCCTTACCTGTAATTCGAAGCTGACAAAAATCCTCAAGGCCAGCCGTCACTATAAATCCCTTCGGTAATCTAGAAATCGCCCAAGGAGACAACAACCCGGGGTGAAAACAACCCCCCACATTTCCCCTTCCATTTATTCTACAAATAAGCAGTCGATCGTGGGATTGTCACGCCCCAAAGGGGACCCGAGACAGAATGGGAAACGATCCGGCCCAAAAAGGAACCAAATCGTCCAACCCTCACTTAAATCCAATAAATAGTAGCGGAAGACTTAAATATTCAGGTTACAGATTAGGGCCAAAAATAAAGGTCCAAAAGTGACAATAATGTAATCCAATTTAACAAAGTCTAAAATTTAGTGGAAATAACATAAAATATAACTAGGTTACAAACCTCACTAAAATACCTTTAGTCTACAAATAATTAAAATTGAGGAAACTCCAAATTTTCTCTTGAGGTGGCAATAGGGAACTACTCTGATCATTTCCTGAAAAATGTAGTCATATTTGGGGTGAGTCGACAAAACTCATTAGGGAATTATTTTATTTTCAACTTATATGTCATATGAATTTAACAGGCTTTTCAATTAATTAAATTAACAGATTAACATATAAAGAGGTGCTGATGAGCAATAAATTGAATAACAAAAATTAACAAAAGGCGATACTCAGGTGATCGCAAGCTAAAAAGACCCTGATCAGGTTTAGGGTTTTGCGCCCAGGGACACGGCACATACAGCTGTCCCATTACTCTAGTTAACAATAAAATAAATAAATGTAAAATAAATGTAAATGAATTGAAAAGTAAAAGTGACATGCTCGATTTAAATTTAATATTTACATTTTAGGAATTAAGGTACGTTAAATATAAAATAACCTCTACCTCAAAGTTTGGCTTAACAATACCAAGCCCAATTAGAAGTCCAATGTTGTCAACTGTAGATGAGTCGATAATTTCTTAAGTTCCAAAACCTATCCATAACATTTTATTACTTTAGAATTTGAACTCTAAATTAAAGACTAAAATTTTAACCAATACTTTACTATTCTAAAAATAAAGTCCAACATGTTAATAAAACTTAAGCCCAATAACATAATTCTAATTCAATCCAAAATATAGCCCAAAAATCCAAGCTTCACAGGGCCTATTCTTGGCCCAGCAATTTGGCCCAAACAGGAAGGCCCAACTGCACATTCTGGAATGTTCAGAGTGTGGTTTTCGCCTCCTGGTTTCCAGCCAGGGGCATTCTGTTCGCAAACAAGACCCGACAGTGTTCTGTCTTCGAACACTCCCAGTTAATAAGCTCAACGACGACTTCTTGTGAAGAATGCTTGCCAAAAAGGAGACTGTGAGTTTCTAAGTGGAACTCTTCTCTGGAATTTGGTCCGAGACGCAAATATTAACGACTCGGTAGATTCATTGCCAAATCATTGTTAGCCAACAATCGGAGTTTTCCAAAATACTAAAAATTTCAGAATTTAACATTTAACAATCTATTCCAATTGACAGTATCATCACTAAAATAAATCACAAATTTTCAGAAGAGCAAAGGAATCAATGTTGTATACTAAAAAAAAATCCTTGTATACCTTGAAGAATTTTTTTTTTCTCCACCGACTTAAGCCTCAACGTCCAATGATTGTAAATCTCAACCTTTTGAAGAAAAACCATCAATTCAACTACTGCTTCACGAATTAATCCAAACTGAAAGTGAAGGAAAACTCAAATCCACCTATTGGACACCCAGATGGTGAATAGCTTGAAAAAAAAAATCCTTTATTCAAATTTCGTCCAACAATGCCTTCCAAAATCCATGCTAAACCTTCAAATAGAAGAGAAATCGTTCCTTTAACAGGGCATATCAAAGAGGAAGAAGAAAATCACAATTTGATAGCACTTACTTCGGCTCAGACGGACGAATTGCAGCCCTAGAAGAAATTGGACTCCGACAACGACGATGAAGAGGAAAAATGTGAGAGGAAATCGGAGATTTGATTTGGAGAGAGAGTTGAGATTTCGAATAAAATGAATGGAGATAATCTTCTCCCCTTCCAGTCGCTAAAATAGGGGAGAACCTCCCCTGATATCTCGGCTAGTACCGAAGCAACTCCCCTGAAATGGGGAGTTTCAATTTAATTAATTTTTTTTTTTTCATTTGGGCTGGGCCAGAAAAGCCCAGTTGTTACAGGGATCCTCCACGAAATCGAGCTTCGCCAAAAACGCCTCCTCTACGAGACCAGTTCACGAACTAGAATGGGAAGGTTGATCCCAGCGCGCACAGAAGGAAGCTGAAAGAACAAGCTTCCGAGTTTCATCCAACGGCCGAGACCCTTCTTCCCAATCCCATATGATTCGACGTCATTTACTGCTTCTCTTCCAAACCTTGCCCCTTGTAATTAAAATATCTCAATTCATTATTTTATTTACTTTCCAATTAAATTATCCACTTACCCAATTAACATATAAATTGTATTCTTAAATATTCAAAGCATGAAATGTACTATATATGACACCAACTATTCATTCTATTAAAATCCAAATTGTTTCAATGCATTACTAAAATCTGATAACAAAAACTTCGAGTGATACATCTACCCTCCTACAAATAATAATAGAACGACGTCTTATATTATTGTTGCACATTTCCTTATACAAAGTCGGTGAATGGTATTCTTGTGTCAAAAGTCAGAGACGGATCGAATCACCTTGTGATTGACCTTGAGCTTCGGAAGGAGCGGCTCTACGCTTCATGGCAACGTTTTCCAGCCTTTGATGTCATTTTAGAGTTCTATAGATTTCGGAACTTGAAAAGTCACTCTTGGTAAGTTGAAATGTGGCTTGTAAATCGCCTAGGTCAAATTGTTTGCTCGTGTAGCAGACGCCCTTTCAACTTATATAGATGGAGTTAAAATTGCGTCTACTCTTAACGTGCAGATGTTCGCATTTATACAAAAAATGCGCAAAATTATTTGAAAGCGCGGATATCCTTCCTATTAATGGACATCCTTCCTAATGTAATATATAAGGGTGCGGACGTTCGCTCTTAACGTTGAACGTTCGCTTCTATGTAAATGCGAAGACGCAGATGTCTATCATATAAATACAGTTTTTCACTGGGTTATAATCGAACATCGACGAGTTAACGTTGATGTTTAGGACACGTTTTTAACGAAAATTGTGACTACAAGGTTTTTCTCATTCATTTCTCATAGTTCAGAGTTTTATTTGTTAACAATATTAGTTTAAAATTTAACTTTTCACTTACTCCATAATTCAAGGTTTTTTTTGTTAAATACCCAAAATATTGTAAATGTTAATCTTTATGGGAAAAATAGTTTTTCCAACAGTTTACGTGCGTTAAAAAATTCTAAAATAATTTTATGCAACCAAATTCTAGTATTATTTTTATTTTTATATTTAAAAAGGTAACTTAATTCTATGTTTTTGTCCCCCTTTTTTAATACATATTCCCTTTTATTTAATTTTTTTTAGAAATTATATTTTATATTTAAAAAGGTAACTTCATTCTATGTTCTGTCCCCCTTTTATATTATATATAATTTTTTTTCTCATTAAACAATAAAAAATTAAAATTATCGCTAATTATTATATTATAACACATGTAATTGGATGCATCTAAACTTAAATTACGATAAAATATAGTTTCAATTTTTATAATTTCGAAATTAATTTAATTTAATCTTTATAATTTTAATTTCTCGCATAATCATCTTATTTTTGTTGTTAAATTTAACAGAAATATTATGAAAATGCCATTTGTGTAGTTTTATTACATTCAACTAATAAACTAGGGAAAATGACAAATCAACTATCGTGGTTTTAGGTTAATGACAAGTCAACCACTGTGGTTTAAGTCTTAATAAGTTAACCACTAACATATGGAAAAATGAGGAATCTATCATCGCAGTCACGTTTTCCGTTAAAACGTAGTCGGGACGCCGCGGCGGCGTCCTAGGACACCGCAGCGGTGTTCTAAGAAACCGCGGCGGCGTCCCGAGCAAACCGCGGAGGCGTCCTGCATTTTTTAGGGTTAAAAATGTTTGATCACAAATTTGAAGGCTTAAACGATTGATTTAGGGCTCGAAAACGGGGATCATGAAATAAATTACATGACAAGTCGTAGATCTCTGAGAGAGCTTCGATTTGATATCTTCTGCGTCCAATTCCGACACTCGTAGCGAAAGTTATAGTCGTTTGAAGTTGAATAGATCGAAAATCTAATAAAAACTGTGAATTCGTCAAGACGCCGCCCCAAACTTCGTCATGACGCCGCGGGGTGTCCTAAAATTTGGCAGGACGCCGCGGCGGCGTCCCAACTGATTTTAACTCCTATAGTAATTACAATAATTAATTTGTCATTTACACATATATTAATGGTTAACTTGTTAAAATTTATACCATAATTATTGATTTGTCATATACTTAAAACCACAACCACAATGGTTGATTGGTCATTTTTCCAATAAACTATTAATGACAACACAAAAACTCTTGACATCTTACATCTTCCACAGTTATCCTCCCCCGTTACCGAGGAGGAAGATCGAGTTATACAGAGAGATTGTCCTGTTCTGCTTCATCGCACGATATAATCCGTACGATCTTCCCATTACGCCCAACCTCTTCTCCAGCTCGATCTTCCTTGTTGACTGCAATCAATCAGATCCTGCATTTCTGTAAAGTTTGTGCTTCTTATATTCTCTCTGGTAATTTTATTGATTTTGTTTGGAGTTTCTGGTGGGTCGCGTTTTTGTATCATCATTTATTCCGGGGTTTGGTTTTTTTCGACGATTTTTTGGTTGGATGATGTAGATTGCATATGTTTGGTTTCTGAGAAATGTGCTGGAATTAGTGAACAGATGAGTTCGTCGAAAAACTAGAGGCGTCACTAGGATTGTATACCGCTTTCGCTGTTTTATGAAACGATATTTTCTTCGTTGGCATACAACATTGGGTTTTGACTTGATTTTTGTATTTATTATTGTTGTCATAGAGTGGTTCTGTCTTGGATGTTATCATGGTTCATGCCTTTTGTTCCTCTCTCGAGGGAGAATTGATAAAAAACACAACGTCTAATCCTTTTTCCTTTAATTAAAAAATGAAACATTGATTAGAGGGAAGTACCTCATACACCTTCCCATAGTGTTTTTTTCGTGAGGAACCTGTGAATATGCAACACTTCTCCCCTACTCAACCAACCGGGTACTCTGACTAACTAAGCTTCTCGGTCCTACCCAATCGAGTACAGATAAAAGTTACTCGTCACGTTGAGTTCAATTATAATGTTGAATTTTTAGTAAATTTTTGTTAAATTAATCAAATTTTTGCTGATGGCTGTGTATTCTGAAAAACAGTGAATGTTTCCACACATTTAACTAGTCGTTCAGACATGAAGGCGGTTGAGTTTATTAAAATTGTTGTCATAGTAGCAAATCAAGAGGTTTGGAGAAACTTGTTTTGAGGATTTTTTTTTCTGTATACGAAAGAATTACATTATCTGGACTGATGATTCATCATATGTTGTTGAGGAAAGTTATTATGGCTTCTGCAAATTCTCAAGAAATGTGGCTCAAGGTGGGATACAAGTATTACGCGTGTAAGTAGTGACACGGTTAAAGTTTGGATGTTAACTCATTCTGCCAGATGAGTCGCATTCCCATAAGCTTAAAGATACATACTTTGAGGGATTAATACACATCTTGTGTACGGTACTTGAACAAGTTTTTCCACAAATGAAAGGGATTTAGGAAGATGATCTTGTTAAAGTAGCCTTGGTCATGTTTTGTTGGTCGAGAAAAAGAGAGATAATATTAACAATGGTTCCTGATCCTTTGTAGAGGATATAGAGTTGTCTAACAGCTTGCCTTGGTGTCTGTATCTTTAGACAAAATGATGAATGCTTTATCGACAGTAGGGGATAGAAGGCTTGAAAAATTTAGTCAAAGGAAGTTGAATAAAGCAAAATGCAATCATAAATTTTGTAGTTAATTGAGATTATACACATGGATACGTGAAGCCTTCCCTCAGCTTGGGGCTGCAAGCACAAGTTAGTCTATCCAAGGATGTTACACTGGTCTTTTACTTTGATGGCAACCTTTGATGAAATCCAAAGGCAGTCTTTTCTAGTAAACGAGTTTGTAAGGAATATGGTATGTGTTCTAGGGAATCGGATTTTTTTGGCTCATTTTACGATCTTATTGGATTTGTTTTTGAATATTCTTGTGAAAACAATTGTAGTGCCCACAGAAGTTGAGGCTAAGGACTCTTGGGATTGGAACATGGAAGTGACCGTACTTACAATATGACTTCACCTATGTTTTTGATCAAGCGGATAGTGATGATGTCGCAATTGACGAAAGTATCGACAATTGATGATGATGATGATGAGAGGGAGAGGGATTGGATTGTGGCCATTAATGTTTTTGAAAGACGAGTTACAAAAGGCAAAGCCCCTCTCATGGCTTGTCAAAGAACAAGCCTAGATGGGTTAGACATTGAAGCATCCCTTGAATATAGATATGAGAATACCCAGATCACTGATCTTTGATGAGATATCATGTCAAATATTAACATATTGATTTCAGATTTTTTTACTAATTAAGAGAAACTATGCAAATTCAAATTTTTTCTTCTTAATGACTTGGAGGTTTTAATTCAAAGACTAGTGATCGGGGTTGACATAGCCCTAGTCAACACAAGACTTAGTCAATGGAAGCACAGTTAATATATGCCTCTTAGAATGACCTGGAATCTATGATTACCTTTCTGGCAGACCCTAAGTCAGTGTATACACCTATAGGACACCCTCAGCAGATGGATACTCATATAGAAGCATCTAAGCTCATGGATACCCTTTATAGAAGCCCCTCATGTGACTGATTCCTTTATGAAAGACCCCAACTGGTGAATAGATCCCCTACTAGAGTAACACATTTGGATATCCATTTAGGAACCCTTGAGCTGGTCGATACCCTTATGGAGGACCCCCAATCGGTTGATACCTTTCCCAATAGTGCCCCTCATTTGACTGACATCTCATCAGGAGCCATACAGATTGTGGAAATGCCTATTAAGGGACCTTAAAGGGTGGATTCAGATACAGTACTTAGAAAATTTCGACAAACCCAATTCAGCAACCAAAACCACAAGTTCAACACAAGTGCAGAACGTGCAAGAGGTTCTGCTCTCTCTCTCTCTCTCTCCAAATTCACTCCTTGAAAAACTGAAGATGAAACAAGGCCCTCTACAACAACCATACATATCCCCGATCAGCATAATAATTTTCCCATTAATTCTCACTATGTCAAACATTTAATCAAACCCAAGACACGACACGACACGACTTCTTGAGGCTTAAATCATCTTCTTCGGCCGCCTTGCATAGGTGAACAGCAATGTGTTATGAAATCTGTTACTTTTCCCTCCTTACTTCACAATTATAGAACACAACACACAATTTCACACTACAATTATAGAAATTCTCACAAGTTTACACAACCTTTGCAGAACAAAAGGGTCTGCAAATCCCTTCCCAACATCCCTTTCCTCACACTTGAATTCTTCCGTAACTGATCCCCTAACTTTCCCTCCCTTTTATTGTTTAAACACTTAACATATATTACTAAAACACCCCTAATTAACTTCTAATAACTTCTACACAATAATACCAATAATTCCCTTATTCAATTATTTTGTTACGCCTATTATACCAACTCTTAATAGGAGGACTCTCTTTTCTAACACAATGGAGGATCTTTATGAATACCCCCGTCAAAAGTTTCATCTTGTCCTCAAAGTGGAAGTAGGGAAATTGATGATCAATCACGTCAAAATGCTTCCAAGTAGCATCCTCGAAGGCAAGACCCTGCCATGAAATCAGAACTTCCAAACCAGATGAACACTAACGAACGCCACTTAGGAACTCTGGTTCAACCCATAATTCATTGTTAGATGTGAGTGGTGGTAGCGAGAGCAAGGAAATTGAGTGGTTGGCGCTAATGGCTTTTTGTAGTTGAGATACATGAAAAACTAGATGAATTAAAGACCTTAGGGGAAGACTGAGTTTATAAGCCACAGAGCCCACCTTGGCTACCATTAGGAAAGGGCTATAGAAGCGAGAACTAAGATTCTCATTTCGCCATCGAGCAAGAGAACATTGACCGTACGTTTGCAATTTAAGATAAACAAGACCATTTGTTTCAAAAGTTACCTTCCGACAATGGCTATTGGCTACTTTCTTCATTTTGGTTTGAACTCGACATAAATGATGTTTCAACTCATCAATTATAGCATCCTGATCCTGAAGCAGGGAATCCACTAAAGAAACTAATGAATAACCTACATCATAGGGAATGAGGGGAGGGGGATCTTGGGTTAGACTATGATAAACGGAGTAGTGTTAGCAGAAGAATGAAAAGAGGTATTATACCAATACTCCATTTCCTTGCTCTCCGTGCAAACCCAATTCAACAACCAAAACCACAAGTTCAACACTGGTGTAGAACGTTCGAGAGATTCTGCTCTCTCCCTCCAAATTCATTCCCTGAAAAATTGAAGATGAAACGAACCTCCTACAACACCCATTCATATTCTCAGTCAAGATAATAATTTCCCCATTAATTCTCATTATCTCAAACATTTAATCAAACCCAAGACACAACACGACTCCCGGAGGATGTTTATCCGATGCATTTCCTCAATAGACTGTTTATGCCATTGATGATACTTTGTGGTTGATGGCCCCCCTCCTAACACAAACTCAGTTTATATACAGATAGCAAATTGAGCAGGTAGTGTGAATGAAGTCAGTATTCCCCAGATAGATAGTTTTTGAGTAGTTATTAGGTCCTGAGTATATTTATCGCCCAGATACTCTACTAGAAGACTAGGATTGAGGTGCCATGCGGGTGGGAGTACTTGGTTGTACGAGGAGGAGCAAGTTCGAGCAAGTGGAAGTACTCGGTTGTCCAATAGGGTCAAGGCACAGTGTAATCAGGGATTATCTGGCAGAAACGCTACTTCTTTTAACCAAAGTTCCATTTCTTAATTGAATCTGAAAAGGGTTCATTAATCGCCATGCTGTGTCCTATTTTTTATACTTTTTCTGTCTTTAACTGATGTTTTTCTTGTAAATGGTAGACCTTTGTTAAGTAAGAGGTTACTCAGCTCGTTTGACTATGATTGGCACTAAAATTTTGACTTCATTTGAATTTTGTGATATTTGAGGATCATTATTTTGTTTTAATCTCAGTGCTATTGGATTGATTTAGATGTGGTCTGGTCTTCGTGAATGTTCCGTTAAAGTTAAGCTCGAAGAACATGAGTTGAATGTTCCAAAATTTTGTGATAACTCAGTAAGCAACTGTAAGGAGCCCATAATTGTTCCTTCGTCATCCTCTTCATCCCCTTCTTCCTCGGAGGATAAATCACCAGAGAATGAGAATCAGGCTGACGAATCTAGCCAAAATACTTCTCGGGCATTAGTACTCTATAATCCTGTGGCTAATGGTTCAGTTGCAATCGAAGCAGTACCTGAACGTGCTGAATACCCAACTCTGTCTTATTCTGTAAACTCAACTTCAGATCGTTCTTCTAGAATTTTACCTTCTGTTGGGGCATTTACTGTACAGTGTGCTAAATGTTTCAAATGGAGGCTCATCCCAACAAAAGAAAAATATGAAGAAATACGAGAATTTATTCTGGAACAGCCATTTGTCTGTGAAACTGCTCGTGAGTGGCGGCCTTATGTTTCATGTGATGATCCTCCAGACATTACCCAAGATGGTAGCAGGCTTTGGGCAATAGATAAGCCTAATATTGCACAGCCTCCTCCTGGGTGGCAACGACTCCTGAGGATCAGAGGTGAAGGCAGTACGAAGTTTGCAGATGTGTAAGGCTCTAAATTCTCTTATATTTTTATTCTTTCGCTTTCATGACTGGTTGTAGATCAGTAATTTATTTTTTCTGATTAGTCAAACATATATCTCAACTTTGTTTTAAGATAAAAAATTTATAACCAATACTTGTTGTTAAGAGATTTTCACTTTGGGAGAATGGGAGGCCGAGATACAAAACCAGTTGTTGGTGATAGAAATCTTGTAGGGATTTGTGCATGTGGCTAATTCCTGCTAATTATTACCATATTTTCCGGCAATGTGTGGATTCAACTTCCATAAATAATTGGCCCTCACTTTAATCACCAATAATGATTTTGTTTCACCTAAATAGATTGAATTGAATAAATGCCCATTTATTTTCATGTTGGTACATTCTCTATAATTTATGATTCCAGTTTTGCCGAGTAGAATTTTCAAAAGAATATAAAAAGTTTTATCGTCAAAATTTTATCGAGGAAAATCTCAATGTTGTGCGTGCTTCTAATTAATTTTTACGGACAGATGCTATCATTTATTTTCAGTACTAAATTCATTTTTTGGTCCTTCACTTTTTTGAAAAACTGTTTGTAGGAAGAGAAAAGTGACAACCTCTTTTATGTGCTCTTTGTGAATGTGCACATATCGCGAATTTACAGCATTAGAAATTCTATCACATGAAACATAAGTGTAAATTCTGCTTCAAACTTCTTGCAAAAGCAGTAGCCTTTTATTATCGCGAGGCTATCAGATTCGATATAACAGATGATCAACCTTATAATTTTTCCTCCTGTCATTTTTCCTCCCCTTAGCTTATGTTAATCAGGAATCTAGGTGCTTTCAATAGTCAAATTGAATTCTTCTCCTCTTCTTTTGTTTTCTTTTTCTGATTTAAGTTTCACAGTTCTTTTAATTGAACCTTTTTTTTTTGTTCAGGTATTATGTTGCTCCATCAGGAAAAAGACTTCGGTCGATGGTGGAAATCCAAAAGTACGATATTTCGATGTTATGACGACACATTTCCTATATTATTGTGATTTGTTATTTACGAATATTCAACAATCACGATTCACAATTTTCGTACTCGATTGGTTTAACCTTGTAGATATTTGCTACAACATCCAGAATATATGACAGAAGGGGTAAATCCAGCACGATTCTCGTTTCAAATCCCAAAGCCTCTACAACAAAATTACGTAAGAAAGCGTCCTGCTCGTTTAACAGCCTCGTGCAACGTTTCTAGACCTTATGGACTTGATCAAGGTACTAAAGAGAAACTCTCGTGTATGAAAATAAATCAAGTATGGGACGATTTCGTATTGACTATAATTTGTTCTTGAAAAAGTCTTCTGCTATGCTTTGTGAAGTTTCTATTGGTTTACCTTTTAAATTTACTCTTATTCATTGGTGCAAGAAGTATCTTATTTTAACTATTTTTAGTTTATCTTCATTATTACATATATTATTGATGATAACAAATCTCCACGTCAGCAGATAATATTTTTTTAAATTTGCGATGGTTAGAAGTATATTCGAGGTCTCCATCGGACAAATATTGAAAAGCAGTAATCTTTCATTGTTTCCTGCAGTGAATCCAGTGATGTGGCCAGGAGCCGATGACTTCACAGCACTGCAACTCGGTAGGCCCGGGCAATTGCCGCAATGTTTTGAGGCTCCCCTAACGAATCCAACGAGTCAATCTTCCAACAAGCGAGCAAGGAAAGATGAGTTGTAGAAGATACTTGCTAAAGTATACTATGTAAAGGGGAAGGTGATAGGCGATGGTGAAATGGGTATTTTGTGGTCTCGATTTTTGTGTTTGCCGTTGATTTTGTCACACTGTCATCATATTTCAGGAAAAGAGATGGGAGAGTAGAGTGAAATGTTGTGAGAAGTTGTTTTGGGACTTGCCTTCTCCTTCTTCTGTACACGTCCTATTTAGTGAAATGGTACAAAAATTGTCATGCAAGAGTGTTTCATCAAGCAATTCCTGATTCAAGCACACTTTTTTCTTATTGTTTACCAGAAATTCATCGAGTGAGTGTTACAATTTGACTTAGAATTCTTCATTTACACCGACACTGCATCGCACGATGAGAAAACTAGAGAAATGTCGAAGTGAAAGTGGAATTATAAGTACATTTGAGTCTTCACTAGCTTGTCCAAAAGAATGAAGGTCAATTTGTCCTAATCAACTTTTATCATCTCTTATTATTGACAATAACTAGAAAGAAAAAGATGAAATTATTGGACAACTGAGATACACAAAAGTAGACTAATTCATAAATGTTGCATTTAGCTAACTTACAGATTGATGGACAATCAATTTTGGAAAATGGCCTAAAAGTGTTTCGAGAGCTTCGCTTTCGGTCACCAAAACATAAATCGGAATTTGGGCGGATAATCTCTTTGGCAACATATAAGCTTCCTCTTTAATATCTGTACTTCCATCGCAGACAAAGAAAACAGTTAAGAGTTCTCCGTTTCGACAGCTGCACCTCCCTGCTTTACATCGTTTCGAACAGAAAATGACGGTCTAATAGTTCCGATAAGACACTCCTCATTTTATCAACACTCACTGGTTTCAGTACAATTCCATTGATGCCAACTCTCAAGCACTTGTCTTTTGTTAGCTTGTCTGGGTTGCCAGTGAGGACTACCAATAGCGGTTTTTCATTGCGTTTTGCAAACTTTTCGTGCATTCGAATGGCGACTTCGTAGCCATTGATGCTGGGTGTGCATATGTCCATGAAAACCACCCAGTGTTCATGAGAAACAACTCGCAAGCATTCATCAATCGAGTTTACTGTAGTAACGTCACAGCCCAAGTGCAGGAGAAGACCCTTTGTGACTGACCTGCTAACCCTGAAAAACAATTTAGTGACAAAAAGAAAAAAGGAAGTCATCCCTCAATGCCTTTTCTGTTTCCAGTGAGCTCAGCATTTAGCAATGTTAAAAATAAAATAAAAATAAGATACTGCACAAAATCTTTCTCTTAGCGACAAAACACATGAAATGTTCAATATAGCTCAATAATTTAAACAAAAAAATAATCCTAAGCTAAGGCTCAAGTCAGACAAACCCATTATTCAGCACCTAAAAGGCACCGACACAGACACCAAATGTTACTCTACGTGACTGACGCAAACATGCTAGCACACCATTTTCCAACCTAAAGACCCTGACATGTAACCAACATAGAACACTCCAGTCCTTAGGGTGTTTTTATGTTTTCTGTATCATCAAAGAACAAGAAACGATTCCAATTGTGAATAACTGAATATATATATGGTAGGGGATCTATTGAAGATACTTGGCAAGAATAGAGACAACAAATTATCGCCCATTCCAACTTCCAGCAGCCATTCCGCTGGTGTAATAGACCTCTAACCAATGATAAGGCCTTGGTAATCCCAAATACTCTAGGAAGAACAAATACCTCTTCTACATTGGTCGTGTCCTTGCCAGATACTGACATTCTTCTATCACTCTAGAACAGATTAAAATAACATAGACAACTGAACCCAACTTTTCAAATTTGCTATCACAAACTACATAGAAAAGTGTGAACTACTTTTTCTCGTTTTTTATTTTCTTCATAAAACTTTGGACATAATTCAGAGACCATGAAAAATAAACATCCAGGATTATTTACATATGCCAAATAATTACAGAAATATGTTATTACCAAAATTTATTTATTAAAAGAAATGAAAATCCAAAATGAATGATCAACTTCTATTGAAACTATTTCTCATAAATACTTCCATTAATGTTGTCAACAAACTGTCTCAGACACATTTATGCACAGACATGGACAAAGCTACATGACACCACACAGCACAGACAAGTCAACATGGTGCCTCTAAATACACATTTGAGGGACAAAAACTGAAATTATAAATAGAAAACTAAAAGAAAATAAGAAACTATGATTTTTATCCAGATAATAAAACAATATCCTAGAATATCATGTTTATGTACATGGCATGTGGAGTCCATGTCTTAGGTTTTCAAAAAGTAACATATCGGCGTGCCTGTAACTTATCATATCTTCGGATCCTTGCTTGTAGCTCCTGACAGGACTGATAAGCATAGTTGAGAATGTTTTACAACCTCACTTTTTAAGGATCAGATAAATGTAAAACCAAATTGATATACCATATCCCCAAAATTGATTGGTTACTGTTGAGAAAGATTAAGGGCATCCTACCGTTCTTAGCATTCTAATTAGCCAATGTTTGAGTTTAAGTTTCCTAGCTAGTCCAAAATAACAAACCAGGATGAATATATGGTGCAAAAATTTGATTAGATTGAAGGTTTCTGAGTTACAATACTTACCCATTATCATCCATGACAAGAACTTTGAGCCCAGAAAAATTCGACTGTACAATATTTGCCAGAACTTTAGGTGCAAGAAGTAGTTTGGAGTCATTAGGTTGTTCTGGAATTCCTAGTTTCACAATAAAAGTAGCAGTGCATCCCTTGCCAATACCTTCGCTTTCAATCCAAATATTTCCTTCCATAAGGATTACAAACCTGACAATATCACAAATTAAAGGCATCACAAGAAGAGGTCTGCTATAACAGTGGTTAAAAACAACATCTGTCCTAGAATGCTAAGATAATTAAAGTAGTGAGAAATATTCACTTCCACTAATCAATGTTATCTGTCATAGGAGAAAAAAATGCAATGATAGCCGAAGAAATACCTCTTACAAATTGCAAGTCCTAGACCACTCGGCCCAGAATTTCTAGAAGATAATGTCTGTGTTTGAGCAAATTTGTTGAAAATCTTCGGAATATCTTGAGGACTAATACCCAATCCAGAATCTTTTACCTACACTAGAACACAGGTAGGTAAATATCGAACGATACTTTTATTTAGCTATGTGTAGCCTCCAAGATCGAAGGACTCCAATCATATAATGACAAAACAAACCTGTACACGCAAATAAAAGTGACCATCACTTGATAAAGGGAAAAGTTCTGGAGCTCGAGACTCTCTTAATGAGTCTGGTCTTGCAAATGAATCAGATTTTGCAACAAATGCAGAAACTAAGATGCCACCCTCTTTTGAAAACTTTACAGCATTACCCACCACATTAAGAATAGTTTGCATAAGCCTTTTCTCATCACCAACAGCATATAATGGTAAATCTGGACTTATATGTAATGTAACTGACAACTTTTTGACAGATGCTACAGGCTTGATCAAGTTAAGAACCTGCAATTGTGGACATACATCTTAAATCACCAAGTAGCTATGAAAATGGACGCATATCCTAATGGCCTAGGAAAATTGTTCATCAACAGGCACATGTATAATTACCTCCTTGAACACAGAATGAAGATTAAAAGTGGAAATGTCCAGTTGAAGGCTACCATCTTCCAATCTTGAAAGATCCAATACATCATTAATCAAGGCAGCTAAAAGATTACTACTTTTTAAAATTGTTTCAACCATCAGGCGCTGCTCCGGAGTTAACTCAGTCTCTTGCAACAGTGATGAAAGTGCAATTATGGCATGCATTGGAGTTCTCATCTCATGATTCATAACAGCCAAGAAATCATTCCTGGCACGAATTGCTGTTTCTGCTTCTCTCCTTGCCAGATCAAGTGCAACATTCTGCTCAATTAGAAGATCTCTTGCCCTCATTGACTCCTCTAAGATTGCAGCATGTGAAAGTGCAACTGCCACCTGGTTCAAATTTAAAATTCATGAATTTGTCTGGATCCAATGATGCACCATAATAAAAATACACGTCCAGAAAACCAAAATAACACCTTCTGTAGATCGTAAATCTCTTTCTTTATTGTTATTACTTTTTAAATATTTTCCACCAAGCTCTAAGAATCCCAAAAACAGGTAACAACGTCAGGAATTGGCAAGCTGTCACATCATTCGCATGATTATACTGTTTGTACTCAATAGAAGCAAAATTAACCACATCAACAATATTGTCAATTACCGTTACCATCCACTTTCATCCTTTGAGCGACAACTAAGTCACAAGTACTCAAAAACCACTTAAACTATTTTTTATATAAAAAGATTTATGCAAGATTAGCATCCTTGAAATGTTGCCATAATTTAAAGGTTCATATTTGGAAGAAAAAACAGTTGCGTAGCTAACTTTGTCACAGATTCCATCTAAGTAAATACATTTTTTACTGCTGACAAAAAAGATTCAATCACATTCAGCAGCAGTATTTTTATCTTAAAACACACATGTATGAAGTTATCCAACTGACAGTTTCAACAATACACATTAAATTGCAAAGTAATGTGGCAATTGTAGCCGAGAAGGCAATGCTCTATCATAGTTTAAGAGAAGCGATGAGACAAATATTTAATACAACCTGCATCATCTCTTTGCTATTTTAAGGCAAACCATTTCAACAAGGTCAGAATAAGCAATGACAAACCTGATCGGCAACAACTTCAACCAGCTCCAATTCATGAACATGCCATTGTCTGGCACTATTTGATGGCAGCATCAAAACCATCAGGGCATATCGTTTAGTGGACAGTTCTGGCCAATCGTTAATTTGGAAATTTGAAAGATGAAGTAGGGGTACACGAATTGCAACAACCTCCCCAGGCATGTATTTTCCTGCAAGAGGGCGTAGTCTAGCCACAGGACAGTTGGGAGATATTTTTACTGCACGATTGCTGCTGAAAACTTGATTTATCACAGGAAGATGGATGGGAACAGTATGTCCAACTGGATTCTGCTGATGTAGGGTGTAAGAAAGTTGAAGTTCCAACCCAGTACGTGTGGGCATCCACAATGCACATTCTTCCAATGCCAGAGTTCTTCCCAGCTCAACAAGAGTGGTTTTGAGTATAGTGTGTCTATCAAGAGTACTCCTGATCTCATGAGTCAGCATCCTTACATGTCGACCAGTCTCTTCCTGCGTACGAATAAGACCCATTTCCCTATCAAGCTCTGCAGCCTTGTTTTTCAAAAATAGCTCCCTAGTTTTGACGCTTAGTAAATCTGGTATAATATGAACAAGCATGAGGGCAGTTGCGCAGGATACCACAGCTGTTAAAACCTTGGCAGTGGTCATCACTATCTCTACTGTTCTAGTATGCCCGCTAAAAGTCCATAGGTTGATAAGGTGTGTTGCCCCACATAAAACGATGAAAGCACCAAACTGAACCAGAACCCATCTATAAGGAAAGACGGCAGATTTCTTTACGAAGTATATGAGCTCCAAAGGGATTGAAAAATATGCAAGAGCGATGAAAAAATCTGAGATATATTGATATTTCATTAATAGTTCATCAGCAGGATATTGCGTGTCAAAGCAATTGCAAGGATCCATATTAATCACACCTCCTTGGCCAACACTAAGCTCGTCTATCACATATCAGCTGTTATAAAGCATAATGACACATCAGTTCTATGAAATTACAATAATCAAAATAATAATTTGTGTAATTGAGCAACGTTCCGTGCAAAGACTTAGATGACTGAAACAAGTTTTACGAGCTTCTCCACAAATCAGTAGTTCGGCGCAAAGTGAGATCCCTTCGTCTAAATTTTGTAAGATAATTTTAAAGGTAAAAAATAAATACTACGAGCAGGCGCTGATACGAAGTGAAGACACCACCAACTACACCAGAGAACAAATAACTGAAATCTAGCAACAATTCTCACACAGACAATAAGGAATAGTGAAGGTGGATCGAAACCCCCAGATTTAGTAGTTAGTAGGACACTAAGGACAGGAATTCCTCTAGAAGTATTTGTTTTACAGAAAATAAAATCTAGCATTATAACGGCACAAGACAAAAGAACTCAAAGAGTCTGATACCGAAACCAGAAGCTCAAGTAGCAAATGCAAACCTTCAAAAATTCACCTTACCAAGAAGATTCGCATATATTATCTCCATGAAAAACCGAGACTAAGTAGACCACGAAAATTCATATCCGCCAGGATCACATCAGCAGGATCGATACGTTGACTGAGGGGAGAAACAGGCATAGGAAGCAAGAGAAGTTGATCGCTTCTTCAAAAATTTCAGACGAAAGGGCTTAACCTTCCTATCCCTTCTTCTTCTTCCTCTTTTTCTTCTTCTGCTGCTGCTGCTGTGGCTGTGTGAATGAAAGAAGGAAAATCGGGTTGGTCGGTAAGGATGACTGGCTGGCTCTGCAACTACACCTTTTACAGCAGGCAAATCAGCGTAGTCTCCTTTTTTCTCATAAAGCTTTTCCCTTCGGAAACGGAGACGGCAATAAAACGATGCCGTTGGCGGTTACCCGATGACCCGTTTGTCAGTATTTAATATATTCCGAGCTTCAATTAAAAAAGTAAAAAATAACAAATCAACCATTATACTTGTTAATCAATAATAAGTCAAACATTAAAGTATTTTTGTTAACAATTTAACCATTAAACTATGAAAAATTAGCGGAATAAATACCGTGGATACATTTTTTGTTAGATAGCATTGTCGTTCCGCTACGTAACATGAATCCTTGAAATTTAACTCAAGAGTCGTCGATCCGTAGGGAAACATCGTCGATCCACAGAAGATTGTCGTCGATCCGCATAGGATTATCGATCAACAGAGGATTGTTGATCCGCAGAGAATTGTCGTTGACCGCATAAGATTGTCGTCGATCCATAGAGGATTGTCGTCGAAAACTAAAACATTAACATTCTTTTACAAAATCTTATTAATAATAAAATATGAAATCTTCTAAATTCATTATTTTACAAAATTAAAAATTTTCTGAATCTATTCTCCATAGATATTGACTTTTTTCCATTGAAACTCTCTTTTAAAATCACTATTTCTTTCTCTTTTTTTATGGGTATTTATTTTTTTTCACTGTGATTTTCAGAAAATTAACAGCAATATTCGCGACGGCGATTTATCATAGTTTAGTTATTAGCAAAATCATTTTAATGGTTATCTTGTTATTGATTATAAAGTACGGTGGTTGATTTATTATTTTTATATTTAATTATTATTTTTTTTGTTTTTAATTTTCATAAATTTGCGGATTTTATAATAAATATTTTAATATGTTTTTTTGGGTACATTCAGTGTATTTAATCTTCTCTTGTCAATTGTCGCATTTGGTGGTCGACACTCGACAGATCACTCCCTCCGCATCCTTATCAGAAGTCCTCTGCCTTTTTGACATTATAATTTTAATCTATTCTTATAATTTTATTAATTATTAAATTGAGCGTCAATTATTCACGTAGTTAATTAGATTTAATATCTAATTTTATCATTTTATTTTATTTAATAATTTGATACACGTTAAATAATGTAATTAATATTTTATTATAATTATTTATAATTTAAGTTGGTTATTACACTAATTAATGAAGAAAATGTAATTGTCACGCCAAAAATTAAAATAAAAATATAAAAGTAAAGAATAAACCTTAGTAAATAGCAATTGTTTAGTAAATTAACTTCGTATTAATTCTAATTGTTTGACAAATTATGATATTAAATTGCATATAAATGTATTAGAATTGAGAGATAAAATGGAAGAGAGAAATATAAAGATTATAGAAAAAGTTAAAGAATACAACTCTATTTTTTTTTTTTAATAATTTAGAATTGAGTTATAAAATAAATTCATTTTATATTTTAATATTTTAAATCATAAACAATGACATTTAACCAATAACTTTATCAAATTTTTGTATATTTAAACAATATATATATTTTTTGTTATTAACGATGATTGAAATGATTAAACAAGCGCGATAAGCCTTCAAAAAATAATCTCAATCGAATTTAACTCTAAAATTTGTTCTCTGGGTGTACGAGTTAGCTGTCGATTAATTCAGGCTAGAGTCAAAAAGTATCCAAATTTATCATTTGCATTTGCTTATGTTTTTTTTTTTGGTCGCAATCTCAAGTTATCTTGAATTAAACATCGATAAAAAACGTCTTTCGTCATGTGGTTATTGCAAGAATGTAAGTGAATGTCTAGGCAAGAAGAAGACATGACAAGTGCACATCATCCTTAAGTTGTACAAAAAATGACATAAACCAAACTCTTAGAAATAGAGTTATTAAGTTAAAATATTTTGAGAAATTAACAAAATAAATCATGAATTATTGGACCAGCGACAAGTCAAACTTTAAAGTAATTTTGCGAACAACTAAAATCTCGAAGTAAGTGAAATGAACGGCACAAATCTCGCAGTCACATTTTTCGTTAAATTTAAATTGTTTAAAATAATCTACCAAGTATTCGTTGCCAAAATAATATTTTTTGTTGTAAAAACGTGTCTTCTGCTACGAACAACCCAAGGGTGAAGAGACACATAGACATACACACCTCTAACATCATAGCAATCGATCATCTTAGCCACGTCGCAAAGGTTTGGGCAATATCGAGACTAATTTGTCCGCACCCTCGATTATTCTCACACGATCATTACCCAATCTTCATTCGACGAATTAGTTAGAGTGATTCGGGGTCATCGAAAAGACAAGAATATATATAGTCAGGAGCTGAGCTGGAGGAACTTGAGAGCCATGGGATGCTTAGCTTCAGAGAGTTGATCAGGCTTCAAGACTTCAACAATCTCTCCATTCACAACCAAACACGCCAAATCAGCAACTCTCTGAATCTGCTTGATGCTGTGAGAAACCATCACAATTGTCATCCCCCAACTCTTCTTCAGCTTCACCAGCACCTCCTCTATGTTCTCCGTCGATATCGGATCCAGAGCACTCGTTGGCTCGTCCAGTAGTAAAACCTATTCAAACTCAGTACCCAAAATATCAAAATCAAAATGTATTTAGTATTTTTGCCTAAGATTTTGATGATATGAAATGTTTAGTTGCAAGTATGAAAGTAATGACCTCTGGGGAGTTGGCCAAGGTCCTGGCAAGAGCAACGCGTTGAGCTTGACCCACCGATAGTTCGCTTCCGGCCTTGCCAAAGAATGAGTTATCGAGATCTGCCAGCTTGAGCAACTTATGAACCTCGTCGTCCGACAACTTCTTTCCCCTCAGCTGGGGTCCATATCTTATATTATCGGCAACTGTGCCTGAATAATCATCAATAAAATATTTTCAAATTTGCAAGAAATTCTCGTTACTTTGAACTTTGAAGCCATCTATCAAAGGCAATCCTTCTAATTACCATGTGTTGATCGTTTATGTTATTCTAGTCTAGATAATTTAGTGACATTTAATCATTCATTTAACAACTAATATTAGACAAAGTTAGATTTAACATGGGTTCCGCCTCCTTTATGAGATGGGCCAATAAAAAAATAAAAGATAAAAGAGAACTATAAGTAGTTGTTTTAAAAGAGATTAAAGAGATGCAGAGAATTGTAGAGTGAAATACGGTGTGAGAGAGAAGAAAAAAAAAAAATTTTCTTCGAGTTTTTTCAATCTTTACGTGCAAGATTGAACAATCAATTTTTCTCCATTTCTGCTAAGATTTCAGAGTATTCTTCGTGTCAACGAGATTTACAATTCTACCGGTTCAAATTATTGAAAAGCTAAAGTCACTAAAGTTGTCTCACTAATCAGTTTAGTGAGATTGCTCTATTTTTCTCTTGTTTGCCGAGAATATTAATTCTCGAGATTAATCACTTTTGCTATTGTTCTTCTAACTTATTCTATAAAGAATTATTGTGTACATATTATTTTATAGTGAAAGATCATATCAGATTTTGGTCCCGTGGACGTAGGCACATTCTCGAACCACATTAAAATTAGTATCTCCTTATTTTCTACTTCATTTTGTAGTGTATTATTATATGGCTTAATAATCTATTTTTAATCACACAAAGAAGGGGAAAAGAATTTATCCACTGCGTAATTGAATTTTATATATCATTTTTCTCAACAAGTGGTATAAAAGGCAGATTGTTAGATAGTTAAGTTTGGTCAAGTTTCCCCACAATCAATAAAGTTTGTGACTTTATATTTTCTTTTGGATTTCTTGTGTGAATTAAAATGGTTGAGGATTCAAGTTCGATGATAAAATTGAAATCAGATAATTATTATAAGTGGAAACCTATGATGAAAGATGTGCTTTATTCTAAAAATCTTCATGAGCCATTTAATAAGGATGGAACAAGACCAAGAGGTAAGACAAATAAAGATTGATCAAATGTATGCTCTTTGACGCCAAGTTACCTAAACCTTTTTGGGGGGAAGCTTTGAGGACTACTGTTGACTTGATTAACTTTTCTCTTTTAGCTCCATTAAATGGTGATGGTCCTAAACAAGTCTGGACGGGGAAAGATGTTTCTTATAAGCAGAGCTTATGTTCACATTCCGAAAAAAAACGATCCAAGTTGGATAATAAATCTAAGGAGTGTATCTTCTTGGATTGTACACATGATGAGTTTAGGTACAGCCACTAAAAAGATAGTAAGAAGCAAAGATGTTGTTTTCTGGAAGATCAATTAGTTGAAACTAATAAGGCAAAGAGACCTCATTCAAGTCCAGAGTTTCCTGCTAATTTGGATTTGGTTATGGGGGATTCAGAGAGGAAGACCATGGTGATATTGTTGATCAGAGTTGTTGAGAATCGAACGCAAAACGGAAAAAGAAACGTGTAGAAACAAGGACACTAAGATTTACTTGAAAAACCCTTACAGGAAAAAACTATGGGCAGAGGGAAAATTTACTATTTGAAAATCAAGGTACAATGAGTTTTGCAACTCAAACATCAATATATAGAGAAAATGGAAAACTCTAATATTGGATAGGGGCCCGACCCAACCCAACTAGAATTTGGGTCACACTGAACTCTAACAATCTCTATCTTGACACGAATTCCATATGAGAGATGCAATGCAGGTTTCTCGACCCACCTCAAAACGAATCCAAAACACTAAACTCTAATAATCTTCATCTTCAAAGAAATTTCAATGTAAGACAAACAAATTCACAAAACTCCAACGAAAAATAACATCCTCTTCCACAAAGACCCCTGCTAGGCCAACTTAATATCTTATACTGATTAAGTTTAAGCCATGCTTAAACTTGAGAGACACACTCATGAAGAAATCACATCTCTTCCATGGTACCACCGAATTATCAGAGATGTCACAACGAACTGCATGTGAATATGTTGAAGATCCCCCACTGGAATCAATACCCTCAAACATATTCAATGCATAACCCACTGAAGTAGTTTCACCATATCATCGTGGAGTTTTACCCTTCCTCTTGATTATACCTTTGATGATACGACTCTGATGTGAAACTGAAGCTGGTGACGATATGGTGACTGCATCACCTTGAACATCTATAATAAGTTGACACATCGACTCTGATGTAGATTCAGATCCCAACTTGAACTTCACCTGAGAACCTGATTTCTTCTGTTTCTTCTCTAAAAAACCTTTGAAGATGAATTCACAAACTTTGCAATCTTATTACCTGTCACTCTAGAACCTTGTAACACATACAAATTTGCAGAGCTTCTTTGTCCCTTTAACATGATGAGAGCACCCCTACTGATCTTTATACCTCCACCTTTAGCAGTGAACTTATACCCTTTCAAATTCAGAGTACTCAACAAGACCAGATTCTTCTTTAAATTGGGAACATGTCGCACATTACCCAATGTCCTGACAACTCCATCAAACATTCTGATTCTGACGGTACCAATACCAACTATCTTGCAAGGCGTGTTATTACCCATTAACACGGTCTCATATGTTGAAAATCAATCCCGATTGTAACACATGAAACGAACAAGATGAATCCAAAATTCAATCATTGTTTGTCTTTGAGTTTCCCTCTGACAGAATTAGAAGATCTCCATCACTATAGTCTTCTTCTTCTATGACAACAACTTCACCGGACGTCATCGGTTTTTTCCCTTCTCAGTTGCTCTCTTTATTTCATTCTGCAATTTACGGCACTCAGCTTTAATGTACCCCTTCTTTTAACAGAAGTAACAGATTCTATCACGGTTCATTGACTTTGATCTACCCTACGAATTCTAAACATTATCACTGTCTTTGTTGTTTGACTCTCTTGTTCTATCCTGAACGACAAATCTCTCACCTCGAGACTTAGATCCAACAATAATCTGCTTCATCTTTTTATTTGATAACAAATAACCATAAACTTCTTCAAGAGTTAAATTTTCCCTATTGTATAAAATCATATATCTAAAAGCACCATATAAAGCAGATAACGAACATAGTAGAATTAACTTCAAATCCTCCTCATCGTACTTCAATCTTATACTCTCCAAATCTGAAACTAACTCCTTGAATGCAGTCAAGTGTTCTTTAATTGAACCGCCTTCTAAAATTGATGAGAGTAAAGTTGTTGCTTCAAATGCAACTTGCTAGTCAGGGTTTTCCTCATACACAATCGCTACAATCTAAACTATAACTCAGTGGCAAACTTCTCGTTCAAAATATCCTGCAAAATCAGATTTGACAATTGTAGATGTATCAAAGATAGGGTTTTTCGATCATTTCGAAGTTTCTCCTCGTCACTCCATGATGTGGACATTTTATCGAGCCCTAATAACGCGTCATCTAAATCCATCTGTGCAAGAACATCTCGTATCTTTACCTGCCATAATTGAAATATTGTATTCTGATCTAACAACGGAACATCAAATTTAACGAACTCATCTCTCCCAAAAATTTTAGAATTTTCTCCAAAATATCTAAACCCAAGATATCCGCCTCCAAAAATTTAATCCTCAAACAATGTCAATATCCCGAACAAAATAAACTCCACAAAATAAATTGCCCCAAAAAATTCACAAATCTCAATCAGAATTAAATCCAAGAAATTGCAAACCACACAACCAAATTTTCAAAGTAATGAAAACTTCAAACTTTTTTCTTCTGAGAAAATAAACTCGAACACATAAGTGTCATTGTTTGGCCAAGGAGGAGATCGAACCTGATGACACAACAAACTCTGCGTGCGGTGAACTATCTCAGCGAAGGAGAGGCAGATTTGCGAGCTGGGACAAAAAAAGGAATCAGCGTCATGAGCAAGTTGTCTTCACTAATCGACGGTGTATGAACCGGTGCGGCGGTTTCTGTAAAAGGGAATTTGGTCGGTTCTGTGCGACAAGAAGATTTCCTTCTCTCTCGGCGATGAAAGGTTCGACGGTCGGACAACAATGGTTGGAGGTTCAATGGTGGCGCTGAGCAAGGTTAGCGACAACTTGGTCGACAATGGACAGTGGCACGGTTAATCGTCTTCTTCTGTCCAATAGCAGGGACAAGCAACTTCAATGTTTTCTTCCTTCGCAAAGGAGAGAACCAGTGATGCAAGGAAGAAATTTCCCTCCTTTTAATTTATTTTTCAAATTACAATTTTTCACAAAAAATTACAAACCCAAAAATTGTTCGATCTGAGTACCAAATCTCTTAACTTTCGCTGTGATATCGATTGTTGAGAATCGAAGGCGAAACAAAAAAAGAAAGCTGCAGAAACAGAGGCACCAAGATTTACGTTGAAAACCCTTATGAGGAAAAATCACAGGTAGAAGAGAAATTTACTATTTGAAAATCAAGGTATAGAGAAAAAAGAAAACTCTAATATTGAATATGGGTCTGACTCGGTCAAACTAGAATTTAGGTCACACCAAAATTTAACAATGTTATTTTTAGAGATGATGGGTTTCAACCAATCGATCAAATTGAGAAAGATTCTTTGACATCAATGCTAGAAAGAAGATCAACAAGAGATAGAGAGACTTCTATAAGATATTTTGTCCACAAGTATGTGATGCTTACAGATGAGAGAGAACCAAAAACTTACTAGGAAGCTATGTGTCATGAACAAAAGACACAGTGACAAAAAGCCATGCAAGAGAAAATAAATTCTTTGCATGAGAATCATATATATGAATTGGTAAAGTTGCCTAAGGGCAAGTGAGCTCTGAAAAATAAATAGGTCTACAAGTTGAAGTCTGACGACAGTTGCTCACAACTAAGATATAAAACTAGATTGGCTGTGAAAGGATACAATCAAAAGAAATGTGTTGATTTTGATGAAATTTTCTCTCTAGTTGGAAGGTGGCATCTCTCAGAATAGTTACGGGTTTAGTTGCTTGTTTCAATCTCGAGATTGAATAACTTGATGTGAAGATAAATTTTTTCATGGAGATTTGGAAGAGGAAATATACATGGAACAATTAGAGGGATTCAAAGTCAAAGACAAAGAACATCTTATTTGTAAGCTAAAGAAAAGCTTATATGGCTTGAAGAAAGCAACAAGATAGTGGTACATGAAATTTGAATCTTTCATGACAAGTCAAGGATTCAATATGACTAATTTTGACTATTGTGTATTTGTGAAAAGAGATGCTAGTGACGATTTCATCATTCTACTGTTATACGTAAATGATATGTTAATTGTGGGTCAAGAAAATTGACATAAGACAGACCTCAGTAAATCTTTTTGTGATGAAAGACTTGGGACGTACAAAACAAATTTTGAGTATAAAGATTACTTGCGACAAACATAATAGAAGATTGTAGTTATCTCAAGAAAAGTAGATTGAAAAAGTACTTGAGAGATTCAATATAAGCAATGCAAAAATAGTTTCTTCTCCGCTTGGAAATCACTTTAAGTTGAGTTCGAATCATAATCTCACAAGTGATAAAGAGAAAGAAGCTATGGGTAAATTACTTTACGCATCAACAATGAGTAGTTTGATGTATGCTAGGGTGTGCACTTGAACAGATATTGCTCACACAGACGGAGTAGTTAGCCAATTTATCTCTGATCCAGGGAAAGAATATTGGGCAGTAGTTAAATGGATTCTTAGGTATCTCGGAGATACTACCAAAACATGTTTATGTTATGGAAATGGTGAGCATGTGATGTATGGTCATATAGATTTTGATTTGGCAGGCGACGTCGATGTGAGAAAATCAACTTTCGGGAATATGATTACTTTTACAAGGGGAGCTGTAAGTTAGTAGTTCAAATTGCTAAAATGTGTTGCTCTATCGACTACAGAAGTTGAATATTTAGCTATTACTGAAGTTTGCAAAGAAGTTTTGTGAATGAAGAGATTTCTACAGAAGTTAGGACTTTCATAAGAAAATATGTTCTCCATTATGACAATCAGAGTACTATTCACCTTTACAAGAATATGATATTCCATGAAAGATCCAAACCATGCTCAGGAGTTGTTTGTTGACAAGATTTACACCAATGAGAATGGATGTGATGTGATGACGAAGTCATTGCTTAAAGAGAAGCTTTAGAATTACAAGCGGAAAGTGGTAATGGTAAAGCCCTTCTTATGAGGCTGAAACAGAGATTTGTTGGATTTCCCCTCCTTTGTTAGATAGATCCACAAGATAATAAAAATAAATAAAATAAAATAAAGATAAATAGATAGATAGTGGTTGTTTTAAGAGAGATTGAAGAGAGAGAAAGAGATAGAGAGAATTGGAGAGTGAGATGAGAGAGAAGTAAAAGAAAAAATGGTTTTTTCTTCTTGTGTTTTCAATCTTTGCATGCAAGATCGAACGGTCGATTCTTCTTCGTTTCTGCCAAGATTTCAGAGTGTTCTTTGTGTGGATGAGATCTACGATTCTATCGGTTCAGATTAGTGAAGAGCCAAAGTCACTCAGTTTATCTTGCTAATCAGTTTGGTGAGATCGCTTTATTTTTCTCTTGTTTGTCGAGAATATTGATTCTCGAGATTAATCCATCTTGCTATTTTTTTCTTCTAGCTTATTCTAGAAATGATTATTGTGTATCCATTATTTTATAGTGAAAGACCAAATCAAATTTTGGTCTCGTGGACATAACCACATTGTCGAATAACGATAAATTTAGTGTCTCGTTATTTTCTACTTTATTTTGTGGTGTATTATTATATAGCTTAATAATATATTTTTAATTACAAAAAGAGGGAGGGAAAACTTTATTCTTACTTGCTATTTACCCGTAAATTTAAATGTTAATATGCACTTACTTTAATGATAAAATTAAAACTACAAAAATTTTAATAAAAAATTAAAATTAAATTGTAAATACTATAGAATATCTTAGCATGAAATAAACTAAGACGAAAATATGAAGTGAGAATTAAAGATGAAATAAGCTTTAGCCTTTACCTTCAAAGAGGACGGGAATTTGGAAAAGCATGCCGACTTTCCGGCGTAGTCCGAGGACATCAAGCTCGCGAATATCATCGCCATCCATAAACACACTACCGGAAGGTGGCTCCCACATCCTATTCAGAGCTCTCAGCAACGTCGATTTCCCGCTCCCGCTTGGCCCTATGATTCCGATTATCACTCCCTTCGGTAAATCCACAGTGATCCCATTCAGAATCGTAGCTCCCGTTGTTTCCGATATCTTACTCAGATTTCGTATACAAAACTTAACCTCTTTTCCGGTTTCGTTTTCCTCTCCGTTTTCGATCACTAACAGATGCTCTCCTTCCTCATCGACTGCGAATTTCAATGAAAAAAGAAGCACGCATCGTTTATTATGAAAATATTGGAGATGAAATTACAGATGTGATATTTTCTGGAAGTAGTTTTACCTCGGCGATCCGAAGCGGAAGACATTGCTTTGAAATGTAGGGTTTGAGGGGAAAGGAGATGGGAGATGGAGAATCAAAAAACAGGGAAGAGGGTTGCGGAATTGGTATGCAAACAAAGAAGTGACGGGTGATGAAAGTGAAAGGCAGCGTCGTTGACAAAAAAACAAAAGGGGAGAAAGAAAAAGCCTTCACTGGGTAGTCTCTCCATTAACAGAATCTCACCCATCTGCATTATTGCTGTCCACGGAGTTGAAAAGTTACCAGATGTGCCGGGGAGAGTTGGGAACAAAATTCACGGACATCGACCTAACAGGTCGAGTCTAACGAACCTAATTCAAAACAATTTTAACTCAAACCTGTTTGCGAGCCACGAGTTAAACGGCTCACGTTAATTAAGCTAACCTTAATGAGTCAATCCTATCCATAAATATTTTCGATTTATATTTATATATATATATATATATATATATGTTTAAAATTTTTTGAAATATTGTTTTAGTCATTATTTCTTTATTTTTTTATTTTTAAAAATTGTTTTTCTATGTGCATTTCTTTGATTTTTTAAAAAATAAATTTGAGTATGCGGGCATACGATAATTTATTTCTGGTGATATACGAGTATTTGTGGTAATTAAGGAGATTTGAATGCAAGATCTTAATGGAAGACACTTTTTCATCAATTGGATAAAGTAGATATCAATATTATTAGGTTAATTCTTAAATTTTATTTTTTGACATCACCCTTATTGAATAATATAATTATTACTTTATTTGTAATTTATTTAAAATATTTTGTAAATTAACTATAATATAAATTTATGGGTAATTATTAAATTTCACCTTCAAGTATGGAGTACTTTTTATATTTCACCTTAAACTTTAATATTTTTTAAAAAACACCTTATAGTTTCCACTGTTTGCAGCTCACACCTTGCAATGTTATTCTGTTAGAAGCAACTGCAACTCCTCTCCCGAAGACAAACCTGCGAAGGCGAAATACGTGAAGGCGCCATTGCCCTCTCCTTAGTCCTTCTTATCAACAATGGCGGTCAATACCTCAACTCGTTGTGCACCTCCGCTGCATCGCTCCATGCCTCCTCTGTAATAACTCGATCCTAAAATCTCCGCTTAAAACGATGTAATTGTTTTGTTAAGAATAAAATGAGTTAATACATCGTTCTATGGATGTTATGTTGCGATGTTGCGACGTATACCCTCGTAGGCGTTTAACGTGGGTAAGATTTAGAAGAAAATATGAAAAACGATGGATTTATAGACTTGGGGACGACTCGGGATGCCATTTTCGCATCCTAAACTCACTGTTCTGTGATGTTGCGGACGCTGGATGCTGGACATGCGGACAAGGGATTTAGCGTCCGCATTGAATCTATCCAATTTTGATTCACGCGGACGACATCATGCGGACGATGAGGACGACTTAAGGGCGTCCGTAACCAGATTTCGGACGGTACGGACAAATGTTTGGGACGCCATTTGCTGTGTAATTTTGGACTTGCGGATGATGCAGACGACAGTACAGCGTCCGCAATCGTCCGAGAGACACCAGATCTACAATTTTAAAGGAAACTGAAGTCAGAAAACAACGACGGGTTTCGACATTTTGCGAGTTAATGCTTGTGCTTTCGGTGGGAGAATCCTGGTAGCAGCTTCGTAGCCCAACCTAGACGCATGCCTTGTCTCCTTTGTCGTCTAGGTACGTCTCCCTCTATATCTTCCCCACTTCCTAATCCTCCAAGTGTTTTTGGGTACTAAAGTATTGAGTTGCATTTCCGTTGCTGAGTGTGGAGCCTTTGTACGAGATATTAGACTTCAACAGGTAAGGAATGTGTTTGTTTTGGCCTTGTGCCCTACACCCAAGTAATTTTTGTATGTGTGTGTGTGTGTGTGTATTCTTGTTTTACTGCATATTGGTTTATATGCATTGAGGTATGTTTTTTTGTGCTAAATGTTTCATGATAAGAAAATGAGAATTTTCATGATAAGTAATGAAAGACAAGAAATGAATGAGTTAAACACAGAGATGGAGAAGTATGATGGAATTGTAAGACAAAGTACGTAGTGTTTACTTATTGACTAGTTTAAAATCTCTGCTATTGTCTAGTTTGAATTTCTGCATTTTGTCACTCAAATTATCCTGTGTACAGATTGTTATGCCCTTCTTTTGTTTAGTATGAGAACATAATCATGATTGGATTAGTTAACTTGTACGTATAAATCATTTCGTTTCAATCTTTGTCAAAAACATGATTTGTGATAGAACTAAAACAAATATTTCCTGCTAAAGGTATGATTTCCTGTTGAATGTATGATTTGTATATCTTGCTTGGGTCATCATGTTCATGGTATGCATGATAATTAAATAGCAAATCTGTAGTAATTAAATCATCGTCAGTAGAAGCAAAAATGTTTAATATAAACCTAATGGAATATTAAATGCTAATGGTAGGTTTATTGGTGTATGTTCAAGCATGTGGTTAACTAGTAAAAGGCAGAAAAATCTAGCATGTATAAACGTTTCTCACTGCTATTTACTGCTATTTCATCCAACAACATGATTAGTGTTAGGTTTGATATATAGCCACGTCCATTGCTAGTCAGGTTAATCGATCGTTATCTGTTCGTTATACTTGCGATGTATATTCAATTAAATTACTGTCATATGATGACCGAGTAAGAAGGGAGTAGAAAACATGTTTCATTAACTTGTGGTTGATTTACTGCTGTTCCCCATGAATATGAGAAGTTTGTCCTTGTGGTTGTTTCTGTATAGTTTAATGTGAACTTTCATATGTTGTTTATGGTTTCTCCAATATGTGTTGATTTCGTAGGAAGAAATAGGTTGAGTCCATGATTAATAGAAACCAAGTAGGAAGGTAACCTTCGAAATGGTACCCACATGCAATGAGTGAAGAAAAAGGCTATGAAAACAACTCTAAAAGCAGGTATATGCCGGAAAAAGAACCCTAAAGGCGGGTATATGCCAGAAAAAGAACAAACCCTAAAGGCAGGTATATGCCAGAACTAGAGAGTTGAAGTAGATGGGTAGTCCGGATCTAATCTAGCTACTAGGATACACCCTCACCAAGTCGGGAAAGAGACTAGTATGCCCACAGAAGGTTAGATTCCATACAGCTATGCCATCTCAAAGGAAAACTCTCAATCTCCGAGCTCGATGTACGAGTTTAAGGAATGAACAATGAAAACGAACGTAATGAAAGAAGTTGAATTGGGTGGCCCCTTTTCAACAAGAATTAAAGAGAGAAATGCATAATTGCTTTTCCCCTATCCTTACTAAGCGTAAGCTCACGTCCTTACTTGTGGTGTAGGTAACGATGGAAATATGCCAGCAATTAAGGAAGAGATCATTCCGGTGGAGCCTGCGGTTGGTCCAACAATGACGCCAGCGGAGTAGTAGTAATACGGTATGGTACGACATGAAGAAATAAATGTTAAATTCAGTTTATGTTTTTATTTGAATAAATGGGCTATGTAATCTTGATAACTTTGGATTTGAACTTCAACTATGTTTTGAATGTCATTTTCAGTAAAAGTAGTTTGCTCTTTATTTATGCTTCCACAAATTCTTATGAATAATTTCTTTTAAGAATGAAAAATGAAAGAATGATTTATTAACGATTCGGATTTGATGCACTCTGATAACACCGTTAAAGATTTTAATTAAGCTTTTAAAACAGTTTAAGAAATCTGGGTCGTTACATCCTCGTTTGCCTCGCTCTTTCTTCCCACAGACCTCATCTAGGCTATGTTTTCCCGGCGATTTATGGATTCCTAGGCTCACCTCTTTTTGCTCCCATTTGTCGGGTTCCAACGGCCTGGTGTCCAAGCGATCTGTCAGGTTAGAAGAGTCTGATTCTTCTTGTTCTCCCTCTTCGTCTTCCGCCATTGATTTTCATACCTTGTGTCATCGTCTTAAGTTTTGATTATGGAAAGTTGGTTCTTTTCTACGTGTTTGGCTTATGATATAATTGGGAAAGAAAATCACTTTCATGCTTATTATTAGTGCACGTATCTTTCCTTTCATAATTCATAAATGCAATTTGAATGGGACCTTTCCTTTTGCTAGTTGCAGCCTCCAGGTTGGCAAATTTTTTACATGCTCTTTTTGTCAAATACGTTGCAATTATTAAAGACATACAAAAATCCCATCCGCAAACTAAGGAACAAGGATTGTTTTCCTCTTAGATGTTGATCTTTGTTTTTCGTGTTCCATATCAGTAGATCGTAACCTTTTGTTCTTGTTCGAAGTAATTATTTATATTCTGGTGGAGAAGAAGCTACATCTAAGTAAAAACTGGCTTATTTGATAGGAGGGTTGTTGTTTTGCATTCTACATCTAAGCAAGTGTTGGACGATTCTTCCTAAAATGACATGTAAAGAAAAGATATAGAATGCAAAGCAAGTTCGTTGCTAATCAATGATAATTTTTGTCACTAAGTAACAATCCTCTTATTAATCTTCTCATATTATAGTATTTACATGTTGAGTGATTGCTTACCTGCTTAGCCGAAGATAATTACGCAAATCTAGTAATTGCAAGTTTTAAACAATTGTAGCTTCATTTTTTTTTAATTGAGTGATAATTTCTGCTATTATTTTTTTTAGCCAATTGCATTTTACACTTTCTGTAATACTCTTAATCTTTCCCTCCTACAGACCACAAAAAGAAAGGGGTGGATCAATCATGGAATTAAAGGTCTTGAATCAATTGTTGATCATATGTACCGCATGGCTCTAATGGCTTTGATTGCCGAGGACATTCCAGGTGTGAACAGAGAAAGCTTTGGCTAGTGTTTGATTATGTATGGTTTTCATCGTGCTTTATCATTTGGTCAGTTCCACTGCAGAGCATGGGAAGGTTGTCGATGAGTTTTGCCTTTCAACAGCTGGTAAGAACATGTAATGTGTTACTTGTAGCTGAAGATAACAAGAAGGTAGTTTTTGTCTCCATCCATTGCAATCATTTCGCTCAATGCATTTTTGTTCGTTTTTCCAGGAAAATTTCAGACTGATGCAGGAAAAAGTTGGGCTACTGCTGGGATCATTTCTAGAAGAAAATTAAGGTTAGGCAAACGACATAACTATCTATCTTCTCAAAGGTTACACTACAAACCTTGAGTGTTTTAGGGGGAAGATGGGGATGAATAATGCCATGTATGAGCTACCATTCATGATCAGAGTTTTATGTTGAACTCCATGGAACATTCAGATATTTGGATAGTTTCTTCTACAAATTATTTGGATCTCTCTCTCTCTCTGTCTAGAAATTACTTTACACTTTAAAGTGCTTGACAAGTGCAAAAATTAGATTATAAAGTAGCATATTCGTCCAGGCATTAAATCCAGAGTTGTAGAATCGACTGTACTTGGAGGCCATAAATTCGATCAAACAGTCAAAAAGATACCCCCTTCGTTCATTTCCCTCTTTCCAAACATCAATTTTGCAAATAACGAAACCTCATTTGCATGAGAAAGCTTGCTTCCAGTTAATCAAACACCACACAGAGCATTTGAGTATCAAAGAGATATTGCCATAATCTCTCAGAATGAGAGTCAGCCAAAATAATCAAGAAATGAGAGAGACAAACTGGAAAATAAAATATTGCTAATCCAGATTGTTAAAATAACGAACGAGATTTGGAAAAGAAAAAGAGAAAACAATGGACACCGAATTTACGTGAAAAACCCAAGACGGGAAAAAACCACGGGTAGAGGAGAGAAATCACTAATAGAAATCGGTACAACGAGCTTTGCGGCTCAAACATATATTTATAGGAATAAAGGAAACCCTAGTCATACTGAAATGGGAAACCCTAATCCTGCAGGAACTAGGCAACCTCCAATGTGGGTTAAACCGACCTGACCCAATTAGAATCCAGGTCACCCTGAACCCTAACACAGATTATGCCTCATGAATGAAATGCACTTTCTTTTATTCAAATGATTCAACCTATGAGCAACAAGGAGGTGTCATTTACTAAGATAGATGTTGTACAATTCTTTGGCTTGACTTTAAACTTCTTGCATGTCAATAGACCGTGTGAAAGTGATTTTCTTTCCCACTTATATCATAAGCCAAATACGCAGAAAAGAATCAACTTTCCATCATCAAACCTTAAGACGATGACACAAGGTAAGAAAATCAATGGCAGAAGACGAAGAGGGAGAACAGGAAGAACCGATGGAAGAATTAGACTCTTCCAACCTGACAGATCACTTGGACACCAGGCCGTCGGAACCTGACAGATGGGAGCAAACAGTGGTGAGCCTAGGAATCCATAAATCGCCGAGAAAACATAACCTGGATGAGGTTTGGGGGAAGAAAGAGTGAGGCAAGCGAGGAGGCATGGAGCAATGTAGTGAAGGCGCACAACGAGTTGAGGTATTGACCGCCATTGTTGATCAGAAGGACTAAGGAGAGGGCAATGACGCCTTCGCGGATTTCGCCTTCGCAGGTTTGTCTTCGGGAGAGGAGTTACAGTTGCTTCTAACGGAATAACATTGCAAGGTGTGAGTTGCAAACAGTGAAAACTATAAGGTGTTTAAAAAAAAAAATTAAAGTTTAAGATAAAATATAAAAAATACTCCATACTTGAAGGTGAAATTTGATAATTACCCTAAATTTATATAGTAAATTTAATAGAATTTGGAGGGTTTGAATCAAGTTAGGAATGCACGCGCTTATGGATGGATGGCGTGGTGGATTATCCACAATAAAAGATGAGCATTATCCATTGGCAGGAAGGAGTTCCTTTTTTCTTTCAAGTTTTTGTTTGCATCTCATTCAGCGTTATCGCCCAACCATTAAAGCATGATGAGAGAAAGGTGGTGAGGAGAGAGAAAGAGGAAAGCTTAGAGAGAGAGAGAGAGAGAGAGAGAGAGAGAGAGAGAGAGAGAGAGAAGAGGGGGAATCAAAGAGGTCCGGGGGCAGGCCTCGCGAGCCTAGATTCTAGGCTTAGTTCCATTAGGGAGGTGGTGAGCCTGCCCACTTGGTTCAGCATTGTAGTGGGCCGAGTTTGTATACAATGCACACATCTCTCGTAGGGGATTGATTGACTTGACCCGTCGATGTAGTTGGGTTTGAGGTTGGCCAAACCTGAACTTGTATGGTGAAGTCTAAAAATCAAAAGTGTGGAAAATATTTATTGTGAGGTTATTTGTGCAAGAACAAAAGAGATATTTAGGTTATAATTGAGGATATTAGATTTCCAAATTTTGAGGTTCGGAAATGTTGTATTCTGACCTGGGCTACTTTTGCAAAAGAGAAGAATATTTAGATTATAGTCGAGGGCATTCATGACTTTACACGCTGCTTATTTGTATTCTCATTTCTCCCTGACCATCTTCGATCCTCGGTGCAAAAGCCTAGGGCTGCCCTGGCCTGGAATTCAGAACAAACAGCTAATACCTCACCGGAATTTAGATCCTCGGACCGGATCTCCATATCGCCGAAAGCGTTTCTCTTGTCCGCTCTTCACTTTTACTCGTGAGATTCAGTGTTGTGATTTTCTTGTTTTCTCTTTGTAAATAAGATAGCTGTATTGTTGTGACTGTATCCAGTCCATCTTTTAATTAATGAAAAACATGTTTGCGAAATAAGACCCGAAGAGGAACATTTATCTAGGTGACTGATTTTTACATCTGCAAGTTCCAGTGTCTAGGGTTTATAATTTTACCAAATAATAGTAATTCGACGCGCTTTCAATTCGAAATTGATATTTTTCTGAACTATTTGCGGATTGTAAAACCAAATCTGCACATCTAATGTGCATTCCCAATTGATTTAGGTTAATTTGTTGATTTTCTGCAATTTTCTTTACCTCTTTGTTCTATTTTATTTTCCCTGATTCTGTCATATCTGTCTCATTCTTTGTTACGGTGAATATCTTTTCAAAGCCTCTTGAAGGTAAATATTGGTGAATATTATGCCGGACGTCCAAGCCCAAGTGAACGATTTCCTTATAAAGCTTAAGAAACGGTGAGTTTCTTGGTATTACAACGCTGTTTGTGGAACAAATGCTTGAGACTGTGAGCTTATGTGTGTTATCCTTTTACTCTTCTGTAGTAAAATTGAGGGTTCGCAGGCCACTGCCAGGCAGACTGCTGAGTTGCTTCGATCATTTATTTCACAGCAGCGACTGCCCTATATTAATCAAGCTGGAGTTTTGATTGATGCTGTGAAGGCTGTAGGCGAGCAACTGATTGCTGCAAATCCTGTTGGTGTGTATATTTACTAGTTATTTTTGCCAATTTTTGGTTCATCATAATTCATGTAGATGCTGTGTTTGTGATGAAGCATAACATCGTTGACAATTCTTCAAATGGGTTGTAAATGGGTTGCACCTACATAGATGTATGTGTTTTTTTAGGTTAAATATCATTGAAGCTGCTATGCCTTTTAACTGGAGAAGGTCAGATTAGGTCCTTAGTTAAAGCAAGGACTCTTCTCTCCGAAGATGTAATAGTTAAATTGCTCATTGTTTATTATTAGCCATGACTTATTTTTATGTGGGTGGCAACACTATCGAGAGAGTGTAAATTATCCAGTTATTGTCCAAACTCTATTTATGACTAAAATCTTTATAACCAATTATACTTCATTCTGACAATCTTGAATAAAAAATTAATTTTAGTCACATGAATTCAGAGCTTGCTGTTGGCAATATTGTGAGGCGTGTTTTGCACATTATTAGAGAGGAGGATTTATCTCTAGCTACAGCTGCTATTGCTGGGTTGAGTGTGTCGGCCACCAGTGACGATGAAGATGACACCAAGAGAGATGATCACCCAACTCTCTCTGCTGCTGTTGTTGCTGCTGCTGCAAGAAGCACTTTACGTCCCCCTTCCTTGCAGACCCTTCTTGAAGATATTCCCTCTACAGCGGCTCCCCATAACACTTCTTCATCTGGGGGTGATTCCGAAGGAAAAAGCAGATGTGAGACCAATATTTTATTTTCTACTGTCCATAATATTTTATATGTTTGGCAACATGTGATTGTGGTCATCAATTCTAGAAAGAATGGCATTACTAGGTTTTGTGGAGTGTCAACAAGTAAGAAAATGTGGTTTCAGGATGGCATATGAAAAACTGAGAATGAAAGACTTTTGGTAGTTTCATTGCATCATATTTGTTTTATGGTCTTCTGGATTTTAATTTTTTTGGGTATTTATCTTTACAGCTGCTGACAAAAGTTCTAGAAGTCGAAAATTGAAGCATGATGTCATTGAAGCTGTTAATGAACTCATTCAAGATATCACAACTTGCCATGAACAAATAGCTGAGCAAGCAGTAGAACACATCCATCAAAAGTATTTATCTCGACTCTTTTAATTTATCTGTGCATCAGGGTATTTTATGCATATCTCCAAAGTAGTAGTAGTTGTCAACAGTATTACTAGGGATCTTTGAACCTTCCATTATGCATAGCATATTGTTTTCATGGTTTGAGATCTTTTCCTCTCATCTTCTCTTTGTAGGTTAGCCCTAAACAAGGAGTCTAGTTTTTTATACATTTTTCCCAGTCAATTGTATTTCTTCTCTAAATTGTATTCCTTTGGTTGCATGGGGTTTTCCAACTTTTTATGGATTTCCTTTTAAAACATAAACTACATGGAGTGTTTTCTCAGCTACATTATAATTTTTATTCAAGATTGTTCTTGTATGTATTCTAACATGTTCAAATTCAATTGCTTGGATATTTCAGCGAGGTTATATTGACTCTTGGAAGTTCCAGAACAGTCCTGGAATTTCTTTGTGCTGCAAAGGAGAAAAAAAGATCTTTTCGGGTTTTTGTTGCAGAGGGTGCTCCAAGGTTGGTTTGATTCCTAGCTGTCTAAGTTTGTTAACCTGTTTTTAAGGTTTAGCTCTGACTTCATGTAAGTTCCATATTTCTCTTATTCTGTTTGTTTTATTGTTTCTTTATATTGTGATATGTTCGATTAGGTATCAGGGGCATCTTCTTGCAAAAGAATTATCTTCAAGAGGATTACAAACAACAGTTATAACTGATTCTGCAGTTTTTGCTATGATCTCTAGGGTGAACATGGTATATCACAATTTTAATCTCGTAATTATTAGAAATTTCTGTACTGATGTCAGCTTCATCTTGAAATGAGTTTATATAAAGGTTATAGTTGGAGCACATGCTGTCATGGCCAATGGTGGGGTAATAGCACCTGTTGGGTTAAATATGGTTGCACTTGCTGCTCAAAGGCATGCTGTTCCCTTTGTTGTACTTGCAGGAAGCCACAAGGTTAGCATGTTCAAATGTGATTATAGCTCTCTTTTTATCTCAAATTGTTTTTTAAATAAATAACCAATATCTTTTAGAGCGAGAGCATACTCTTGAAATGCTGAGAATTCATTGTAAGAGTGTTTATCTGAGAATTCAAGTCTGGTTTGGCGAGAGCAGATCCTTGAAATTCTGCTATGTATGGATGGAAAATGTGACATTTGTGTTCAATTTCTAATTTGTGTTTAAAATTCTGTGGAAAAATTCATAACACATTTTTTCCATCAACCTAACGGAATATCATTAGCTAAGGAAAGAAACAGTTAATTTCTGACTGCATTGTTTGTCTGATCAATGATGGACTGGTATGTGATGTTTTTGGACTAGGGAAATATTTACCCAGATGACTGACGAGTCAAGTGAATTGTTATTTGAAAATATCCATTGTAATATCTTTTTTAATAATTATTTAAAAAATTCAAAGTTCTGCTATTTTCTTATTAATTTTTGTTAATTCCAATATTCCTTCCTGATAGTTGTGCCCGTTGTATCCACACAACCCTGAAGTTCTGCTCAATGAGCTGCGGTCCCCATCAGAGTTACTGGATTTTGGAGAATTTTCAGACTGCATGGATGGAAGTGAAGCTGGCTCTCCTCTTCTTCACGTGGTTAATCCAACGTTTGATTATGTGCCGCCAAAACTTGTTAGTTTGTTTATTACAGACACGTAAGTGTTACCTTTTCTTAAAGTATCATAAATGAGATGGAAGTTTTTAAGCATGAAACAGGTTTAGGAGATCGTAAAATATTAACTTACACTAAGCGTTGTATCCTAATAGGATCCAACTCTAAGACAATGGAATGACAATGCGTTTTTTCTGTAATGTCAACATAATCAAAATAGACATCTTCACGTATAAGACATACTAACTGTCATTCTATTCAAATGCTTAGTTGGAATTTTGGGATCGTTTGTAAACTTTTAGCTCTTATTTAAAAAATAATTTCTTTTTTTTTTTTTTGTTTATTTTCTTACCCATTGAGTCAATTTATTGATGCTTAACTTTTGCAGTGGGGGGCATAATCCATCGTACATGTACCGGCTCATTGGTGACTATTACTCTGCTAAAGATCTAATAGTACAACGAAGAACTTGAGCAAACTGACTGTAACGGTTTATCGGGTCATAGATTGAGTGAGGTACTATTTTTTAAGTTGTAGATTATTTAGTCATTCTAATTTTATAACAAATGTTTTGTCAAGTGAGAATGCGTGAAACTTCTAAAATTTGCAAAATTCAACTCTCTTATATCTATTGCTGTAAATGAATTTTATGGCACTTTCGTCTGCTAATCAAATGTATTCAATATGCATTACACACCTCACACCTACTAGGCACTACCACTCTTTGATCCAATTTGTTATTGTGGTGATTTTCTCACGACAAACCGAGGAAAAAAAAATTCCGTAGAGCGATAACTTCCTTGTTACGACTGCTAGAAAATGTTTATTTACAGTTTGTTGTAAATTCTTTTTTGTCTCATTTAGAAAATGTTTATTTACAGTTTGTTGTAAATTCTTTTTTGTCTCATTTATCGTGTTATGTCATTATGCTATCATTTGCGTGCTTAAATTTTCAGGTACAAGATATAATCAGAAATATTGAACTCGGGTGCAAAGAATATTCAAATAGTTATTGGAATCTTAAAAGTTTTACAGGTGGAGGAGAGAAGTCATAGGTAGAATGCAATGAAATGGAACAGTACGGAGAATAAGAAGCAAGCAGAAGAGGTTGGCAGTTTTGTAGGCATTGCAATTTGAAAGGGCGGTGGATGGAAGTCAATTTTGTAGTTGGTCCTGATGGAGGTAAAGGCCAGCCAAATACTATGTACCCAATTCTGGTAAACAATCAAATCATCGCGTGGCATTATTATATGTTTCGGTTCAGGCATTGTTTTCGAGCTTTTTTCTGGACGAGGGAGAAAGGGAGGTTCTTGGATTTTTCGGCCTCATTCACAGCATGAAAACATAAGACAGAATTGTGTAATTCACTGAGTGTTGATGCCCATGGCTATGGCTTGTTTAAATGTGTTATTAGAATAATCATAATAGTAATAATAATTTTGCACCATTTTCTTAAAAAATTGTGTTATTTTGATTTGTCTTGTTGAAAAGTGTACGTTTCTTTGAAATTTGATATTATTTGTCGTCCTATCAAGTGGTAATGTTTAATGTTGTCTCCTTGTGTCTCTAATAGGGTCAATGCCTCTTTTTTAAGGTACTTGATTATGAATAGTACCTCAATTTATCCATACTAATTATAGGTTTATTTTTTATAGCAGAAGATTAGAAAATAAGTCTATTATTATTCTATATAATTTTGTGAATTGCATTCTCAAATGTTATTATTAGGCTAGTAATCTTTATATTATATTTTATCACAGGAAAATTAACTATTATATTATAGAGTCCATGATGAATTAATCACTTAATAATTGGTTGCTAATAACTATGAAAAATAAATAGAGCAAATATTATTGTTATATTTTTTGTTAAAAAATATTGTCATTTTCCTGTAGAATATAATCTTTCTACTGTAAAAAGTGAATTTTTGAAATAAAATTTAAAAAAGATGACGGAAAAGTATGTAAAAAAAGAACAAATTTATTATTTTCTTGACTAATTGTGATTCTCCAATAATAAAATAATTTTTAGCAAAAATTTATTGTGATTCTGCAAAAATTTTTAGCCTGGACACTGCGGCGGTGTCTAGAAAAATTTTTGATCTCAAATTTGAGAGTTTAAACGCCTGATTTTGGGCCCGATAAAGGGTTTACCCTATGAAAAATTGTAGATCTCTGAGAGATCTTCAATTTGATACCTTCTGCAGCTAATTCTGACAACTGTAGCCAAAGTTATAGTCTTTTGAAGTTGAAGAGTTCAAAAATCTAATAAAAACATTGGATTCGTAAAACATATACATAAAGACTTCGAAGTAACCATGAAACTAGATGCAATATCAAATCAAAGATCAAATAAAGTTTCAAAATTGGTCGAGAATCACAACAAGAAGATCTTAAAGAAAGACAAGATATTACGACCTTAGAAGATAAAACAAACTAAAGATTTTAAAATATTTATTAGAAGATTTTAAAAGATTTCTTAGAAGATTTCTTAGAAAATTTTTAGAAGATTTCTTATCTTTTTTAGTTTCCTAATTTTTAGGTTTTCTATTTTATTTTAGTTGCTTAATTTATATTCGCAAAAGACTACATAAAGTCATATAGTCTTATGTTTTAGGGGTTGTTGAATTTTGAGAAATAAAGCTTTTGTTTTTTTTTAGAATCGGAGTTATCATTTTCTACATTTAGTGCGTAATATCCAAAGACCATTTTGTGTGCGTCATATCACAAGAGAAAACCTTGCAGCCGCGTCCTTATCCAAAGAAGTGTTAAGAGTTGCAATTCATCGCACAATTTACCTGTTCAACCGTATAAAGTTCCCAACTTTAATATTGTCGATCATTCCCTCCATGCGCCCAACAAAAACACTAAAAACTGAGAACAGTTGCGGACTGTAAAGTAGCCATGCATGAAAAATAGAAAGTTCCTGGGACAGGCGGCGCCCTGTCAGATTCCTAACGATAAACGTGACAACGATGTTAGATTTATCATTTTTCTATACGTCAGTGATTAATTTGTTAGAAAATAAAAAATAGTGATTAAATTATCATTAATTACAAATAGTTAATTTCTCTTTTCTCTTAATTATACATTGTTTAACAATTCTTCTCAACTATAAAACTACTAAAAAAAATAAATAAATAAAAATAAAAGGTGTGGTATTAACTCTTTTCTAAGAATAAACAAAAGAGTGAACGACTAATCTTAAATCTCACGAATGGAGTGAGCCAGTACGCGTGTCAGATTATTATTACCAAAACCAAACACTGCGTTTCAGTTCTTCCTAAACTATCCAACCCGAATCTGCTGCGCTGCTACAATTTCTTTCCAACAAATCTGATCTCAGATCGGACTAGGTTTGGAAATCCGAGTTTGATCAGTTGATTACTTCTTGCCGGATAATAGCAGAGCATGGGCAATTGGAGGGATCGTCCTCTTCGCAGATTTCGCCGTCAGAAAAACCCTCCGCCCCCTAAAGAATATGGCCCGGAACCTCTCGGTGATTTTCTTTCTTACAATGCCCATCCTTTTCCTAATCGGTAATGTTTGTAGCGTGTCTTCCTCGACCAATTATCTGGTGGATGATTTTTTTTATTTATTTATATTCTGGTGCTGAGTACTGTACTTTTCGGATGTAATCTTGCGTTCAAAAATAACATGTATTGGTTTGGGGTTCAGGTCTTGTGAATGATTCAGGTTTAGGGCAAATTTTAGTTCTCCTTCCATCGTTCTTTCAATCAAACGCTTAACTCTTTTCGATGTGCATGGCTACAAGGAATCAGCTATCTTGGTAAACTTGAAAATAAAGATTTCACTTGTTCCTTTTATGCTATTCTTCGCTATGTACCTCAACCACCATTATCATCTGTCTCTTATTTATTCATACTAAGCATTCTTTGTCTGTAATAGTTTTTTTATCATTTCAAAAAATTGTTTGCATATATCATTATATCTCTAACTGAAGCGAACGTTAATTTGATTAATGGAAAGATACGTTTTTATGGCAATGATCTGTATATAGCCAGTTGTTGGCCTTCGTGGAGACTCCCTGTTGGTAGAATTTGGTAGTAGATACTCATTAGATTAGTCCACATTACATCTATCGCTCTGTATTAACGTCAAATATTATCTTGTGTTTAGAGTTGTGGCGAGACGGGATACCTTTATGGGAAAAGAAATTCTGCGTGGGAGTTGGGTCAGTGCCATGGCGGAAAATAGTGGATACGAAGAGATTAATGTTTTTCCATAGTAATGTAGTAAATTGGGATGACTCAGCTGCCGAAGAGGCATTTCACAGTGCCAAAAGACGCTATTGGGCAGAGATAAATGGTGTAGATTGCGGCATCTCTCTTCCAGATCATGACTTGTACATTGATGAAATTGATTGGAATCCGACCATTGATTCTGAACTGATTGAGGATTTAGATTTGGCGTGTTACTCTCCTGGAGAGGTAGAAAGTCATGACAAGTTTGAGAATGAAAATAACAATGGAACCTCTGTTTCTGTTCCTTCAGAAGAACAAAGTAGGAATGGTGATAATGCAGAGAATCCATGGGAATGTAGCATCAAGCAAGGTAGTACATTACTGAAAAATAATTTTGAAGGATGGAATACCTGGAATGACAAGTTTACTGATGACAACCCTTGGGAACAAGGTTTAAAAGGCAGTGGGCGCATATCAAACGATTCATGGGGAGATTGTTTGAAATCGGGTACTTGGCACAGTCCGGTAAGCCATGTCAATCATTTCGATAATCATGTTGTCTTACTGAAAGATAAAGTGTGGGGTGATTTAAGGAATAACAAGAGTGGCCAAAGTTCATCACATTCTTATTGTCAGAATAAGAGAACTCCAAAAGAGAGAGAGTGGTTAAAGTCTGAGGAACATTCATGTGGATGGAAACATAGGAAGAATGAAGAATCCGGAAGAAGGGAGGGTTGGGGGGCGAGTAAAAAAGGTTACCCAAGGAGAGGGTTCTCAGATCAGAACGAGGGCTATAATTATAGAAGCCCCAGGCATCAGAGGGATGATTATCAAACAGGTCAATGTCGGAGGAGAGGATTCCCCCAGAAACACTCCATTTTGCCATTGAGCGCAGGCTATAGATATGTATGAACATGTTTTTGTCAACACCTTCGCCAACAGAACCAGATGAAGCTGTTTCTTCAATCTCTTTTGTGTGTGATCTTCTTGCAAATTTGTTTGGGACGGGAATTCCATAACATCGACCCCCAAGTTCTCATTTTTCATGAGAGAAGTAGCTAAGTCAGAATGAAGCTTTTGCCTTCTACATGATGTTACAAAGATCAAGTTTCTTTCTTTTCTTCTTAGTTGGGTGGGACTGCCCTGCGCATACCATGTTTATTGAGAGTGACTAATTTTCTGTTATAATTTATGCCATTTAACACTTCACAGCTCTAAAATCGACACTGAGTTTGAATCTTGGAGCTTTTAAAATTTATAAAAATACAAAGAAAAATGAACAAAATCAGATCAATTCGAGAATATACCAAAAAAAAGGAAAAATTCACAAAATTTTGGAATTCGAAATTGCAATCTAGAAAGACAAAAACCATACAACTCAGTGTTTCAAGCTAGAGAGATGCAGGATGAAGATTGGTGTAGTTAAGTTCAATCTCCAAGAAATTTGCGTTTCTTGGCTGTGTTCATGTAGGGTCTGATGACCCATTCATTCTGTGCTTCATTTTGGTCCACTGTCCCCAACTTTATCTGCAGAATCAACAAATGCAATCCAATAAAAAAGCATTGCATTCATATTACTGGACAAAATATGAGGTTGGAATATGCAATCTACATCTCATATGCTAAACATTTAACTTAAAAAATAGCTGTACTAAGAGTTGCCCAAATGTTGGCTGCAGAATAGAATGTGCCTTAGTTTCTCGGGCTACCCGGTAACAGGGAAAGAAAATCGAGCAAGAAGTACCATGATATTTTGTTACTTCTACCTGATATCTTCCAATTTTGCATGAACAATTGCACAAGGTTCTTTCAATTTCAATCTTTTGACCAACCATCAGTTTCAGATTAAAAGTAATCTGACAGGTAAACTATGTAATCTTACGAGAAATTTTCACCATGAACATATCTAACTCCTCACAACAGCCAACTATTTGTTAAATGACTTCAAGATACTGAACATCAAATTCTTAAGATACATACCTGATAGAGTCGTAATTCAAACCGTGGACCAATCTCTTTCAGCTCAATCAATTTAGGACCGCCATGCTTCTCATAAATGTGATGCCTGTTTTTTCATATTTTTTTAGAGCGAGGCAGTGCTATGATAACAAAAGCCAGATCGAAACAGGAAGAAAAATAATTTTAAATAGAAATAACACTAAGGTGGGAAATTTTGATGCGACTAGCAAAACAAAAACTAATGGAGTCAATAATGATTCGAAGAAAGTGAAACTAATAGGAGTAATAAAAGTAGAGAGATATTTGCATAACAAATTTTAACAGGTTCATGAAAAAAAATGTGGTATCCTCCAAAAGTGCAGTGAAACAAGGGCTCTTGAGCATCATTTTTTTGCAGCCAGGCAATAACTATATCATCGTACAGATCTCTCAGCAAGATCTACCAAACAAAGTGGGACAAAATCTTATCGTCAAAATATTTTCACCCTTGTTCAAAGCATCTTACAAGTTCTACTTGAGTAAATCAGTTGAACCTGTGAAATTCCTAACCAAGTTTGAGAAGGCCAATGCTTTTTCACGGAAATTAAACAAATTCAAGGCTTTTACTACAAACAAGCCAATATATAGAGCAAATTGATAGTAACTAGCCACACCAACTCACAATCATCCATCCTTGCACAAATGATGAGGGTGTAAGACAACAAATATCAAATTAAAATCACTATTACAATATGTTTCGAAAGAAGAATTAAAACACTAAATGAATAACCTTCAACCTTTGAACCATTTTCATATCCAAGGCACTTAATTGAGTAACAAAGATTAAACCTAGTAAAACAACATTACAATAATTTAATTTTTGTAATCAAGTACTAAACAACAAAAATGAAAGCCACATGAAAACTAGATCCATAACAACAGTGAATGGAAAGCATTCTTCAGCGCCTTCTCACTTAAAAAATAATAACAAACAAGCAATACAATAATCTGTAATCCTAGATACATTGGTGATACGTGTGTAATGAGTGATTCAAATTCATGTACAAAAGACAATTTAAGGTTTTTTCTTTATAATCAGTGAAGAAAAGTATGCTGACGAAAGAAATTTATAAAAAAAGGAAGAGAGCTACAAAAGACAGTACGTTTTACTGTAAAAGAAAGAACCTGAATGAAATATAGTCAGACTGATTTGCAAAAGTAACAATTCGCTTAGTATCCAGCTTTGCCACAGGAAAAAGATACTTTAATATATTGGCTGTCCTTTCACCAAGCTATAAGAAAAGAAAATAAGATAATCCAATAAATATCCATTCAAGAAAAGAATAACCCTCTGTCTAGAAGTTCCAAATTTGTTAGTATTTCAAATCCAACTGGAATTTAAATGAATTGCATTTTTTGGTAGTAAAAAAATTTACAGTATTTTGAATAACAAATTATTTGAAGTACTGTATTTTATTAAGAAAAATTCAACCCAAAGAGGTTGCATTTTCAGGGATTTAAAAGGAAAGTTTAGTGAAAAAACATTATTTCTAAATGCAAATATCCATGTCGTGTTTTATATCCATGCATTTGTTGATTTCCTATGATGACAAGATTAAACATGTGAAATGACTAGATAAAATTTATTGATTATACCTTGGTTGTGAAATTATTAAGAATCAAATGAGGGTAAGCCTCAGGCATTGTGCCCATGGCTTTTTTGTCCTTAATTTCATGTCTTGTAACCTGCGTGCAACAATTAGATTCAAATTTCCATAGGCGAGAAAAAAGTAATAAACAAAAAACACGGGAAAACTCTACTTACAACGTTTAGCAATCCAAAATAAGCAGTTGGACCGAAAGGTAGATGGCTTACAATCAGACCGTCAGGCACACCACGATGCTCATGAACCAACACAACATCAGTAAAATCATGGGCACGACAAGTCTCAATAATTTCAGAAATAACCTGCAAAATGATGTGAGGTAAAAATTTAATAAAAGCCAAATAAAAATAAAATAAAATCATTCAGGCATTGTGAATTTATCATTATCCTCCATGATGCTGCTTTGTAAAGTAAATAGATTTTATCACCCTAATATCAACTTCAAGTATCTTCAACATCTACTGTAGCATTCTCATGTCATAGCAAAGAAAATGATGAGTCTTGGGTAAAACAAAAATAATACTGTTAGGCAGTAATTACAGTGTTTCCAATACCAAAGTAACAACCAAAGGGAACACAGCAAACGAAAACCATGCTGATGATATCTCACAATATACTGCACTACACGGGATAGAACTACACTAAGTAACTTCTGGGTCTGAGCATTAGTTTAGCTACCTTACTTGCATATACGTTTTGATTAATGCATATTTTCTTACCACTGTTTGAAAAATAAAAAATGCAATATAAGTACCAACTTATCGTCCGTTTACTCACAGCTTCAAAAGAAGTAATTTTCTATCAGCATACTAAAATTACATTCAAAATAATATCTTAGGGGATATCAAATGCAAAACTACGTTAAATTCTCCTTATGGACAACTTAAAAAAACCAAAAATTAACAGCCTAGAATATAGACACGTATGTACAAGAGAACCAAAAGTCTCAAACAAAGGGTAGACAACGCTCTTTTGTGAGAGCTTTGAGGATCTAGGATGTGGGTGATTCTTCAAAAGATTCCATGTAGCACGAAGGAGACAGGAAGGCTAAGACTCTGTTCAGTGGTAATCACTAGTAGGTGGGAGTGTTCTCTGTTAGTTCATGTCACAAGGAACTCATATATGGTTGTTTGACCACACTCAGTTATGCTAATAGTTAATATAAGTGCTATTACATATCAGAAGGATAAAATTTCCATTTAACTAGTCCAGAAAGGAATCATCAACAATGTATTACTAGATTTCTTTTTCAAAGTAGAAAGAACAACAGTGAATCTAATGGAGCTAGTATCGCTACAGATGACTTTCAATGGCTCAATCCAAATAGTATACACAGCTCTGCTCTGATTGAGAGAAATGAGAAAACTAAATACGTAAATTATTATGCAAATAAATGGAGAATAAAATGAAAAATAAATTCAACTATTAACAATTGCCATAATAATAAGGAACAAAACTAATAACATCCGTACCATCAGCCATGGACTCATAAAGTAACTATAATTTCCATAAGGCATAAAGTAAAATGATATTATATCCAGGAAGCATCTTACCAGCTAAAATTAATTAATTTGTAAAGAAAATAGAATAATTAAACAGTGTAAAGTTGTAGGGACAAACAAAATTAACACACCTGACCACCGCGATTGATTCGTTGTGCATTGGGGAAAACAAACTTTAATTCCTATATGAAATTTCATTTGAGTGTAAGGAGTAATGAGCATAATACCAACTTAGTGATAGGAAAAGTACAATACACATCTTGCAAATAGATAGTAATAAAATTATTTTAAGAAAAAAAAAATACATTACCAATCAAGGACCAACCTTAACAAATTGTGTCAAAGGTGCACTTGGATTTCGAGATGTAGTAAGCAAAATTTTAGGATCCTTTTCTGATGCAAATGCGTACTCATCATCAATATGTGTCCTTGGGACTGCAGTTCAAGGGCAAGCCAATTGACATTATCAGCACTTTCTAGCAACAAAAATGTGCATGAAATTTGGGACTTGCTATGGTTGTGAATCGAGAAAATCAATATGCATGTATTGAAATTTTAGATAGTTGAAAGAGAAATTCTCAATCTGTTACCAACTGACCTCATATGATCTATAGAGAAAAGAAAGAGCTATCAAAGAAGTCTATGAGAAAAGCTATTAAATTGGTTTTGTTTTAAGTTTTTTGGTTGCCTAGAAAATTATTCATTCATGACTCCCATCAAAACAAATACGAGAAAAGAAAAATTCTAGAGATGTCATACTCGCGGTGTATTCATCCTCAAGGTCAATTTCTTGACGCAGTGCTGCCTCCTCATTCCGTAGTTCAGTGGGAATCGGTTTTCCCTCTGGATGAAGAAAAAAATCAAAACAAAGCTTATTCTGAATTGTAGTAAGAGAGAAAAATAAAGGAAAAGGACTACCATACCTTCCAGGGCTTCTCGGATCTTGCGTTTCTTCTCGTAAAGCAATCTTTGCTTGCCTTCTAAACTCTTTCTGTACAAGTACTCTCTCCTCAACCTAATGTTTCTACGCAACATCACCACTGGCTTCGACTTCTGACTGTAAATCTTCTTTAAACACTAGATGCTGAGCATAGAAAATAAAAAATGAGAGAACAACCGGAACATGATGTGGAAAGCCTAAACACAGCTATATAATTGAAATAGTTTCCCGGTGTGGTTATATTCTTCCAATACAATCTAGAGAGGCAAAAAAAGTCCTCTTTTTCCAGGAGAGGAATTGAAATTGCCATAAGAAAAAATAAATAGCATCATTTTCGTCTATGTTTATAAACATCGACTTCATTATGCGAACAACGAAGAAAGAAAAATAGCAGAAGGAACAAACCGAGATTATAATCAAAAGATAATAGCAAAAAGAGAGGATCCAAAGAAAGAAGTGTCAAAAGTCAAGGAAGAAACTTGGTTGTTACCTGCGCGAATGAGGTGGCAGCGACTGAGACGTAGAGAACGGCCGGAGCACCACGACTGCGAGAGTGAAAAGGAGACGTCGACTGAGAAAGAGAGAGATGGAGGGTGTCGAGAGCCGAGTAGAGAATCGCAAAATGATAGTAAGAAATTTGCAAAAATAGCACTTTGTTTGTCCACAACACGAATGAAATCAATGTAATAAATCATAATAATAAACTTGTACTTATGCAAAAATACCTTAATACCCTTGTCACATTTAAAACAAACCCCTTTCTTTGGCCTCAAGATTCATAAAAACTAAGAAAATTAACAAAATAATTAATGTACTATAGGATCAATGACAAATTAGTTATTGAACAATTTTTGCTAGTAACTTAAACACTTAACTATGAGAAATGCACAGAGCAAACATTGCAGTTACGTTTTTTGTTTAAAACGTTGTCGTTCCGCTACGGAACGTTGTCTTTTCACTGCAAAAAAAAGTGAGTCATGAAAATAAGACTCATGAAATATTACTTTTCGCAGAGAAAAAATAACTTTCCATAGAGGAAATATGACATTCCTCTGCAGATATTTTCTCAAATTCATTATCCATAGGTATAGGGCTGGGCAATAACCGACAGGAACCGAGAACCGAACCGGAACCGACAGTCGGTTTCAGTTCGGTTCCGATCATAGTTCTAAGAAAAGAGTCTCTGTCGATTTTTGGGTATTGGGGTTAAAAACAGGTTCAGTTCTCGGGTAGTTGTGAGAAGAACCGAGAACCGACAGTCCCACTATTTCCTAATTATCTACCCCTAACCCTCTGCTACCCCTAATCTCATCCCCAATTCTGGAAGGAACCGAGAAGGCGACGGTGATTCCTGCGAAGGTGCGTGCGAGTTGCGACGACGACAGAAGCTGCTAAGGTGCAGTGCGACGAGCTGACGACGACTGCGAAGTTGTGAGCGACGACGATAGAAGCTGCGACGATAGAGAAGCTGCGACAGATCTGTTCTTCGCGGAGTCGGGAGACAACCGCATCCTCGATCTGGAAGCTCGACATTGGAAGGAACCGAGAGGTGCGACGACGACTACAGAGGTGCGGCGACGACTACAGAGCCTGCGACGAGCACTGCGAGCCTGCGACGAGCCTCTGTTTGATTTCTCCAACGAGCCTCTGTTTGTTTTCTGCAATCTGAATTTTAGGCAGGACGCTTCTCGAAACCGAGAATCGCCGGTTCCAGACTCGGAACCGAGGTCGGTTCCGTTCCCCATCGGTTCTGGGTTCGGTACCGGCTTCTCGGAACCGAGAATCGATAATTCGATTCCGGACCGTCAGGAACCGAACCGAAACCCGAAATGCCCACCCTTACATAAGTATTAGCTCTTTTTTACTGTGAATTCTCTGAAATGATATAGTCGAGTCATTTTTCTTAAGTTAACGACAATATTTGTATTGTTTATTGTTTATAGTAGAGTATTTTATTTGTTAACAAACATTGTTCAATAGTTGACTTGTTATTGATTTCATAATACAGCAGTTCGTTTTGTTAATTTCTTTAAAAATTAATTTCAAAATATTAAATATAAATATAAATTTTATATTATAAATTTATTTCTAATATAATTAATTACCTAATGTAATTAATAATTTATTTTAATTATTATATAAACTATTAAATAGTAGGTAAATATCATATCATTAGAATGCGTGATTATGTGAATAAATTTTTGAAAAACTCAAAAAATAATAGTAATAATTTTATAATGAGAAGAGTAAGTCACAATAATTAGAACAGTGTGACTCACTATAGATGAAAGGCTCATCATCAAGGGGTATAACAACCCTTTTGCACAACAAATCTAGGAAAGACAATACTATTAATCTTGAAGCAACACACATCACCATCTTCATCGTCTGCATTGGCGCGTTGGATTCAACTAGTTGACATTGCACGATTGGCTCATTTAACATCGGCAGCTCCGAGAAGACCCCAACGGCTACAGTTTGGCGGGTTGTAACAGCACATCATGGTATCAAACAATCACACCATCTCAATGCATTCAGCTGGATGAAGTTGTCCGTTGAGAAAGTAGATAGGCATAAATCAGCTCATTCCAGGCATCGGGGACTCCGGGAAGACACCAATGACTGCAGTCTTGGCGTCTGGTGGAGATCTTACCGGATGAACCAGTCTTGCCGTAGATGGATGGGTGGCCGTCTCGTCGAAAATTAGTCAGCCTCGTCACGTTTAAAAGGACGACTGGAACCCTCATGTCCTTGATCACCTCCTCCACTATTTTCATTTTCAGAGGGTAGCTGTTCAGAATGGTTCCGGTCAAGACTGGTTCGGTTTCCCCGTTGCAGGACCCGCCCGAATCCCATTCTCCACCTCTGATTTTCACAGTTTAAACATTGAAATTGTTTGCATAACATACCACACATTTTATCATAATCATGTTTCAGCCCAGAAAAATACACCAACAAAAGAAATCAAGCATAATGAAGATATGTTCTTCATCGTTTTGAATTCCCGGTCCATTTTCCAAAACTACCAATGACAAGTGAATGCATTAAATGATGTGAATGGAAAATGGTTAAAATTGGCTCATAAACCAAACTTTCAAATCTTTCTCAACACTTCTACCCAGATGAAGGCTCAACCTAAGCTTTTTGGGCCAGAGAAAAAATTGCAAAGGACAAGAGCTTTCTTCTTTTAGTGTACAAGTGCATCCATTCTTTTCTAAAAAAAAAACTATATTTTCAGACTTTCCAGTTTCGGGCTTTGCGATGCAATGTCTTGCGAGGTTCGAAAATCAAAATCGCAAACCCAATCCTGGCCCAAAGCGCGATTTCCAAGAAAAATATTATTGTATTTGGCTAACACAATGAGACTGCATAGTGCTTCGTGTAAAGTATGTTGAAACTAATGAAAAAACCAAACTTTGAAGGCCTCACAATATTGATAGATGAATCTCATTTTGTCAGTGCATAGAAGAATTCTCTCACACTGGCAAATCAATCGTCGGATTTTCTTGCCATCACTACCTTCAGAAGTAAGATGCTTTAAAACAAAAAGCTTTTTCCTGAAACATGCGCTATTTAAAATGGTAAAAGCTTTTGAAAGAACTTATAAACTGATGCATGTACAGCCAACGAGGACAAAATCTTTGGAAAAACATATATTAGAAAGAGGGATAGAGATGGTACTTATGGTTGAATGGTTATTGTGTGTGCAGTTAGTTTGTGTGTGCAGTTTGGGAGAGATGAATGAGAGTTTAAAAAGGTAGAAACTATCAGAAGGGGTGTGAATTTTCAGAATAGAATTGTAAAGAGTTGTTCTTCTTAAGAATATGTAACTAAACAGATTTATGGTGTGTTTATGTTGTTTATGTAATCTGTGTTTTATTTTTTCAGGAAACAATTTGGTATCAGAGCACGGCGAAACCCACAACCCGTGGAGACCGAATGGAGGATTTTGAACGGGAAATTGGAGTTTTGAAGATAGAGATGGTGCAGTTGGGAAATCATAATTCCAAGTTAGAAGAAGCCATTAAAGTATTACTAGAACTGTTGAACGAGTTGAAGGTTCTGAGCAACACATTTCGTACTAACACAGAGGCAGGACCGAGTGGGGGTTGGTCTGCTGACAAGAGAAAAGCGATCGGACCTTCGTATGACAACACCAGTCAAGGGAAGGAGGCCACAAGACCGGAGACTGGACAGACTTCTCCCGGAAACTACTATCACTCGTCCGATCATCCTCCAGAGCGTAGGTTCGGCCGAACTTTCCGCGAGCCGCTGGGTAATTGTAGCGGACATGGACGACACTCTTCACTCACTATGGAAAACAGCAATTCCAGAAGGCACTGGGAACCCAGTTTGCCTCAGGTGGATATCGCAATATTTGAAGGTGATGGTTGGTCTTCTTGGTAAAAGAAAGTGGAGCATTTTTTTAGGGTGAACTGGGTTCCACCGTACCTACGTATCTCCACTATTGCTGATTTTTTAATAGGCAGAGCTTAGGATTTTTATGAGTGGATTTTGGATGAAGAACCAGAAATGGAATGGGATGAATTGAAATATGCCTTGGCCAAAGGTTTGGTCCTAAGGAATGGAAATCTGTTCAAGAACAATTAATGGGCCTAAAACAAATTGGTACTGTTACAGATTATGGGGATCAATTTCAAGATTTAGCTGCTCGAATTCGAGGAATGGACAGAGAGGCTATACTTGGGGCTTTCTTAAATGGATTGTCACCTGATTTGCAATATGATGTCCGTATTTTACAACCTAATAATATGTATAAAGCTCTTATGCTAGCTTTAAAATATGAGGCAAAGTTCCAAGCCCAATACATTACAATAATATCGACCCAATAACCCGACTTCTTGGTCCAATAGATCTACGAATTTCTCCAAATCTTCTTGCCAGTTTCGACTAGGGTTGCCATCATTGCCGTATTCGGTTCCTACAACTGAAGTTAATTGTCTGACTCCAACTCAAATCGAACGAAACCGACGAAGGGAGGCTAATTCTATTTTCGTTCTGGAGATAAATGGGAGGCTGGACATCGTTGTAAATCTGGCTTGAAGCTGCTTGATAGTCAAACAACTGATGATACCAGTTTGCAAGCTAAATCCTTAAATGAAGCAGAAATAGTTGAGAAAGAAGATGCATCTTAGGAACCTTTTTCGAATTTACAATTTCGTTTTCCAAATATGGACCTTGAGGACAAAGTCTGTTCCAATGAGGGAAGTAATGATGCATGTATAGCCAAAGAGGACAAAATGTTTGGAAAAACATATATTAGAAAGAGGAATAAGGATGATATTTGATATACTTATGGTTGAACGGTTATGTGTGTTCAGTTTGAGAGAGAGAAATAAAAGTTTAAAAAAGTAAAAAATAACATAAGAGGTGTGAATTTTCAGAAAAGAATTGTAAGGAGTTATTCTTCTTCCGAATCTGTAACTAAACAGATTTGTGGTGTGTTTACGTTGTTTATGTAATCTGTGTTTTTTTGTTTCACGCAACATAGACTAGTTGAAAGCTACTTCACAGAAAAATGGACATGGTTGATAGAAAAGGATGAAAAGTTATCTCCTCAGGTAATGTTAAAACCAAAAAAACATAGCCTGAATGTGTGAACAACATAGCCAACAACGATGATCCATCATTCCGAGCAATCTCATGGATACCAATCATTCAAAAAGTGGAAATAGAAATAGCTAACCTGAAATGGGGAGAAGAATATCCTCTGTAGAAGACCAACTGTTTTCCAGGATTGACATTATTATCAACCCAATTTGCCCAGGTTTTCAAAGCCTGTCTGTAAGCCTTCACTGCATCAAACTTTGGATATATTGTATCACCTTCTTTAAAGTAATTCTTCCTACATCATTTAACAACATTTTCTTGAAGGTGTCTACATACCAAGCAAGCCTATGATAAACTAATGAATTGTTACTAATAAGAGCAATCTAGTGTCGTCAGTTTCATACACACACACATTATTAAAAATACAAAGTTGATAATGATTCATAAATAACTGTTAAAAAAGTTTTTCCATGATTGTAATAAGAACTGTACACCAAGAATCAATCCAAATAATTACTTCTTCAACATGTTCGATAGTCATATTACAAGAATAGTTCATATTACATGATTAGGAAACATCTGAATTATAAGGAATTGTATGCATAATTTATAAATAAATATTTAGAATACATTCAATGATAGACCGAAAAGGGAACCAATCATAAGGATAACATGCATTTCTAAAGAGTTATGCTAGACTTACCATGTAATTTTACACTCCAAATATACCTCCTAACGGGCGCGTATTAATTGATATAATTAATATCTTATTTTAACTATTTATAATTCATCTTGACACCTAAATATTATGTCAGGAGATAAGATTATAATATAAAATTAAATGATAAACTTTGCATTACTCTTTCTAAAATAAGTATGTAATAGTTAACCATTGCTATGGAGCAATAGTTTCACCATTGGAATTTTTTTTTTTGTGTGTATTTGGAGTAACAAGAATAGGCCAATTTATTAAAATGACATTTTAGATTTGGAGGCTGTCAGACTTCCTTTTTGGACTACTTTTTTAAGAGGAAAAATGGTACTTATAAGTCCTCTTTTGCAGGGTTGAGGTTACTCACTTCCTTTTCAAACATTATTTTATCAGATATAAACTTTTTTTTATTGAAAAAAAGGTTTACAATAGCCAACAGTTTAACATCTACGTTAGAAAAATCATACATACCCTCTAGAAGTCTTTCCATGAGTCCACCAGTGCCCAGTGTTAAACACAAGTATGTCAGCACGCTTCCATCGTTTTGAAGTCTTGTCTATTACGTCTATTGAAAGGATAGGATTTGAATTTCCTTGTCCGTTAATCCGTACTCCCTCCCTCACAAGAAAATGGGACCTCACAAATTCTACTGAACAATCATAATCCTGCACATGATTCTCAAAAATGTAGGCAATTACTAACCAACATTATAATCCATTACACCGAAATGTTTATATACTCTAACTTGCAGAAATAAGTTTTAAAGATATTGATCCCATAAGCAATGTGAAATGGCCTTAGTTTTGCTTTACATGGCAAAAAGTTTGAGCAGATCGAAAGACATCGACAACAATTTATTCCACGTATAAACAAAAGTATGACAGATTCATAAACATGTGCACAAACTAGATTACCATCTAATGCTATAGATCACAAATCTCATTTTTTTAATGAGAAGCAGAAAAGTTGGAATTAGATCTGCATTTCATCAAGACAAAAGTCACAGCCAGACAATTTTTGGAATAAAGCATAAAATAGTTATTGCTTTGATAGCAATATAAGCCTATTTATGTTATGACCTGAAACTTGAAGACATAGTAGCCTCTTCCCTTGGTTATTTTATGGCCATGAGCTTCATACATTCTGCTCTTATTCTGAAGGCCTTCTCGAAGTTGGCACAAGATTGACTCAAACTGGTTCCGGTTCATCGAATCACCAACCAGCAACAGCCTTTTACCTCTCAATCTCTCTAAGAAGTTTGTCGCGTTGAACCTGAGCTACAAGTGAGACAATGTTCCACTATAAGCTGTTAAAATACATGCTTAAAACATTACAAAAGTATTTCTTCACAGCCATCATATTCCTTCGTGCCCCCAGAAGTTGAAGATAATATTTAATATGTCAACTGATCGAGGCAAGGATAGAAAATGAGAGAAAACAAGCAAGGAGAAGATTCCTATCCTTGTCGAGCCAAGAATATGGCAATGATCTCAAGCCCAAAAATTACTAAATGTCTTCATAAATTGAAAAGTTGATATCTTTTTGTTTACTCAACCATTCAATGCTATCACTCCAAATTTCCTCAAATTGATAGGACAAGTAAACGAGGAAACTAATTTGCTGATTATAACAAACTGAGAATGAATAAATATGTTTATACAAGAATAAACTACCTGGGAAGATCACAGTCAGAAGGCTTCCAACGCCATTTCACATACTCGGAATCAATTCTTCCATTTGCTTGGCAGTCAAAAGCCTCGTCGACATAGGGACAGGAACCCGGTTGGTAGATTGGATAATTCGAATCCTTCACCCAAGCTCCCATGAACAAATCACACTTTTCCAGTGTCCTGATTGATGAAGAATCCTCAGAATTACTAGCCACTGAAGCAACAGGTTCGCCATTAGAAACCGGGACTTCATTTTCCTCGGAAGAAAGTTTCTCAAAGTCGGAATTGTTTAGCCCCAATGTAAAATCATGAAAAGTGGGTGACCCAGGTGAATGTTGGCTGGAAACGAAGGAATCGAGGAGAGAAACGTTGGAAACGGCTCCTGGAGGAGAAGAAGAAGAAGCGGAAGAAAACGGGGATTGCAAAAAGTGATCGCGATATAGAGCAGGAGTGTGGTGGAGAGATTGTTTGGCAAAAAAGGAGAGCGACAAAGAGAATAGGAAGAAGGAAGCAAATGGAGGTAAGAATCTGGCGGTTCTTTTGGAGAGAGAAAAGTGCCATTTAGAGAGGGAGGGAGGGTCGGAGATAGTGAGGAAGAGCTGTATTTTCCTAGGGAGAAAACGGATGTTGATGACCGACCACCTTATCAAAAGTACAAAAATGGCGGGGAACCCGTGATCCGTTGGACACACCAAAATCCGACCCGTTTAACATTCCAAACAACAGATCTTCTTCGCAAGAACAGCTAAATAGGGGCTACTGGCGAAATGAAATGACAGTCGGAGCCAATCTCAGCTCCACCCATCATTCAAACAGACTACAAGGTGTAATTTTGCCCTTGTCGACGTCCCTCTCTCTCACACTCACTGCAGGAACCAATTAGCCACTTCAGGTCTTCTGCAGAATGCGGTTGTTGGGTTCGTGAGAAATCTCTCTGTCTCTCTCAGATTCGTTCTTCCGCCACCATCACCTGTTAATCTTAGCAGTATGTTCAACCTTTAAAGTAATTGTTAATTATATTATCTTCTACTTTGTGTTATTTATGACACTGCTGTGATTGTATGTGACTCAACACTGCAACATTTGAAAATGTGCTCTTAAATCATCACATTTTACTCTCTTAAATTAAAAAAAGAATTGAATAATTACAATCTAATTAACCATATTATATATGCCCATGTATTCTCCCTCCCCTTCAAGCCGGCCCTCTGCCTCCCATGAATGGTTTGACCAATTCACTGCTCCAGGCGTAACGCCAAGTCTTTGAATTTGGGATGACAGTTCAGTCAAAACACTCCACCGGTAAACGTTGATTGCGCTTCAGTGCTGAAAGTCTCTTCATCATGATTTGGCTAATCCGCCGGCTCCGCCAGTTGAGCCTGCGGGTGACGGTGCTCGGCTTCGTAAGTTACTATGAGCATGGTCGGATCGTCTGTGGCGCGCTCTACGTGTTTCTTAGCTGGACAGCCTCTCACGCTACTACACTTGTAATACCCTCTACATAACAATTACACAGCCAAGATTATTAACAGGATCTCCATGGATAGTTGACTTTTACTTTTTCTTTGTTTGTTTCTGCCAAGAAAGCTTACCGTGGATGTGGCGACCCTTTTATCGGCTTTTGCCCGTATTTTCTCCACGAATACTCATCTGGTGGTATATCGGCGATTCTAGAGCTGATCGCCGGAACCCTGACGGTCCTTTTAACCTTCGATTTCCTGCAATAATACGAATCTAATAAGATTTCAATCCGTACCAACCTCTCCATTATTAAGATTCTTTTCCGGTGTGAGTTCGTAAAAGGAAAGGGATCTATACCTTCTTTTAGCGCAATGACACCGGCAGGAGGACGAAATGTTCCCGGGAGCGTCACAGGAGACGACGTGATCCTGGCACCGCTTCCGACTGCCCAACGACAGCGGCGGCTTTCCGGCGGATTGCGCCGGAGCCGGAGGTAAAGCCACACAAGGTCCTCGTTTCCCGTCAGAAATGCTGCCGTCTCCGGCGAATGACGACGTCGTTGAGTAGATCGGAGGCGAAACAGAGGAAAAATCGGTCTGAAGCTCTTTCTCCGGTTGAGCAGTGGGATGAACCCTGCCGGGAGGGGGATGGTGTTGAAGCGTCGGTCCGCGGCGGAAGCGAGCGTGGCCGGTTCGGTTAAGGATGGAAATGACTTGCTTGAATTTAGAAACGGTGAAATCGGTGATTTCAGAGCAATTGAGGTTCCCGAGATCGAGGTGGCTTTGGTTGATTTGATGCGATAAGATGCAGATTAGCTCTTCCATGCTCTTCAATCCTGAGGCCGCTGCTTCTTGCACCGCCGCGTGATCCTCCATCTGGGGGAAAACCGCTAGATCGACGGCCATTGTCAACTGACTTTGCACAGAGAGAGAGAGAGAGCTGGGTTTTGCGTATGGGAAAGAAAATGAGAGAGAAGGGAAATGGTGGTGGAATATTAAAGGGAAAGGGAAGATGAAAAGTCAGAAGCTTTTTGAACAATAAAAAGATTCAAACTATAAATTTAAAGAAGATGAAGATGAAGATGACGACAAACAAAAAAAACCCACCATTAAAATCATTAATTAAAATTCAAAGCTGTTTAAATTAATTATCCCTTGAATTAAATTTGTCGTTGAAAATAGTAGTTGACCTAAAAAAAAACAAGGCAACGTGGGAAAACAAGAGCCTAGCACGTGTATCCCGCCCAAAGTCAAAAACTCAAAAAAAACAGGGGAGGGAGCTTCGTCAAGTTGTGGAGTGGAGGCATTTTCTCTTTCTCCCACGTTTGTTTAGCAACGCAAGTGGAAGCTTTTTCAAAGTCAAATCTACCCTCCATCCATAGTCAACCTTATCTCTTTCTTCAATAATCCCTGTGTTCATTTGTAAGCATATGAATATTGACCTCAAACTTCTTCAAAACTTATGTTTTGAATGAAAAAAAAATGTCATTTTTCTTATTTTTAATAATTTCGTTTAAATAAACGATAATTCGATGCGATGATTCCTCCAATTCAAAGATTCTAAACTCAAAAAAATTCCAACTTGCAAGTCAACTTTAGAAAAAGATTGTTTTTTTTTAATTCTTGTAGTGCCAGGAATTCGTTGACTTGCTTCAATTCGAAGATAACCAATCCACCGTGCCATTAAAAAGCAAATAAAGACATTATAGTAAGACATGTTCATCTAATTTTTTCTTATCTAAATAAGTATTAAGGATAGCAAATGTCGCATGCTCAGATAATAAAATTATGCAATAATTTTTTTTTTCCTTTTTCTACCCAAAAATTTCAATTTAATCATCAAAAGGGTTTTCTAGAGTTTACTTTCACTCTCCACTTTGCGAATATTTTATAATTAATATATTATTGAGTGGAAAAACTAATATGTTCTAGATGAACCATCACAAGGTGAATATCGTGAGTATGCCAATTGTACGACATGTAACACATTATTGAAATAGAGAAATTCAAATTCAAGTTTAGTAATTTGGCTTTGGTCAATTTTGATTAAACAACTTTATTTATTTATCTATCTATTAAAATAAAAATAACTTGTTGCAATTTTATTTCAAAAATTAGTGATCATTGCTCTCATTGAAAGTCAACAATGAAGAAAATTATATATATATATAAAAAAAAGAGAGAATATTTTTATTAAAACTAAAATAACAACTAATTTAATGAGAATAGAATTAAGGGAAAATGACAAATCAACCATCGTGGTTTGCGATCAATGATAAGTCAACCACTGTAGTATGTTTTCTAACAAGTTAACTACCAACGTATGTGAAAATGACAAATGCACCATCGCTGTCCGTTAAAAAAAGCTGATGGCCCCACCATGTATGCCTGGACGCCGCGGCGTGCAGGCAATTTTGGCCTGCACGCCGCGGCGTCCAGACAATTTGTCTCCAGACCATTTGCGTCCCTCTGTTAAGTCAGCAGAATACATAATGTTAATTCAGCAGAATACATAATCCGAGTGGTCTGCGATATTCACATGTATTCTATCGTTTTCCCTTTATTAGCTAACCTTAGAGAAGTCTGAGCTGCGCTGAAGCGAGTAGAGAAAGGGATTTTGGAAAAGTTGAAGAATTTGTTGGAAAAAATGGCATCTTGGAGTGTTACAGAAGGTGGTATTAACCGTGAAGCTCAAGTGGGCCCTTCAGAGACATTATTGGCCAATGAGGAGGTACGTGGCTTTGGAAACGAAGTTGCTATTATTTTCCATTCTGTCTCAGCAAATTTAAACGAAGAGGACGATGAGGAACTCCGATCAGCATGCCAATCCACTAGTGATGAAGAGATGGACATGACAGAGAGTAGACTGAGACGCCAACCAGAAGCAGAGTGCACATTTGTTGGTATGGGGCTAGGCAAAAAATATAGTTCCTTGAATAAAATTAGAGAAGAAATTGTTGATTATGCAATGAATAATGGGTACGGGATAAAATTCACCCACAGTGATGCGCATCGATTGAGAGCTGCTTGTCAAGAAGGGTGCATGTGGCGGCTGCACGCCTCACAAATAAAAAATGAAATGACGTTTCAAATAAAGATGTACAACGACGTTCACACATGCTCCAGACAAATGGAAAGCCGCCATGCCACAGCCAAATGGGTGGCAACGCATTACTTGGACAGATTTAAAAGTCAGACCGACTGGGCCATATCTTCCATAATTGAGACTGTTAGGAAGGACTTCAACGTCAACATTACATCCAGCCTTGCTAGAAGGGCAAGAAATGCGGCTAAGAAAATTAACGAAGGGGATGCCAATGAGCAATACAAGCTCATATGGTCCTATGCTGAGGAGATTCGGAGGTCGAATCCCGGAAGTTCACTGCGTGTTGACCTCGATATGAGTGTATTTAAAAGGATGTACATCTGCTTGGATGCATGCAAAAGGGCAGTGCTGAATGGTGGTAGACCTGTTATTTGTTTAGATGGCTGCCACTTGAAGGGAGCGACTCCGGGGCAACTGCTTACTGCTGTCACCATCGACGGGAACGATGGTATGTACACGATTGCTATAGCAGTCGTTGAAGTAGAAAATAGGGCTTCATGGAGGTGGTTTCTAGAATTGTTGCTGGACGATCTAAACACCCCATCTGGCAATGGGTGGACGATTATTTCTGATCGACAAAAGGTAAGGTGTTATTCACTACTTTTGCATTATGTGTTTATGTTTGTCATATATTACCAATGTCTGTCTCATATTATGCATCTTTGCAGAGACTAATGCCAGCTGTGAGAGATGTGGCATGGCAAGCAGACCAGCGGTTTTGCATCCGACACCTGTATGCCAATTTTCAAAAACAATTTAAAGGCAAGTTGTTGAAAGATGCAATGTGGGCTGCATCAAGAGCCACAACAGTGAGGCAATTTGAGAAAGAGATGGCCAAGTTACGTGTCCTTGACCTGGCGTCCCATGACTATTTACGTGGAATAGAGGCGACATGCTGGGCCAAACATACCTTCTCTTCGATCCCAAAGTGCGACATAAGCCTCAACAACCTCAGCGAGTCCTTCAATGCCTGCATCCTACCCGCCCGGGACAAACCTATTTTAAGTATGTTCGAGATCATTCGAAAGGGCATCATGGGTAGGATCGTAAAAAAATATGAAAAGATGGCTCAGTCGACCGAACGGTTGTGTCCAATGATCAGCAACCGCCTCGCCAAAGTACAACATGCCAGTAGAAATTAGAGCCCTCAGTTTGCAGGAGCTGCCCAGTTTGAGCTACACACAAATCTACCTCAAATCATCGTCGGACGTAGCTCCTCTCCTCTCTTCGTCGCACGCAGCTCCTCTCCTCGTCGCACTCGTCGTCGCACTCCTCGTCGCAAGTCTGTCGAGAGTTGCAGATTAGGGCTTGAAATTTGGGCGAAATTGGTTTAAGTATATATATATATATATATATATATATTTTTTTTTTTTTATTTCAAAATCATTTTGGCCTGGACGCCGCGGCGTGCAGGCCAAAATTGCCTGGACGCCGTGGCGTCCAGGCATACATGGTGGGGCAATCAGCTTTTTTTAACGGACAGCGATGGTGCATTTGTCATTTTCACATACGTTGGTGGTTAACTTGTTAGAAAACATACCACAGTGGTTGACTTGTCATTAATCGCAAACCACGATGGTTGATTTGTCATTTTCCCTAGAATTAACGACAAGGCGATATCAGAAACCTATGGGCTGAGTGGATACCACTAGGAAGAAATGTAAATTCTATTTAAAATAATAATACTAATGAAAATACCACAAATTAATTCAATAATAAATATTTGTTTATCTTTCAATTAAAATTTAATTTAGTTTAAGTTGTTCCGAAAATTATAGGAAAATTAACAAAAATAACGACTGAGATATGGAGTCAATGACAAGTCATCTATTAAATACTTTTTACTAACAAATAAAACACTCAACTTTGATAAATGAACGATGCAAACATCACCGTAGAAAGAAACATTATCACAAAAACGATGTCGAAACATTATTTTCTGTAATTCTAGTTCTACTTCAATTTTATGCTAAAATCGCAATAATTGAAGCAATCTTACAATAAAGGCGATGTCGGGAAGCTCAGACATGATTTTCTCATCATCGAAAACAATTCCCACATTTGCAATTTTCTGAATATCTTCTAGTGGTTCACCCCTCCTCTCGATTTCACCTGTCCAGTTTTTATCACCATCTTCTCTTTCCTCTTCTTACTCCATCGTCATCGTCTAGTGCTTATTGCCAATGTCTCACTTTTCCTAGAGAAAAGTTATCTTTTCGTAGCAGAAAGTAATCTTTTCACAGGCAAAACATTGTCATTTTGTAGCGGAACATTGTCTTTCTGCAGCGAAAAGTAATCGTTCCACCTATAAAAGTAATTTTTTAAATTTATTTAGTTAAAAAATAATGTTACACCGTAGAAAGACAACGTTTTGCAGCAGAACGACAATGTTTTTTAATGAAAAACGTAATCACGATATTTACTCCATTTATTTTCCATAGTTTAGTATTTTATTTGTTAGTAAAATTGTTCAATAGTTGATTTGTCATTTGACATCATAATTCAGTGGTTGTTTTATTAATTTCCCAAAATTATAATTATTATTTTTCAATCCCTTATTCTAGTTTAGTCTTAATCCCAATATGTGGTTCCGGTAGTCGAGCAGCCAAACAACCCAATTCTCCATTTCAAACCCTCATAGAAACCATCAACCAACAGCTAATACTGGAAAGTTGAGGGCTCAATGCCTAAAAATGATTATTTGATAATTTGTAATTAATTTGATGATAAATATTTGTTTTTTCAAAAATTAGGAATTAAAAAATATAGCTTCTCAAATTTATTTTTTTTAATAATATAAAATTTAGTTATAAATATTCTATATATTTTTTATTTTTTATCATTTAAAATTTAAAATAAATATATAAATTAAAATTTTAATAATTATCAAATCTCATGTTATAATCGACTCAATTGATACGATTTGAAAAGTTCAAAAATTAAAACTGAATTGTGTTAGTATCGAAACCAAACTAAAAATCTAATTGAAATTTTCCATTTTCCTCAGTTTGATTTTCATTGAATTTCAGTTTGGGTCTTCTTGGACTCAGTTTTAGTAGGTTTCGTTTTCCTATGTGGTCAGTTTTAGTCAATTCGATTCAGTTCCAAATTTTTTTGAAACGAAACTGGACTGATCAGTTTTGAATACAAATGAAAATTGAATCAATATTTTCCAGTTTTGCTCAGCTTGATTTCATTTTCTTGTTTCGGTTTTGTTTCTTTTTCAATTTGGGCTTTATTTAAGCAGGTTTTGGCTCGATTTGGGGTCACTTTTAGTCGGTTGAAGTTCGGTTTGAATTGGTTTGATACAAATTTTTGTAATTTATAAAATAAAAACAAAAAATGTATACATAAATATATAATGTGAGTGTTGCCTTATGGGAAGGAGGAGAGTTGACTTTGTATTCATGCAAAAACTTGTAGGTTTGGGAACTTTTTGACCCGTGGGTGATTTGAAAAGTACGTGAAGACTATACCTGATTACTTGCATGAACCAACTTTGTATTTGCCATATTTGTTTATGAATCAAAGACCTCATAATCAAGTTGAATACCCAGCTATCCCCTCTGAAGGCATTGCTTTAGTAGGTTATGAACTCAAAGCGCGTTGTCCATTCATGGCAACGTGCCCCGCACTCTTCCTGCAACTTGAAATTGAATGTTAAGTGAGTTTTGAGTAAAACTTGGAAATCAAATCATGCTATCTTACTCCAAAAACAGAAAATATTGTGTTAAGGAGACCAATACTTCACAAATTGATAGAGAAAACCGACCATCTGGGACAACACAATTGATCGGTCTACGTTGGCACTGAATATTGCTTTTCTCGGCTAGATGTGCATACTTAAGTCTCTAATTTTAACGAGCGACTATAACGGTGGATGGAGTTTCTTGTTTTTTTGATAGGTAAGTAAATAAGTCACTTTTACATGTTTTACAAGATGTTGCCATAGCTATCGTAACATTTCTATATTGTATCGACATTTTAATTCCATCGACATTTGGATTATGTTGTGTAAGTACTGTCACGACCCGGAAGGGGGCCGAACAGAAACGTCGGGCCAAACGACCCGATCTTCGTAGAAAACCCGGTCGCCCAGCCCAAAGCTAGTTAAATTATTGCGGAAGACTTGTATAAATACCCAGCCGTGACCCATTTGTGATGAATCACGGTCCATATAGTGATTTCGAGAATAATAAATAATGCGAAAACAGTAAACCTTAAAGTCCAAATAAATACTGTGCATCTAATCAAAAAATCCAACAACCAAGTTTGGTATTTCTACAGTCATCCAAACTAAAGATTATACAATGATCCCGAATATTTCTAAACGATAAATAAAAGTTTAACAAGATGAAACCTATGAAATAGAATAAAGTCCCTACCCTGAATCTCACTCAGGTTTAATTAATCTTCTCTTTACCTGAGAAAAATAAGTCGATTGGAGTGAGTGACTAGCTCAGTATGAAATTTATACTAAATACTATGCATATGTAAAACTTGTTTTACCTTTTCTTGAAAACCATGAGTTTCGCAGAATCATGCATATTTTAATAAAAACATTTAAATCCTTTTCTTCTCAAGGAAATCAGGCTCAAAGGCCTCCGACGAGATATTAAGAAAACATGGTTGTATACATAAACAACTATATGTTAAAATACTCTCGTCGTGTTTTATACCGGTAATCCTGGTCCGTGAAAAAGGAGGGTCACTCATGGATTCCTCCGAACAAATACACAGAAAGGCGGCCTTTAGCGCAAGCAACACCTCATGAGTCAAGAGGAAGAAAAATGACGGCGGTCCGTAGACCCGACCAGTCTTCCGGGGAGTCATGAGCAAATTTCGTCAACGACTCGCCCGTGATATATATATACAAATGACGGCAGTCCGTAGACCCGACCCGTCTTCCGGGGTGTCATGAGAAAATTCCGTCAACGACACACCTGTGATATACCCTGATCAGGTTTTTCACACAGCGCGCAAACAAATCATCTCCACGCAGCAAGAGATGTACCGAGGATAGCCTCCTGATACTTTGACACCCGGATCGTTCAAAGTGCCAAGAGGATCTATCAATCCTGTAATAGTATCCAGTATATCACACAATGAAATCAGATGCACGAAAGTAAACGTGTAAAACTTTCGTACATACATAATATAAAAAAAAAAGCTGACGTGCTGTCGAACAGTCCCCGTCAGGTTTTTCATGTGTGGTATTCCACAAAATAGGGTTTTATTTTGAAAACTATGCAATGCAATGCAAGCAACTAAGTATAAAGCCCTTACTTCGGTGGCGGTCCTTCCTCGTACGCAAAGGAGCAACTATCTCGGGTGTCGGTTCGATGTCCTCAAACTCGTCCAAGCCTACAATATGTCAATTATAAGGGAACAAATCTCAAAATACGTCTCAAGAAGAAATGAGATGGTCCCATCTCGAGACTAAACTCAATGTCTATACTTAATTACCAAAACAAGATTTTGACTCATCTACTATTACACAACACAATCCCCTCAAATCTTCTTCCTTTTAATTTATCAAGTCCTCACCCTATGCATCAACCAATTTATCAAGCCTTCAAGCTATAACAATTTAATCAAATAATTTTTTCAAGTCAACCAAAGACTCAAAAATGTCCCAAAAATAATAACCAATAGAAAAGTTCCAACTCCACTATTATTTAATCCTCAACTTATTAGTTAATCCTCAACCACTACTCCATAACCATCATAATATAAGAATAATCTTCTCGGCCCTTTCATCAAATTTATGCATCAACTCACAGTTTCCTAAACTCGAAACAGTCACAGCAATTTAGACCTCAATTCATAAAATCACACCGCCATACATCTTATCAAACAGTATCACTAGTCCTTGGGTTATCCAACAAAACATGACTACATTCGTAAACCTATTGACACTCTAGTCATCACCCCCTCCTCTAGAATCAACCGGTTCAATCAACCTCCATTATTTTCTTAACAGTTTGCAGCTAACATTCACAACTAAACAGGAAATATTGAAATAGATATCCATTCAGCAAAACGCCCAATCCAAAATAAACAGAATCTGAGCAAAACGAGATTAACCAAAAATCACAGCAAGCATTGGACATTTTCTTACCAAAATCGAAGAATGGGGGACCCGAATGCTCCTTCCCTTTGCTGCTCGGTCCCCTACGTCCAAAACTGTCCGAATCCATGATGTAAACTCAACGAAATCCAAGATTGAAACTGAAACTTTAGCTAAACCGACATTCACTCACCAGAGTCTCATAATCGGAGAAGAAATCCTCAGGCGAACCCCGACGGTCGGAGCCGTCTGCTCACCCACCGTCACTGGTTCCCGCTCGGACAGAGTACACAACTGCCGTGCTTGAAAATGCTGGACTACCCGCACCTGTCTTCGGTCGGAATCGCCTACCCAGAGTCGATCGTCCCTTTTCTCCCGCGAATCGTCCAGCGCCGTCTCTCCCCTTTGCAAAGGAAGCAAGGACAAAATGAAGAAATAGACCTATTTCCCCCTTTTTTAAATTCTTAATTCGTGGGTCTGCTGCTCCAGTTCCCTCTCTTTATTTTTTTCACAAATTGCAGTTGGCACCCTTCACTTTTCATCCTTCCTTTTGAACTTATATCCTTCTCCTTCTTATTTTATTTAATTCTTTAATCCTTTAATTTTTCTTATTTTCCAACTCATTCTTTAATATACAAATGTATATACAATTTAAATATAACATTAACTACTCGGCCTCTAACTTTCGTCTTACTCCACACATCTTCCAACGATGTTTTCTGATCTAAACAAATTCATAGATTTCATTTCTTAAATAAATTTTTCGTTTAAAAATTTCTAATTCCACCAATTTGACCCATTAACCAAAATTTCACACGTGATTACTGCATAACAATTTCGAGTCAACTCTTCAACATTATTATCGATTTTGATGCGAAAAATATACACGTGAAATTTACTCTGTTGAAAATTTCTGAATTTCACAAGTACTGATCTAGCCTATAATTTTGGCTTAATAGCAAAGATTATGACTTATAATACGTGCAATTGCGTTCATTGTGATGGATAACTCCATTTGGATCTATTCTATTTCTAGCAAATGCTACGATTACCAATAACTTTCTATAAAAATTTACATAAGAAGATGTAGTGACATCTTTGGATGAGTCATCCATTGCCGACCGTCTGATTAAAGGCTCTACAAGAAATATAATAATGATCATATGAGTAGTGGTAGAGTAAAAACAAAATAAAGAAAACTCATTACGCCCTTCCTATTTTAATCAACTTCAAAAATGTTCCCAACAAAATCCCAATTTGTATTACCTTTTAAAAATATGTAAAATTTAAAATTTTTTCTTTTTCTTTTATAAAATAATAGCAGAAAACATTTTAAATCAATATCAGAGTTCTTTTCTGAAAAACCGAACAGATAAAATCTTTTTACTTTAACTCGTTACTTAAATTTGTTATAAACAGCGGAAGAATATAATTATAAAATTCTTTTTCTTAAAACGTAGTGGAAGCTTAATTTTACAAAACTCTTTTCTCTTTAAATACCATTAACCTAACCAGCCACAAGTCTTGCCCGTGCAAATCCTTCATCGTAATTTGTTCATCAATTTCTCTCGTGTTTGTACCTACATCGCAAGTCATAAATTATGAACCCAACGCCCAGTAAGTGATAATACCTAATATGATACATGCACATGCTGTGCCATTTCAAAATCGTGTGCAGTTTCTCTTTTCGTTATCTTTTATCTTTTCTTGCTTATGTACTTTCTTTCTATTTCTGTTTCCGTTCCTGTTTGTGTATCTGTTTCAGTATCCATGATCGTACGCATTTCCGTATCTATTCCCGTGGTTGTTTCTGTATCCATATCAGTATCTGTATTTGTATCCATTTCCAATTATGGAAACTCGTTTTTGTTTTTGTTTTTGTTTTCGTTTTGGTTTTCGTTTCTGTTCCCGTTTCTGTTTTGGTACCTGTGCTCATACCGTTTCTGTATCCGTTCCCGTATCCGTATCCATTTCTCTTTTCATATTCTTTTATTTACTTGTCTTTTCTTTTCTTTTGTTCCTGTGTCGGGCATGCCAAGCTTGTCCTACCGGTTCACAAAAACTTTTATATTTTCTTTATCTTTTGTCCATGTGCCGGGCTTGTCTTACCAGTCCACAAGAACCTTTTTTCTTTATCTTTCTTAATCGTTCGTTTGTACTTTGTTTTGTTTTCGTTTTCTTTTCAAAACTGTACATAAAAATCATTTTCGTAATCTTTGAAAATTGTGATACATGATGCTTATGAATACATACAACTTCTAATGTATAAATAGGAATATAAATAAACATTCAACGTGCTATTCACAGAACGTGCTATAAAACTATAGAAATGCTATAAAAACTGTAAACAACGAAATGTACTATTAAAACTATAGACATGCTAAAAGAATAGTAAACAACAAAACATGCTATTAAAAACCGTAGACATGCTTAGAAAGCGGTAAACAACGAAACATGCATATCTTACTTTTGCGATGTAGGGTCCGAAGACCAAAACATACACGTATCACTCACCTCGTTTCCTTAGAGCGATTAACGCTTAATCATTATCTTTTTCTTCATTTCTTAGTATCTTAACAATTAATAACATTTAATTATTAATTTAATCAATTAATCAACCTATTAATCTGAACGTCTTTCCTACCCATAATTCTTATACATTACTTAATAGGATTCCTACATGAAACCGCTCAATCACAATAACCCAACTTAATAGATTAATTCAACATAGCAAATTAACTAACAAATTCCATCATATTAACGTTCCATTGCTGAAATGTATGGAGCATTATCAACAAACAACAATACCCACAATTGCAAACTCAATACCAAGGCTAAACTGTAATCGGCAGAACATAATTCATCACATATTAATCTCCTGTTTTTAATCTCATAATTTCCATCATGTTCTACACATAGAGAAAGCAATTCACAGAATACTAATCCAAACAACAGAGTATTTCCAGTGACGTAACAATCATCCCAAATGACATAGTACAAATCCAACACAAACCAATACAACATATTTATGTTCATCATTCAATACATCAGTTAAAATGACTATCAAAACAAGGAACCAATAAATGAATTTCAACTAGCATATAAGCTTCCATTCACTAAGCAACTCATTAACATTTGAACAATCAATATCCATTGTTAACATGTGTATAGCAAACCAACATCAACACCAAGAGTCCAAATCACATAACAGAACCCACTATCAACAATACACAATACCCTTCAGTCAACAATCAAATGCCCATAAGTAGATAGAGAGAATGTAACTGAAATACTCCATAACAAACAACTTCTATACAACCACAACAAAATTCACTTATAGATACACTCATGAACTAAAACTATGGAAAGGAGATTGTCACCCCAACAACTCGAGAGAAACAAAGGCAGATATTAATGCACATATTTCTACACCCAACAGTCCATTCAGAATATCAAACTTAACATGCTTCAAACCAATAACAACACATAGCATAACGTGTAGAGCACAAATCACCCAAAACAATAGAAACCGGGTATTATCCACATGCTTTGTCATTCAAAATCCTTCCAGAACCTTAATCCTAACACGTTAGCAGACCAACAATCAAGCAGAGAAAGACTCTCTTACCTGAAGGAAACTGAGAGGAATATCTCTCCCACGATCAACACCAACAGCTAATAGCCAACTCCAAACACCACAGAAGCTGCAGAGCCAACCCAATTCACAGCAACTCACCAACACAACACAAGAACAATTCATCACAACAAACGCAAAATCAACAACAATGAAGGCCGAGAATCCAAATTCGCAGAAGACTTACCACGAACCGTCGTTGCTAGAGAACACCCGAGAAGTCCCTCACAGCCACTCACTCATACCTCGGTTCACAGAGGAATCGCCAGCAGCTTCTTCACACAATCTATCGAATTTATACCCAGAGGACTAGGTTTGAAATGATTACAACTTATTCAAGTTATCCCATGATTTCCGGCGACATAAGCAGATTTTTCAGATCTTATCTTCGTCGTTTGAATTAGGGGTGGGAATCTGTTCGGTTCGAACCGGGTAACTGAACCGAATCGAGTAATTTTGGTTGGTTTGGTTCGGTTCTAATATAGCAAAAAAATATTTTATGCCCGAACCAAACCAAACCGAAAAGCTAGGTTCGGTTATCGGTTCTACGAAGGGAAAACCTGGTTAAACTAAACCGAACCGATTTTCCCTTCAAGCCTTGTGCAACCCTACCCATCCTTACCCACTACTGAGTACTGCAAATCTTTAATCCATGTCCAGTCCAATCCCAAAATTTGGAAGGCTATCTGCGAGACCCCGAAAATGGCGTCCCTCAACTCTATGTCTCCCTCCCTTCATCGCTCGCATCTGTCGACTGTCGAGTGTCGACTTCATCTCCATCATTCTTCAATCTCACTTCTCTTCAGTTTTCTCCTCGAAAACAAGGCCTCCTTCATCAACTTCTGTGTCCTGCCCTCTCTCCCCCCGAAAACGCTTCTGCTCTCTCTCGCAGTTTTGCGACAAACTCTCACAGACGATTGAACTCTCACCGTCGGTGATTTGAACCCTCATCGTGATTCAAAGCCACTAGCCCTGCCCAACATCGGTGATTTCAACTCACTGTCCACTGTCTCTGCCCAGCTAAGGTCTTACCGTGCAGTCTTCACAGTTCACTGGTTCGGCTTCGTCAATCTCACAATCTTCACAGGTTCGGCTTTGTCATTCTTCATAGTCTAGAGATATGCTTTGGAATGTTGAACTTGAACTAATGATGTGGAATGTTGGGTATTTTATTTGTTTTCTAGAGTCTGGAGATTTGGAGTTTGTATTTCATAGGTTGTTTTCTGGAGTTTGGGTATTTAATCTGTATTTAATTTGTTTTCTGTAGTTTGGGTATTTCATTTGTATTTCAATTGTGAATGGGGAAGTGAGCAATCCATGGATGTAAATGAGAGCCTCAATTATCCAGAATCATCAATTGATTTAGGTTCTGCCTTCGGCTTGGAAGGGACAGAAGGTGATGGTGAACCCTCCACTCCCATTTCATTTTTGAGATCATTGATGCTTCCTCTAATTCATCAATCATGCTACCTTCATTGGAGTTAAAGATGACAATAATCCAAAATTGGAGACAATGTTTTCCACCTTACGTTTAGATGACCATTTCACTCTATCATAATATTACTAGCTAAATCATTTGAAATAAAAACACAACTCCTTGAAAAGGTAATGTAAACTCATAATCAGGTCAACAAATCCATCATGATACCCTCTATTCGTGCATTCATAACCAATTTATATCACAAAGCGGATAAAAGTTGTTTGAAAACCAACTCCAATACAAACTGTGAAAACCAACCTAAGAATCGACCTAAAAACTGACTTAAAATCGAGTAAAAAACTGAAAAACCGAACCGAAGGCAAAAAAATTAAGGCCATGAAAAAACCAAACCGAAATCGAAACCGAACTGATTAGAACCGAAACCAAGGTTCGGTTTTCACGATCCTCGGTTCAATTTTTGGTTTAAAATTTTCAAAACCGAGCAGACTAGGTTCGGTTTTATTTTGGCCAAAAACCGAACTGAACCGAATCATCCCACCCCTAGTTTGGATCCTCCTCTTACTCTTGTGAAGCCACAAGCTGCTGTCTTCCAGGGCAAGAACCAGCAACGGACCGGTTTGGTCCGAATTGAAGGCCAGACCGCAAGCCCATCGCGAACCGAAGTTGCCTTGCACTAGCCATCCATTGCGCTACACGTTGCCTCCTCATCGTCCCTACCAGTCGCCACCAGTCAACCACAATCAACCAAGCACGGGTCAAGACCAACATGCTGTAGGATCGAAATTAACCTAAAAGGGGGGTGAATTAGGTTATTTAATAAATTTTGTGCGATAATAATTTTTCTAACTAATATCAATTTAATCACAAAACAGTCACAATATGACAAGTAATATAAGAGATAGAGTTAGAGATTTTTGACACCGAGTTGTTAACACGGTTCAGCAAAGCACGCCTACGTCAATGCTTCAAGGTCCTAATTTGAAGATGTATTCAAATAACCGTGTCCGGTTACAATTGATTGAACTTGCACGGGTGTCAATCGAACCTTTACAACAGCTAATTCGGAGGGTGTTACCCTTTACTCAATTACAATTTTTCTCACGGAAAAATACTCAAGATCTAAATACACCAATCCTCACAACAATAAAATATCTCTCTCAAGTATTTTGGAGGATGTGTTTACTACTCAAATTCTTGCACAATAGTCGAGTCCGAAATTCGGCAGAGCTTTGCCAAAAATCTCTTAGTTGTCTTCCTTCTTCGAAGTCCATCTATTTATAAATTTTCCCAGTGCGGTCGTCCTAAACACCTTTAGGATCGTCTGCAGTCGAATGTTGGAAAATAGCCGTTGGAGAAATCTGCGTACTTGCGGACGCCATTCTCCCGTCTACACCGTCCGCATGAAGCGTCCGCGTTGATCACCAAAATGGACAGAGGCAAATCGGACGCAAAATCCAGCGTTCGCGTGAATCGTCCGCGTCGAGCTCTGAAGGACAGATTCATATAGGACGTCACGGATTGGCGTCCGTGCTTCTTCTCCCATCCGCTTTGTTGAGAGGACGCGGACGTCAAATAGCGTCTGCCTCGTCTGTGTGACTCATCCGCGTGAATCTTCTAAATTACAGATTCAAATCGAACGACTCGAAATGGCGTCCATGGCATCCACAACGTCCGCTCTAACATAGTTTGCACTGAGGATGCTGAATCCGGACGCCTCCACGCCATCCGCACTTCATCAAACTGCGTCCGCATGTGTACATTGCACTTCAATCTTGCACGAGACGCATCCTCTAAGTCATACAAATCTTCCATATCACTGCATAGACTTAGAGAAACATATTAAACAATCCCAATACCCTTGATCAAGGGTATTTTCAATTTAAACATAAAAAAAGATAATTATTAATTCAATGAATAAACAACTTTTACACTTTAATTAAATTGCTCATCATCAAAATATAAATATGCCTAACACACTTAGGCTAACATATACCTCAACCCGGCACCCTAACGATCCATCCTGCAAGCCTGAGATCGCCGCACCGCGTTGCCAGCCACCACCTCGAACACTCGAGCTCGAACCCAAGCTCCCGCCGCCATCGTCTCAGTCTCTCACGCTGATCGCTCTCTGAATCTCCCTCTTGACCTCTCAATCGCTCTCTTCTCCTTTCTTGATCTCCATCTGTTCTCTCTCTTTTCTGTTCTTCGTAGAAATGGCCAAGGGCCAGCCAATTTTTCTCCCTTTCTTCTAATTTCTAAACCAGGCCACATTTAGCCCGAACCTGTTCCGTCTTTCACTCTCCTCCTTAATCATCATTCATTTTAATTCCCCACTTAATTCACTCATCAATTATCTTACATTTTTAATTCCAACTAATCCTCCATTTCTTTTGTTCCTTTAATTAAAAACCGACCACTTATTTATTTTCGGACAGAGCCAAACCACACCTATTCAGTCTATATTTCTCCCTTTTTATTTATCTCACTAACTTAACCCTAATTATAATACAATAAATTCTGTTAAATTGTAATCAACTAAATACGTATTTTGTAATACCCCGATAATTATCCAAATAATCTAATTACCCCCAATTACTCTTTAATTATTCTTATTAAAACTCATTATAAAAAATTGGAGTATTACATCATCAGCCTGCATCTATCCTTTCACCCAATCATATATAAAGTGTCTGTATCTATCTTTTCACCCAATCATATTAAAGTGGAGTCTAATATCCATAGTTCTTGAAATGAAATGAAGAATGAATCTAATTTCTCCTAATATTTAAATAAATCAAAAAGTAAAACATAAAATTAGTCTTTTTCTCTCTCCCGTCTATTATGAATGATTGCCCTATATCGATAGACATTTTTAGTCTCGTGATGACATGTTCGTAGAAGTGTTAGTATTTTTAATATCCAGAATTTAGCTGGGACTAAGAAAAATAATAATTATGAATTTTGAAGATTTATGAATGATTTTATTATGGAATGTAGTACTCTGATTTCCCGTAACGGAATTAAGTAAAGATAATTGAGAAATTAATTGGTGTAATGAGATTATTTGGATAAGAGATTATTTGGGTAATTATTGAAAATTTATTTGATGGAAATTATTTAAATTGGAATTGATTAAATGAATTAAGAATTGAGATTGATTAAATGATTAAAAGGAAAAGTGGATAGCGTAAACGGCGATGTTCGGAGCAGGTAGGCGTTAACCCTTGGCACCGGGCTACATATCGGTCGACTGTGCATGTCAACTGGGATGTCGACCGGAGTGACTAATTTTTTCCGAGAAGTTGGGTTTTTCTACAGCAGCTTCTCCGACGATTTCACGTGATTCTTCATAAAAGAATAAGGAACTTTCCATGCGGCATGATCTAAGTGGACCTTCTCCATTGAAATGGGTGAGTGTCCATTAGCGTTAGCGTCCCGCGAAGTCTCCTTCTATCTATAAATCGATGGCAGTGATTGGGTGCGTATTCTGAACTCTTCATTTTACAGAGAGCTGCGATTGAGAGAAAGCAAAGAAGAAGGAAAAGGCTGAGAAGAAATGCAAGTGTGCTTCCCTTTACAGATGACAGCATGTGATGGATTTATGGAAGCAGTCGAGAAATAATTGAGCTCCAGGAGAGAAAACAAAAAAGACAGTCTCTGGAAATAAGAAGAAAAGAAGGAGAGAGCTTGCAGGGGAAAGAGAGTTGACTAAAGAGGAGAAAGGTGATTGTGAAGCTGAGAAATAGGGAGGAGCAGAGTGTGGACTTCAAGAGGAGAAATTGTCCTCAGGTGTTCTTCACAGTGAGGTATCTCTTCACCCCTTTTATGAATTTCATGGGAGATAAATGTGATGTTTTGTCATTGTGATTCTTCCCCCGTTGTGCGTTGATGGAGAATATAATGCCCTAATGATTAGATAAATGTTCTATTATTGGAAAATGCTCTCTGTTGGTTCATGAACTTTAGCTCTATGTGAGTATTACTTCTTGGGTGTGAATGGTTACGTTTGGTAATGTTGGTTTGTTATATGCATGCTAGGGTTGGAGTGATGGTAATGCTCTCTCTTTACTCCATGCTGGGTTATTGTCAATGGCATGTTAGAGTATTAGGCGCTGTAATGGATTTTATGGAATTTATGGAAATAATAAGTGAAAGATAAAAGTGTGAGGATGTTAATAATATGGTATGTGATAACTTATGCTCTGTTGAGGCTTGAATATACTCTCTGTTGTTTGAATTGGAATTATTGATGGTTGTTTATCTGCTGGGTTATGATCGGTTAGGCTCTATTAGTTTGAATTTTCCCTAGTAGATGTTGTTTCTATCAAAATGGAATAAGTTGTTAAGATAGAATTATGCTCTGATGGTTTTAATGGGTTGGTTATACCGACTGGTTACGGTTTATTAGCTATACTAGTTCAGGGTTGATGATTAAGTTGCTTTGTGTGATGTTCCTGCTTAGTGGATATTGAGAAATTATTATTGAAGTCGTTAAGTAATTAAGTTGAATACTGAAATGGTTAAGCCTTAAGATTTATGAAACTCTGTGAGTGGTAATAATGATTAGTATTTAATCATTCTTTTGAAGGTATTAATGAAAGATTAAATCGGAGAGCTAAACGTTTTAAGGACGCAGGTAAGTGATACGCATGTATTTTGGTCTTTGGGGCCCTACATCACAAGAGTTAGAAAATTGTATGCTGACTGTTTACTGTTTTAGTAGAATATTAAGGTTGTTTACTGCTTTAATAGAAAAACCATATATTGAGCATGTTTCGTAAATTGTAATGCTGCTTGCTGGATGTTTATTAGAATTATGTTATTTTAATGATATGTTTAATAGATAAACATGTTTAGAAGTTATAATAATGATATGATAGACACTGTGATAGGTCCCAAAACTTTATGGAACTCAACAAGTACAATCGGCTAAACTCAAACAACAAATCTGGTCTTCAGACTTCAATAGTATAACTTCCAAAGCTTAAGGAATTAGGAGCTGAAGTTTTCAGAGATTCACACCAACATTTCAGAGAGCAACATATAAAAAATTTGGATTTAAATTTGTTATAAACACGGAGTTATGCTCTGACGAAATTAACCTCAGATTAGGATTTTTCTGGGCAGATTCCGGCGACCTGAAAATACTCAACGAGATCAAAACGTGCATATGTCCAATCAATGCCAAATTTGGAGGATCCTCACTTAACAATATCAAAATTATATCTGCCAAAATTGAGCTTCATCCAATGAGCATAGATAGATCAAAACATAACCACAAAATAGGACCGAATCTGTCCAGCGCTCAAAACAAAATATCGGCCTAATATAGTTCCTTCCAAAAATAATCTCTACCACATCCAAACATCAACAAAACCACATCAAATCCAGAATATTACAAATAGAGTTCAGTATCTTCAAGAAACCGAAATCCCCTTTCAATAGATAGTACAAAAAAACAAGAAACAAATCAAAGGAGTTCGTAAACCTCCAACACTAGAGGGGCGACTAGTTCGGCCAACACCAAGGAAGACTCTCTCCAATGGGGGATGCTAGGTCATCTACCTCCATGCCACAAGAACCACCACATACGGAGGAGGAGCTGGAAGAGGTAGCAAAGGTTGACTCACTTGAGACCTAGCAAAACAAGTGAGGAGACTTGAAGATTGGAGATGGCCGAGTGGGAGATCTTCGTAGGTCTTCACGCAAGAACAAGAGGCAACTCTCTTTTAAGGTTTTCCAAATTCAATTTCCCGAATCTGGTTCATTAGAGAGGATAAAATACCTCTCTAATGGAACATTACATCTTACAAAAATACCCTAAACAACAATTGACAAAACTGTCCTTAACAATAACACAAGCACAATAATTCCGAGTTTGGATTTTTGTCTCTGTAAAGGGGACGTTTGACATAGAAAATGAAACCCAAATATGATGCCAAATACTTCTTTGAAAAACTCTGGATGTCTGCTACAAGTTGTATGAAGGACAAAATTTGAAAGGAAGTCTTCCCGATTGCCAAAAATGCTCTGGAACACATGGAGGTCAGATTCTAGGCGGAAAGGAAAGCCCACAATTTCTTCTATGATAAGCATGACATCCACTAGTCCAAATGCACCGAATCCTCTTTGTGAAATTGATCAAAACTCTCATCCAAGTTAGCTAGAGAAGAAACACCTACAAAATAAATAAAAAGGTTAGAAAATAAAGGAGCCCTTGGCTCGGGCTCAGGTAACAGGACCTTGGGGCACATCACACTGTATGCATTCACGAGCGACATGCATGGTTTTGAAAAGGAAACGATAATGGAAATGAAATATGAATAAATGTAAAGAAAGGTAAATGATATAAGTTCATTATGCTGACCAGGTTCACCCAACTTCGGTTTGGTTCACCATCATTATTCTGTTTATTAATGAAATGTTCCCAGAAAAGGGTAAACGGTATAAGTTCATCATGATGGCCAGGTTCACCCAACATCTATCTGGGTCACCATCATGATTTCGTTTGCTAATGAAATGTTCACAGAAAAGGGTAAACGGTATAAGTTCATCATAATGGATAGTTCACCCGACATCTATTTGGGTCACCATCACGATCCTGTTTGCGAGAATCATAGTTCATCACAGTTTATCACGGTTCATCACAGTTCACCACAGTTCTATAAGAAAGTAAAAGAAAAAGAAAATAGAAACCGCATACAGATTTAAAAAGCATACAATATATGCATTTTTACAGTTTTCTTCTATATCACTTACTGAGCGTTATACTTATTAGTTTATATCTTCCGATATAGGTACAAGCACGAGAACATAAAAACAGATTAAGGAGTGGTTGATGAAGGATTTGCATGTGCGGCATCTTATGGCTGGCTAGGCTAAAGGGATTTAAAAAGAGAAAGAGATATAAAAAGAGAAATGATTTGAAAGAGATTTTGTAAAGTGTTTAACTATAAAAGAAAATGATTTTGTTTATTCTTCTGCTGCGATTTGTAAAAGAGGTTTTAAGAAAAGGATTTTACTTATTATCTTTAAATAATTTTATAAAATAAAGTCTTCCGTTGTTCACAGAAAAAAAAAGAAAAAGTTTAAAATTTCACGCGTTATAGTATTAATGAAAGTTTTGATGTCTGCAAAAGTATAGGTATCGATGGAAATATTGATGTCCAAAAAAATATTGGTGTTCGCAGAAGTGTTGGTCTATGTTTTCACTCAATCATTTTAAAATGGAGTCTACTATATACTAAAAAAGAAAAAAAAATCATTTTAATAAAAAAATTATTACCTTTTCCTTTCCTCCCATTTTAACACCCGAGAAATTTGACATACGATGACAATGATATTTAAGATTCATGGTTAATTATTAAATTAGATTAAGTTAGTAATGAAGTATGAGTGAAAATTATGTATACTGATTTGGTATTAAATGATTGTTTGATTGGATGGTAATAACGTAATTTTTGGAGGTTGGAGTGTGAGAAACCAAAGTTCTGTGATGGTGTGGTTGACCAAGTGATGACGCGCGATTGTCTGAACTTGTGATTTCTTAGAAGTTTTGGAGGAATACAAACGTCCGACTGATCGTCCAAAATTTAAAATGCTCTCGGATAGTTTTGCAGTCAACCAAATTTCAAGTTGCGGTCGACCTTGACCGGATCAATGAAAATCATAAAGAAAAAGGAGAAGCAGATGTATTAATGTCTGTTGCGGACGTATTGCTGTCTGTAGCGAATGTGTGTGTATCTGTGGGAGGTGTCCGATCATCCGGAGGTTAAGAGGTTGTCGACTGAAACAAGGCAAAAGATCGAAATTGTGAAACTTTAATGTCCTTGTGCGATTGCCTGAATTGTAAGTAGCAGTCGATTGGTAAGTGACAAATTGCCAAAAAGCTCTTGGAAATGTTGTGTCACACTGAGGTAGCCATCTAACTTGCTGATCAAGGAAAAAAGAGTAATAGGGGGGGTGTACTTGATATCTCATAGGACACTTAGATGCATCTAAGGGGTTGAGTCACCACTTAAAATTCTATAAATTGGGAGCTTGACTCTTCAATTGAATACATAACTTGAAGCTCCTTCCTCTCAGCTAGCTGAATGTTAATAAGTTCTTTTTTGAAGCTTAAATGATATTAAGAGTTAGTTATGTTTATGAATGAAAGGATAGTGAGAAATTTGATACTATGAAATGATGTTTGGGGTTTTGTTAAAAGGATCACGATATTGGATTTCATGTTCAAGTTTTATGATTTAAAGATACTTGTTTATGTCCTAATAACATGCTAGTCTTGTTGGATGAAAGAAATTTTGAATTAATTGATATTTATAAATCTAATATCATGCTTGGTTCAAAACTAGAAAAAGAGCAGTTTCTGTTTTGGTAGCACCGACTTATCTTAATAACTTTTAATTGCTAAACTATTTTAGTATGTTAAAATAGACATTTTGGTGGAACTATGAGCATTAGAATCAATTTATTTGGATAGATATAAGAAAAGTTATGAAATTTGGAAGTTGATGGAAAATTATGGGACAAAAACTGGTTATTGGATAAAAACAAGGTTATGTTTTGGATGCTTTATTCGTGACAAAAATGATTGAATTTCTAAATTGATTATACGTGACCATAAGTATCATCTAAGAAAATTATGACTCCAAAAATTACTCGAATTAAAAAAAATATACAAAAAATTATGAATGTTTAAGTTTTATATGTGTGTAATTGGATATTAACGTATGATTATAACATGCTTAGACCTTTTAATTCAAAAAAATAATTCAAAGTTGCGGTGAATTGATTTCTCATACATAGCACACATATATTTTTTTATTTGCTAAAACAATCAATTTGGCTGAGATTATTAATTTTGAAATATAATTAAAAAACAAAGAGGAAAAGACTAAAAAACCACCCCCCACATTGTATTGAAGAAAGAAAAAGAGGAATACAGAGAGGGCATAGTTGCCACAAGAAATTTTACAAATGGACTCAATAAACAGTTTTTTCTTTCTTTCCGTCCAAAAAGGCAACTTTGATGGTCTTGTGAAGACAAGATCCCAAAAACCCTTTTTCCAATAAACACTTATCATCACTATCCAAACAGAGCCTTAACGCCAACCCCTCTTTCCCGCCATATCTACACTTGTTTACGCCACTTTGAAAAATTTCTTTCAGCCATTTTTCAAACATGCTGTTGCTGAAAGATCCAAACCCTTGTATAATCCCTTCTATAACCCCCTCTTCTATGCTAAATTTCTCCAGTTTTTGCTCCCCGATTATCTCCTCTGATGCTTTTTTGAGTTTTGAGATGAACATCTCTTTGATTTCTTGGTTTTGCTGGTGCTTTCGGTTGAATGTGTACTGATTTTCTATCGATTCGAGGAACCCTTTTGCCGATTGTAGATCTGTTGCCGTTTCGCGAGTCAAATCGCTTAAGATTGGGCTCAATTCTCCAGGTTTTTCTTCGTTTTCTTCGTTTTCTTCTGCTTTGAGATTGAGATCTAGGGTGTTGAAGCTTGATTGTCTTGAGAAGCTTTTCGGACATTTCTCTTCTTTCTCGAATTTTCTGGGAAACTTGCTTTTGTTTGGAAGGTCCCAATCGGCTTTACGCTTGTGTTCTGGATTGGTTGCTCCATTATTAGTTTGAACTTTGAGGATCATTTGAATCAAGGAAATCTGATTTTTCTTTCTGCCTTGACTATCTCTAGCATCTGCATCGTCCTTGCACAAAATAAATATTGCTTGACCAAAACCTTTCTCTGTTTCATCTAATGCTTTACGATTTCCACTTTCTATTCCATCAGCTAAAAACTTTACGAATTCTGTGTCTGCCAAATCTTCATCCTCTATCAGGATTGCGAGCTTTTCGTTTCTACTCAAGGCTCTGGTCAGGATTTCAGATCGTAAGCTTCCCTCGATTTCCTTTCTTGAATTCAACTGGAGGAGAAAATCAACTGATCCAAAAGCCATTTCTGCAATTGCAGTTGCCAGCCTTCTTTTTCCTACAGAATCATTGCCGTGAATCAGAATCAAAGCCCGTTGCTTCGAAAATTCTGCATCAATCAGTGCGTCAGCTATGGAAGAAGTTGTTTCTGATTGCCAAGGCACATTCTCGGCCAAAATCTTGCACACTTGATCTTTCCGCAATTTTCTCTCTCTTTTATTTTCCACCATTGAGTTTTCCGAATCACATAAGATGGAATTTCCTAGGGCAAGAGTAGTTTTCACGGCCTCATCTTCCAAGTTCTTAGGAGATTTCAAGCTAAACTCTATGCTCTCATCTCCTCTTGCTTCATCCCCAAAATTGAAATCAATTGTGCAGGATTGTTGTCGACTAAATCGGGTGGTGGGATTTGAGCTTTGAGACGACTTAATCGTGGGATCGACAAAGGTGATTGGATTCAAGTTGTCGAACATGGTACTTCTGGGAGTTGACCACCAAGGATGGGATGAAACATATGACAAGTTTTTTCCAATTATATTTGGATTACTTTGGTGCCTGCTGCGGCATATTCTGTTCCACTTCCTTCTCAACTCAACATACTCAGCCTGAAAACATCAGCAACCAATTAGAGTGAATATCTCTTCCACTGCTTAGTGAGTCAACTCATTCAACTGAGTTGTTATCGAGTCAATTTACTTGTTTTATATTTTCTGATACCAGAAATTGTTTGGAGAAGTTCATTGTACATACCCTCGATCGGGATTCGATTTCACGAGGTTGCAGCCAAGGAGGTAATTGTTTCGGCTGGTTTGATTGGAGGTGTTGGATTTCCTTCTCATAATTTAAAGAGCATTCTACACAGCAGGTGAGTTTGTCTTGCTCTTCTTTGCTTTTAAATGGCTTTGTTTCAGCATTTGTCATTCTTGAATCATGATCAACACTGCCAAGTTGTAGAGAGGAAACAAGTTAAAAAGTAAATCAAGAAATTAAATAATAAAAAATATCGTTTCTCTTTTTATTTTTTATTTTTTGCATAATTTTTTGAACAAAATATCAGTTTGTCCTAACGTTTCAAATTATTAAGTACATTTACCATAAAAAGAGGCTACAAAGGCCTGAAGAATTGCTTCTAACCACATAAATGTGTTTTGTTCTTTTTACTTCTGCAATCTGGGTAACTTACTTTGGGAAAAAAGAGTTAAAAATAAAAGAAAATTGATTTTTTGCATGTTAATAAATATTCAAAGTAAGTCTATGTCATGTATCAGTGCGTGTATTTCCAGTTTCCTGACACAAAAACAGGAAACGGGAAGGACAAATGTTTTCTGTCTCACAAACCATGCTTATTTCCATTTTTTTTACAGTGGATTCTGCTTCAAGCAGATAATGACAAAAGCTTCAAAAAAGACATCAATGGAGGTATTTTTTTTTTGTTTCTGCAAGCTATAGGAAAACGGTGAATTTATTTCAGTTCCTGATTTTACAGATTCTTAATTAATATGGAAGCAATAATTTGAGACTAGTCTTTTTAAATAATGATAATTTTGAAAACCAGATGATAATTAAGAGAAAATTAGGAAAAAGAAAGGAATAGGAAGAGAAAAAAAATACCTGGAAGCATGGAGGCTCAAGCTAAGTCCACCAGAGGGAACATAAACAGCTTGGAGAGACCACTGAGTCTCAAGAGGAGGCTGCCTCATTTGACACCTCATGTATATTTGGTAGCTAGAAGTAGCCATTAACCAAACCTTCTTGGATCCGCAGTCGTTGGAGATTAAACTTTCTATTTCTGCAACAAGATGATCAACTGGACTATAATCAGAAACTTGATCTCCTCCGCCGTCAACTATCCATTTCAAGTCACCTGCATAGATAATAACTCCTACTCCTCTCGATATAAGAGAATCTACGTTCTTTTTCAGCTCTGTAATCTTGGTTTTCATGTCTTCCTTTTTCATAAACTGTAAAGAAACTGATGTGAACGGAAAGTCCACAAACTTAGCTGATTTTAGCTCATGAGGAACTTCTCCTCTTTTGACCTTCCCCATTAGCTCTGAAATGAAGCTTTCAGTTATGGAGAAAGAATCACCAACTATAACAGTGTTCCTTCTTCTCTTGCTCGTTAGATTATCGAAAACCAGGGCTATCTCTTCTTTGAAAGGTGCAAAACATGATATTTGGGAGATTGGAATCTTTTTAGGAGGGGAAAAGAGAAGTGGGTTTTGGTCAGAAGAGTAGGAGAAGAAATGGGTAGGCCAGAAACTGGGTGGATGAATTATTTCAGTTGGAAAATTATCAGGAGAACAAGGAGACGAGAAAACGCCGCCATTGTTATTACTGTAACAGTGAAAAACAGAAGAAGCTGAGCAGTCTTCTATGTTGTTCTTGATTGAAGTGCTCGAAAACCCGGCTTCTCTCATAACCCTACTCACGCTTGGATCATCCAAGATTGAGATTATCAGCTGTTCTAACTCCACTTTAATGGTCAAAAGAGGTTGCTGATGCTGATGCTGCTGTTGCTCAATGCAGCCTCTCCTCTGGTTGGCCTGAGCTCGTTTGAGAGCTGCAATCAGGGCGTTGGAGAGAGAAGGATGGGCATGGAGGAGAGGAGGAGGGGAAGTGGGAAGACGGTTGAGGGCGACATTGAAACAGAGCTCGAGAGCTCGGGAATGGAGAGGATGAGGGTGAGAAGGTTGATTAGGGTGAGATTTCAGACAAGCCCTTTTCAAGAGACTGCCTCTAGAACTTAGCAGAGTGGCTGCTACGTGAAGAGGAGTCACCTGGCCATGGCCTCTCCTTGTTGCTAAGCTGAGAGAGTGCTTCAAAACTGAAGCAGCCTCCACTGTGAGGGTCTGTTGCGCTGCTGAAGCTCCTGATCGCATCACTTGGATCAAAACCCACCCCACGCCACCCCCACTTTGGAAAAAAGCTTTCTTTGTTTCAGGTGCACTACTTCTCTCTCTCTCTAGTTTTCAGTGTTTCTATCGCTAAACCTCTCCCCCACCAATGGATTCTCTCTTTCTTTCTCTCGACTGAGATGAAATGATTTGCAGGAAGCAGGAGGAAGAAACAACACCCTCTGTACTTAGTTTCTCGCTCTAAACCTCACTACTCCCGTCCTACCTCTCTTTTTCTCTCTCTATTTTCTGTCCTCCTCGCGCCTGAGAAATAAGCAGAAATAGAAACTACCCACCTGGTTTTGAAGCCTCCAAAATTAAAGGGGAAGAAGATTTGTGAAAGTTTATCCGGAAGGGAAGAGCTTCGAGTGCGTTGATTATAAATTTCGAAGATAGATATAGTATTTTGGGCTGCAATTAATAACTCAAAAAGGTGTGTTTAAATATAGTATTTTGATTTTATTTTGGTTGGGAAGAGTAAATATATATATATATATATATATATATCTATATAATATGGCATGATGCACCGAAAAGATAAGTTATCTCCATTATTATGAAAAGCTGCAAAAGAAGATTTTAATGAAGGTAGGCAGTCTCTTTTTCGATCCACTGCCAAAAGAAACTAATGTGCATTTCTTTTTTTTTTTTTAATAATTCTGCGCAACACAGAATAAAAAACATTATGATTACTTGTACTAAATCCTATGCCCAGTCCTCCTGCCAATCTGAATTTTGATTATTTGTTCCATAATTTTACTTCCCACATGAACTCCTTGCTGTTCTCAAATTTTTAATTTCTTTCTCACAGAACATTAGATTCCAGTGTGTGTATATATATTTAGAAAGGGGCCCACGGAGTTCAAAGTTTTGCTTAGGAATGAAAGAGGTTTGCTCATTTAAAGACATCAAGGCTATGAATGGAGAGGCAAGGAAAGCAGGAATTCAGAAAAGATGGAAAAAGAGCAGAGGCGGAAAGAGGGTGAGATTGTGATTTGTGATATAAAGTTGCAAACTTAGAGTTTTCTCTCTCTTCTTTTCTTACATTTCATGCTCCTCTGTTCTTTTTGTTAAATTTGGGCAACTTAAATACTGTTTGAAAAGGTCGATAATTAAAGAATAGAGTAATGTGAATTTATCTCTAGTTTTGATGTCCTATTTTTTCTTGTTTTTGTGGTCGTGATTTACATGCTTTGGATTGCGACAAATGTTCAATTATTCTTATTAGCAAAGTTTGGTTCCTTTAGAAAGTTATCATGCAAATGATCGACATATCTACCAAGTTATTATAGTTTCATGCAAAGTTGGTCATTTCTTGGTTCTTATGAGCTGAAGAATACCAACATCAACAACAGTAATAAATAGGTGTTTTTTGATTGTTATTATTAATCTCATTACAATGTTGTTTTAACATGCAGTAAAACATGACAACATATGTATATTCACACGCTAAGCATGAAAGATAATGTTAGAGATTGAATTTGCATAGAATCATTGGAACATTTAGACCATATAACTTTCTCTTCCCGCAAGAAACGTGTCCCTTTCCCTTTCCAGGCAGCATTTCTTTGTGTAGTTTTCATGATTTTGTCTGCATTTCTTCCAACATATTTTCAACCAAAAATAAAAATACAATATGTCAATCAAACAAAGTAATCATTAGAAATAGAACGAAATTGAAATTTTTTAAAAATTGAAACAGTTCTAAAAACTTGCATTTTGGAGATATATTAATTGTGGCCGCCTGCTTTGTGGACAAAAGAATGGCATGTCACGACTGGTTAAGAAATTGAGACTGAATGAGAAACGATTCAGTCAAAAAGAATTAAATTGTCTGACTCATTTTACTTAAATTTATTAATTAGTAGCGAAACACTAAAATTTAGTAATTAAAAGGCAAGACTCAATAAACACTGAGCTTAACAGGTCCAATAAGTGAAATCAAGTAGTAAAGTTATAAAACCCAAGAATTTTCAAGAGAATAAATTCAACGTATAAATTTTTCAAGTTAAAATAGATCATAACGTTGAAAAGTTGACTTGAATTGTCACGTATTGGCTACGTGTGAAATATTGGTCAATTAGTTAAATTAGCATAATCGAAAATTTTCGAACAGAAAATTAAATAAAGAAACAGAATTGAAGAATTAAATTGGAGTGAAACCATTGTCAGACCATGTTCGAGATGAGACGAAAAGTTGGAGGAAGTTCATTTAATTTATAACATATATCTAAAAATATGTTATCATTAAATAAAACAAACTTTGAATTATTAATGGAAAATAAGGACATGAATGATTAGGGTTTAAAATGAAAAATAAATAGAAAAAAAAAGGGGAAAAGGACATGAGCCCACGGGTTTGAAGAGAAAAGCTAAGAAGGGGAAGAAAATAGGGCAGAGTGTCTTATTCTTCTATGTACACGAGTTTTACACGTTTAAATTCTTTGCATAGTTTTCATGGTATGTGATATCTGTTTTGGGGGCGATAAATCCTCTTGATACTTTGGACAATCTCGGTATCATAGTATCATGAGCCTATCCCCGGTAAGTCTCCTGCTGCGTGGAGATGAATGTTTGTATACTGTGTGTGAAAATGGGATTAGGAAGGTGATGACGCTATCTTGGGTTTGAACCCCAAAACCTGATCAGGGTGTACTTTGATTCAAGTTTGTCGTCGTTGAACTTTGGCTCATCGGCAGACTTGGGATTGAGTTTATCGGCGTTGAGCTTTGGCTCTTCGACAGGACTATGGTTTATCTTGATACGAGTTTGTTGGCGCTGAGCTATGGCTTGTCAGCAAATTTGGGATTTGATTCAAGTTCGTCAACGCTAAGCTTTGGCTTTTCGGCAGACTTGGGATTGAGTTTATCGGTGCTAAGTTTTGGCTCGTCGGTAAACTCAAGAGGTGATTCGAATTGTGTCGGCGCTGCACTTTGGCTCGTTGGCAGGACTAGGGTTTATCTCGATACGAGTTTGTTGGCTCTGAGCTATTGCTTGTCAACAAACTTGGGACGTGATTTGAGTTGTGTTGGCGCTGAGCTTTGGCTCGTCGGCATGACTTGGGTGACGATACAGGTTGGGCTGGCACTGAGCTTTGGCTAGTCGGCAAACCCGAGGTGACGAGTCAGGTCTACGGATCACTGTTGCTTTATTCTGTAAGATTGACCGGAGGAGTCCATGAGTGACATCCTTTTTCACTATGATTTGTAGTGTGTAATCGATGAAGATATTTTTGAGTATAGCTGTTTATGTAAACAACGATGTTTTCTACGATATCTCATTGGGACCCTTCGAGGCTGGTTTTCCTTAAAAAGAATGTAAATAATTTTGAAAATGTTTTGACAAAAATGTATAGCCCCTAAAAAAAATCAAAGTTTTGATAAAGAAAAGGTAAAACAAGTTTTTTCATGCGCTTGGTGGTGAGTATAAGTCTCCTACTGAGTTAGTCACTCACCCCTTAGACTACATTTTTCCCCAGGTAGAGATAGAAACACCTAGAGCGTGGACACATTAGACTCGTGGAGTTTCAGCTTTGGCTTGCAGTTGACTTGTTTCGCTTTCTTTGGTTTAATTATATTTTCCACTAGTAAGATCTAATGGTTTCTGTAACATTCTATGGTTTAGAATTCTGGATGTATGAGCATGGATGCACAGTTTGTTTTGGATTTAATTTATATTACTACAATTTAACTCTTGCAATTACTACGCGGACCGTGATCCATCACAAGTGGGTCACGGTTGGAAAAAAAATTATTACAAGTCTTCTGCTAAATTTCAACTAGCCTTGGGTTGGGCGATCGGGTCTTCTCTGAGGACCGGGTCATTTGGCTCGGTGTTTCTATCCGGGTCATGACAAAAGTAATATAATCCAAATAAAATAACTATGCAGAAAGTAAATTAAGAATTACAATTTAAGATAATAAAGTTTTTCCTCACAAAGTCACTCAAGGAAAATTTATTGAAGTATGAAAATATAAAATGATATCCTCTGGGTCTAATCCTGATTCGGCAATTGGAAGTTTGACTGATAAAATCCTGAAAGGTGTCATTGGGGTGAGTTGACTAAACTCAATAGGAATTTAATAAATTTTAATTAAAAGAATTATTATTTAAGCATGCATGAATTTAAAATTCCATTTTTATAAATTCATTTTAAACCACCTACTAATATGTGGTACGTAATTAAAAATAGGCTCTAGATGTACTAAATAGAAATCAATGTGAAAATGGAGTCACTCATGAACTCTGAGCATATTATGTCATAAGTATATAACAGAATAAAAGCGATGCTCGGCAATCACGAAAGCCACATAAAATACCTTGATGAGGTTTAGGGATTCAAAACCTAAGGACACAACATATACAACTGTCATATTAACCCTTTCAAATTTAATGAACAACAACAAACACATTCTACACGGTTGAATGTGTGAAAATAAAACAGACCCCAAATCGGGTCGATTAAACTCGGTTCACACGATTGAGTTGATTCAGAAATATAATATGCATGCTTAATTTAAATATGTACAGAGGAAATAAAATATAATATAAAATTCCGACAGTCAAAAAATGGACGCGGTGTTTTAATATTAGTGAAGTCTCAAAATATTCTTTTTTTTTTAAATTATGTGATGTAGTGCATAAAATAAATCTCTATCTCACAATGGCCAACAAGAAGTCAAAGCTCAATTCAATTACGGGAAATGTCAAATAATTAGCCTAGTCCAAATTTCTAATCCTGGAATATAGAAATAATCATTTTACGAAATTAGATCGAATTATCCCATTTAATTTCTAAACTTTAGGCTTAAGAAAATGGCTCGGGAACAATTGAGTTAGAGGCCTAAACTGGTTATGTAACTGGTCTCGAATCAACCAAAAACACAATTAGATTAATTGTTCAAAATGTCTTTAAAATCGAGTCTAAACCAGGTTTTAAATAAACCAAATCATGGCCAAAATTGGGCCCGAGCTGCAGCCACAAATCCCTAAGCTGCAGCTCAGGGCAAAAGTTTTCAATCAACCTGAGATGGTTGGGCAGCGGCCTAGGCATGGCCGCGCCGCAGCTTGGCCAGCCTGACAGGCCCAAGCCATGACTTGACCATTTCAAACCGGGCACGACATCATCTTCTCCGATGCCAGTTGACATTTTCCTCTGAATTTCCAAAATTTCTGGCAATGAAACATCACCAAATCACCCATAATACATTTATTAACAATTATAATACGATATAGTCCAAAATCAACATATTTATCCAACAAAATCAGCTCTGTTATCAATTTGAATTTCAATATCAAAACTAACAGAAATTTAAATATTTTCTTCAATGAACTTAATTGTAAACTCAACCTTACCTCGCTGATAAGTCCAAGGTTCCACCCGCCACTTAAACCAACACGTTAATTCTCAAAACTCAAATTTTTTTTGCAGAAATCCTTCACCCCACCTACTCTGAACTTGAAAAATGCAGCGAATAAAAGGGAGAAGAAACACGCTCTTTAAAGAATGAAAAAGCAACTAGAGGGATTTAAGAGTGAGGTGTGGGTGTAATTTCCCATTGTCTGCTGTCTCTCCCAAACCCCACACACCACATGCCACCATCTTCTCTACTTTAGAAATTTCGTCTCCGAAATTTAGAATAACCTCTAAAGTTCCACCAAATAGGTGTGGGTATTTTGTTGCCATTTCAAATTCAATCTTCCACGTAGCTTCCCTTTCACTATAGTTCCTTTATTGAACTTGAACCAAAGGACTTTCACGACGTCGTAGAACTCTGATCTAACAGCCAAGTATTCTTTCAGGTTCTTCTTCATGAGATATATCTTTCTAGATGGGTACATCAATACATGAGATAACTTGAGACGGATTAGAGACATATCTTCTCAACATGGAAACATGGAAGACGTTATAGACATAATTCAACTGCGGTGGCAATTTCAATCGATAAACCACCACACCAACTCGTTCGAGGATTCGAAAAGGGTCAATATATCTAGGAGCCAACTTCCCTTTTTTGCCAAATTGGCTAACCCCTTGGTGAGATTGAACTTTTAGGAATACAAAATTATCGACCTCAAACTCAACTTCTCTCCTTAGAAGGTTTGCATAGCTCTTCTGACGATTCTGGACTGTCTTCAGTCATGCTTTAATCGATTGTACCTTCTCAGTTGTTTCTCAGATCAAATCAGGGCCGAGAGCAACACGCTCCTCGGCTTCAGCCCAACACAGTGGGGATCTGCATGGTCTTTCATAAAGAGATTCATAAGGTGAAACTTCAATACTTATTTGGTAACTGTTATTGTAAATAAACTCTACCAAAGGTAATTGGTTCACCTAGCTATCACCGAAATCCATAACACAAAATCTCAACATGTCTTACAGAGTCTGAATTGTACGTTTAGACTAATCATCTGTCTGAGGGTGATGAGCTATACTCAAATGAAGTTTAATGCCCAAAGCTCTCTAGAGGGCTCTCCAGAATTTATAGGTAAATCTTGGATCTTTATCAGACACTATGCTTGAAGGAACACCGTGAAGATGAACGATATTTTTGATATACAATTTGCTGAACTTCGTCAAAGAGAAATTCATTTTGACTGGAATAAAATGAATAGAATTCGTTAATCGATCAACTATTATCCATACAACATTGAAGCTCCGTGCAGTCCTTGGCAAACCGGTCACAAAATCCATAGTGATTTTATCCCATTTTCACTCAGGAATAGGCAAAAGCTGTAATAACCCAACTGGTCTATTATGTTGAGCCTTAATCCATTGGCAAGTTAAACACCTCGAAACATACTCAGTTATATCTCGTTCATCCCAACCCACTAATACTGACGCTTCAGGTCATGATACATTTTTGTACTGATGGGATGGATAGCAGATCTGGACTTATGGCCTTCTGACAAGATTGCCTGCTTGAATTCCAAATCACTAGAAACAACAACTTGGTTCTTGAAGAATAGGAATCCATCAGGGTTGATCTCCCATCAGTCAAACTGTTCACCAGTTTGAATCTTCTCGAATCTTTCTTTTAATTCATCATCAAACTTTTGCAAGTCTTTCACACGTTGCAAAAGTTTAGGGGTACTACTAAGTTGAAAACTCAAACTGATTGACCATCCTCCTGGTACTATTGCTCATAATGTAATACCCCGATTTTCCATAGTAAAATTATGTATGGATGATTGAGAAATTAATTGGGGGTAATATAATTAGTTGGATGAAGATTTATTTATTGGAAATAATTATTTTGGAGTAAATTGAAAAGAGAGATTAGTTGGAATTAAAAATTTAAAAGAAAAATTAAATGGAGTTATTATGAAGTTGAACCGGTTTGGTTTGTGAACCGAACCAAGTGTTGGCTCGGTTGAGAAGAAAAGAAGGGTGTAGATTCGGGCCAATGTTTCTGAATAGAAAAAGGGAGATAGGAGAGGAGATGGCTTGGGTGTGGCAATAAGAGGGAGAACGCGGGTGATTCGGGGGAAATTGAGCTTCGCGGTGTGACTTTCGCGACGCGAATGTGTTGTTCAGCAGGCAATGAGCGACGACGTGAGGTACTGCGGGTCGTGATGCTGCGAGAGTTAGGGCTCGGGTTGATGAGGCTGCGAGAACGAAAGTGTGAATGCTCGAGTGTGCTAGAAGGTTTCAGCGCCTCAGATTGGAAGGGATTGTGAAGCAAACGTCTAGAGCAATGCTTCTCCGATGACAAGTGAGGTGTGGACGTGAATCGCAGGGATGGAAATTAACAGAGCTAAAGTGGCTAGGTTGATCATCGGTTCGACCCATGGATTCTTAGACCGGACCAGGCCAGAGTGTATTGTCTTCAGCAACTCCTCCTGACGACCCCACGTGATGCTCTAGAAGGCAGTATGGAGTTTTCCATGATTCAGCGAACTCCTCCACGTCGTGCTAAGTGGACCACGACTATGGAACTGGAGTGATTTAAGGGGGATTTTCCATTGATTGATTGTTTATAGAGAGAACAGAGAGAAAAGGGGTAAGAGGGAAGGAGAGAAACACTTTGTGTTCTGGTCGTGAACTCCTTGCTGTTGTGATTGTTTAGTGCAGGAACTCTTCAACCGTTGGTAACTTTGAGGTAAGAAATTGAGTAGAGTTTTGGCCAGTGGAGGCCCTACACCACAAGTAGTGTCGTTGTTGTTTTGTTCTATATATAATTTCTGTAAATTACTAAGTATTGTCTTTGCTTGTTGATATCTTGTGGAAGTATTGATTCTATTCTTTGAAAATTCGTAGCCTTTGTACGATTACATTTTCTGCTATATAATCTGCTTGTTAGTTTGAGACTTTAATTTTCTAGCTAATTGTATGATTGCTTAAATCTTGTTTTCTCCTTTGTATTGCTAACTTCTGCTAATTCTGAAAAAATTAAAAGCCGTTGATATTCTTGTTGTTGGATAGTCCGATTCTTGCTGATAGATGTTAACCTATTTCTCATTCAGATGAGTATATTTTCCACGATGCTCTGTAAGTGGTAGATCGATTGTTAATTCTCCTTGGTTGTACGCTTATAGACCTTACTGTTGAGCATTAAATTACTACCTAAGAAATAACAAATTCATTATAGTATTTAGCTAAATTTTTGGGTTCATCGATAGTTGTGTTGCTGGGTCTTCTGTTGTCAAATATAGTGCTTGATATACTCTGTACTGCTGTTTCATATTTAGATTAATACGCTGACTTTGTTATCATATTCATATTCGTTTCATGCCATTAAATTGTCGACGAGCATGTCTATCATTTTGAGTATATCGCTACTGTAATTCTTCAATTATTGAGCATGTTTGAGACCTGTTTTGCTATTGTCTTTCTATTTAATTTTAAGCATGATAGTACGTTATATATCGCTACATGTTTCTCATGATTTTACTGTTGTTTCCTATCTAATTTAAGGTATGTTAGCACGTTGTCTATCGCCGTACTTATTTAAATATCAAGCATGAATTTATTGCTGTCTTTCTAGTAAAAAATAAGCATGTTTTATTTACTATGAAGCCGCTGTTAATACACTGTTAATTCATTGTTATGTTCTTTCAATACTGAAGCATAATAACATGTTTTACTTGTTGTGAATTGCTGTTACTTAGCTGTTATTTTCTGTAAAAAACTAAGCATGATTACACGTTGTATTTCGCTGTTAAATTCGATGTTATTCCATTGCTATTTTTTGTCAATTTTGAAGCATGTTAGCGCGTTATATTCGTTGTTAGTCCATTGTTATTTTTTGTTAATTCCGAAGTGCAATAGCAGGTTTTATTTGCTGTGGATTTACTGATGTTCCATTGTTATTTTCTGTCGATTTCAAAGCATGTTAGCATGTTTTATTCGCTGTTATTCTATTGTTATTTTCTATCAATTCCGAAGCATAGTAGTATGTTTTACTCGTTGTTGAATTCATTATTAATTTATTGCTACTTCCTGTCAATTCCGATATACAATAGCACATTTTAGCCGCTGTGAACTCGCAGTTGTTTCGCTGTTATTCGTTGTTACTTTTTGTTAATTCAAAGCATGTTATTTCACTATTTCATTCACTATCATTTTGCTATTAATTTGTTGATATCCTTGTTGAAAATAGGCGTAATAGTATTCTTTAATTCACTATAATTTTACTGTTATTTGTTGTCAATTATGAAATATAATAGCATGTTCTATTCATTGTTGAATTCGGTGCTGTTTCGTAGTTATTTTCTGTCAATTTCGAAGTGTAATAGCATGTTTTATTTGTTGAAAATTCGTTACTAATTTGTGGATTATTTCATTGTTATTTTCTGTCAATTCTGAAACATTATAGCATGTTTTATTTGCTGTGAATTCGCTGTTACATAGCTATTATTATCAGAAGCGCTGATATTTCACTGTTACTTCTGTCAATTCTGAAGTATGATAGCGTTTTATTTCGATGTGATTCCACTCTTATTTGTTGTCACTCTCTACCAAATTTTAATAATGTTAATACTTGAATATAGTTATTGTTCCCTTAGGAATTAGAAATCTCATAAAAGATAGCTTTGTGAATTCTTGAGGACTGGATTGAATTGTTTACAGTTGTAATTTTAGTATTGCATAGACATGCATCATAATAATAGAAAACCTAGGAAATATCATAATTGGGTTGGTATTCATTTGTGAGAAGAAAATGAATAAAAGAAATGAAAGTAAAGGGAATTGGAGGTTGGGGAGGTGGTTCGGATCGTAACCGGGTAGACTCGAAATTTTTTCCTTTCCCTATTCGGGTCGTGAGAGCTTGTCTATCCAAAGGGGTTAGATGCCGACTAACGGCCACTCTCCCTACCAGGAACTCCAATGTCCCTGCTCAATGTATGAGTTTAATTATAAAAGACAAGAACAATTTGGACGGATTCCATTCTAACATAATGAGTTAGAGACATACATTACATAATATATCTCATATCTTGCTGGGTCTTCGGCTCACAGTTTGCTTGTGATGTAAGTGATTATCAGGATATAGTTATTCCTAGAGCGGAGTAAGAGGCATTACTCGTGGAGCACTTGAGTTACCCAGCTGAATCGACCTGAGAGGATTATGGCTCGCGTGAAGTGAAAGTAGTGTTTTGAAATGGTTTGAATGTGAATAATCCTTTGTAAAACTATTTACTCTCTTTTGATTTTCGAACCGTAATTTGAATTTAAGTATGTTTTCCGCATTACTTTGATTTACTTACTTATTTTGATTTGCTTTCAATACTTTCTCTCGTACGTTTTCAATAAATAAAACGAAAAATTTTTACACGAAAATTTTATTAATGAAAAATGTTTAAATTTAACTCGGGGCGTTACACATTATCTCCAATAACAAGGCATCTCTTCTAGTTATCCAACACAAGAGAAGAAATATATCTTTGTGGATAGCGACTTAAAGCATCAGCTACAATATGAACTTTTTCAGGATGATACTCCAAAGTAAAATCGTAGTCCTCCATATACTCAGCACAACGACGTTGTCGAAGATTCAAATCACGCTACGAGAAGAGGTATTTTAGACTCTTGTGATATGAAAATACTTCAAATTTGACACCGTACAAATAACTTCGCCAAATTTTTAGAGCGAAAATAATAGCCGAGAGCTCTAAGTCGTGAGTAGGTTATTTACGCTCATGTGTCTTTAACTGACGAGATGCATAAGCTATAACTTTATCTTGCTACATTAGAACACAACCCAAGCCAACTCCTGATGCATCTGTATAAACTGTATAAGGTAAACTCTCATTAAGTACTGCCAAAATGGGAGCAGTAGTCAATCTCTGCTTGAGGTTATCAAAAATTGCTTGACACTTCTCATTCCAAATAAACTTCATGTCTTTTCTGGTCAACTGCGTTAGCGGCATAACAATAGAAGAAAAGTTCTGCACGAACTGTCGATAATAACCAGCTAGACCCAAGAAGCTACGTACACTAGTAACATTTTTGGATGAATTCCAATCTGACACGACCTCAATCTTTGCTGGATCCACAGAAATGCCATTTTGAGAAATAACATGGCCTAGAAATTTTACTTCAGTAATCCAAAAGTTGCACTTTTCAAAATTTGCATATAACTTATGCTCCCTCAGTGTTTGCAGAACAATTTTAAGATGTTCCATATGCTCATCAAGAGTCTTAGAATAAATCAGGATATCATCAATGAAGACTATCATGAACTGATCAAGATATGGCTGAAAGACTTTATTAATAAGATCCATAAAAGTAGCTGGTGCATTGGTTAATCTAACGGCAGCACCATAAATTCGAAGTGTTCATAATATGTACGAAAAGCAGCCTTCAGAATATCTTCTTCTGTATCTTCAATTGATGATAACCAGATCTTAAATCAATCTTCGAGAAATACATAGATCCTCCAAGCTGATCAAATAAATCATCAATCATTGGTAACATATACTTGTTCTTAACTGTTACACAATTTAGTTTTTGATAGTTAATGAATAGGCGAAGCGAACCATTCTACTTCTTCGCAAATAAGACTAGTGCACCCTACAGTGAAATACTGTTATGAATAAACTCTTTTTGTAGCAAATCATTTAACTGAGTTCTCAATTTGTTTAATTCAGCCGGAGCCATGCAGTACAGAGCAATCGAAATTGGAGTAGTGCTAGGCAACAAATCAATGCAGAAATCAATCTCACGGTTGAGTGGCAATCTAGACAGATCCTCAGGAAAAATATCAAGGTAATCACAAACCACTAACAAATCAGAATCTCGCATGACTGTAACAAGATCACCGCTTATAGCAAAAATACTCCCGTAAGGCTTTAATCTCCTCTAGCCACTCAAACTGGCTCGTAGAATATGATCAACAAGAAACATACGAGTATTACATGGATGTACCAAGATTTTTCTGTCTTCCAATGTAAGGGTTAAATTCCTCCAATAATAGTCATTCTTAGCTTTATATAAGCTCAACCAATCCATACCTAGGATTATGTCAAACTAATCTATAGGTATAACTATCAGATCAACCACCAACAATAAGGGCACCAGATCAGTCAACAAGATATATTTCATATCTCTTATTAAGAGGAGTACTCAAAATCAGAGAATTCTCTAGTTTTTCTATAGTCATATCCAAAACACGAACAAGCGATGCAGAAATAAACGAATGCGTAGCACTAATATCAAACAATATATGCATCATAGTGTTAAATAAGGGAAGCGTACCATCAATGATGCCTTGGCCAAATTGATCAATAGGCTCAGACCTGGAAACTACATAAGCTTAGCCAATCATTTTCTCCTTGCCCTTCTTGTTTCCACTAAATTCACCCCTTGATGAACTAGGAGCAGCGCCAACCATCACACTAGTAGATCTTGCAGGAGTGACACTAGATGCATAACACTGCTGATACCCATAAAGCCTTTGAAAAATAGTACTAGTAGACTGGTACTGCTGCTCAAACGGTGATCTATATCCAACTGGCTGTGGGGAAGAAAACCTCTGTGGTCCAGAAAAACTGAGTTGATTTTGATTAAAAAATCCTTTGCCAGCTCTAAAACCTGGTCTAACTGAAACTGACTGAGTAGGAGTTGAATTATTCAGAGAAGGCTTAGGATGCATTGGGTAGTTCTTCCTCAAATGAGCAAGTTGGCTACAAGTATGACATATATAAGAGCCCGAGTGTCCAACAAAATAAGGAGTATTATTGGACTGTCTAGTAGCTCCACTTTGAGTGTGTCCACTTTTGTTTTGATTCTTCTGTTGATCTTTGTTGGTTATTTTGCCACTAAATTGTTGTTCCTTGTTTGACTTACCCTTATATTCAGCAAATTGTTCGACCAAAGCAACCTCAATACGCTGAGCAGTAGCAACGACATCCGAAATAGAACTATACTCCACAATTGACAGCTGATGTCGGATCTTAGGCCTCAGATGCTTCATGAACTTAACCATTTAATCTACTAGATCCATTTCTTTGATATACTGCGATAGCTCCATGAACTTGACATAATACTCCAGTACCGTCAAACCTTCCTGCTCTAGATCATGATAAACAACGATCATTTTCTGGTGATGACCAGCATTGCAATAGTTACCACAGAACACTGTCTCAAATTGGGTCTGGGTTATCATATCTCGCAGATAATCTAACATAAGAGATTTCCACCAGACTTCAGCCATCTTCTCAAAATAAAATGTGGCAAATCCAACCCAATACTCCACTGGAACTCCAATAGCAATCAGATTCTTCTCTATCACCCTCAACCAATTCTCAGCATCCTGAGGGTCACCTCCGCCCACAAACACTGGCGGGTTCATGCATCCCAACTGCAAGAAGAATTGCAAGCGGCGCGTCTTGGAGTCTTGACTACCGCTATCGCGGGACAGGTTCTGTAGCACATCCCTCAAGGCTAGAAGAGGATCAGCAGGCTATGACTAAGTAGTTTGCACAGGGGGTGCAGCAAGAACATAGTTTCTAGAGCTCTTCTTGGAGACATTTTTGAAAAACTAAAAAAAAATTATGGGGTATGTTAGAATACGTCCATGACATAATATATTGTAAACTCTCATATATTATTATACTATCTATTTTATTGATATCACTTTTTAAGATGGAATCTGAGATTGACACCAAAAATTCTATCACGACCTGCTAGGGAACTGAGACAGAACGGGGAACGATCCGACCAAAAAGAAGCAAATCGTTTGACACATTTCACTTAATTTTATTAATTAGCAATGGAAAACTAAAATTTATTAATTAAAAGCCAGAGCTCAACAAACACTGGACTTAACAAGTCCAATAAGTGAAATCAGATAGTAAAGTAATATAATCCAAATAAAAGATCTGTGCAAAAAGTAAATTAGGAATTACAAATTTAAGATAATACAGTTTTTTCTCACAAGTCTCTCAAGTAAAATTTATTGAAGTACGAAAATATAAAATGATATCCTCCGGATCTAATCTTGATTCGGCAACTAGAAGTCGTCAAGTTGATAAAATTTTAAAAGGTGTCATTGAGGTGAGTTGACTAAACTCAATAGAGATTTAATAATTTTTAATTAAAAGAATAGTTATTTAAGCATGCATGAATTTAAAATCACATTTTTATAAATTTATTTTAGAAAATTTGTACAAAATGGCACGTGTTTTAAACCAATCACTAATATGTGGTACATAATTAAAATAGGCTCTAGTTGTACTAACTAGAAATCACTATGAAAATATAGTCATTCACGGACTCCAAGCACCCCCTGTCATTGATACATAATAGAATAAAAATGATGTTCGACGATCGCGAAAGCCAAATAAAATACCTTGATCAGGTTTAGGGATTCGAAAACCAAGGACATATCACAAATAGTTGTCCTATTAACCATTTAAACTTTAATTAATAACAACAAACACATTCTGCATTGTTGAATGAGTGAAAATAACACAGACCCCAAATTGGGTTGATCAAACTCGGTTTACACGACTGAGTTGATACAACAATATAATATGCATGCTTAATTTAAACATGTACAGTGAAAATAACATATAATATAAAACTCTGACGGTCAAAATATGAACAAGTTGTTTTAATATGAGACAAGTCTCAAAATATTCATTTTTTTAAAATTATGCAATGCAGTGCATAAAATAAATCCATGCCTCATAATGGCCAACCAGAAGCCAAAGCTCAATCCAATTACAGAAACGTCAAATAATTAGCCGAGTTTAAATTTCAAATCCTAGAATCTAGAAATAATCATTTTACGAAATTAGATCGAATTATTCCCTTTAATTTCTAAACTTTAGGCTTAGGAAAATTACTCGAGAACAATAGAGTGGGAGGCCTAAACTGGTTCTATAACTAGTCTCAAATCAACCAAAACCCAATTAGATTAATTGTTCAAAACTTGCTTAAAACCAAGTCTAAACTAGATTTTAAATAAACCAAATCAGGGGTGGGCATTTCGGGTTTCGGGTTCGGTTCTGGACCGTCCGGAACCGAATAGTCAGTTCACGGTTCCGAGAAGTCGGTACCAAACCCGAAACCGATGGGCACGAGACCCGAACCAGGAATCGACCTCGGTTCGGGTCCGGAACCGGCGGTTCTCGGTTCTTCCCCCCTGCTTCCGACTGTCCACGGATTTGCAATCTGTAAATTGCATTACGGATTTGCAATCTGTAAATTGCATTACGGATTTGCAATCTGTAATGCAATCTGTTACAGATTGCAAATCTGTAAATTGACAAAATTTAGAGTTGAAATTGACAAAATTGTTACCACCACTTTCACTTCTATCAGAATTGCTCAACGAATAAAACTCATCATTTAGAGAATTTGATACTGAATGCACTATAATTTCTAATCTCTCCTCTTCATTTTCTGCATTCTCAGCATGCAGGTCATGAACATCCTCAACAACAACAGAATCGGGGAGAAACAACCTGTATTTGCAGTCGTCGTTGCAAATCGCAGTCGCACGGCTTCACGGTGTTCATCGCAGGCTCGCACCTTCGCAGTGTTCGTCACACCTTCCCAGTCCTAGTCGCAGTCGTCATCTCTCAGCTTTGATCGCTGTCGTCGTCTCTCAGTTGCAAGCGCCATCATCCACTTCAGAATCGGGGGCATTCACTTCAGAATCTGGGACTCGGGGAGGGTAGGGCATCCACTTCAGAAGTTCTAGGGTTATGTTTTTTTTTTCAAAAATTGTCAGTTCTCGGTTCCGGTTCTCGGTTCTTTACCTATTGAACTGAGAACCGAACCAGTAATTTATCAAAGACTCGATAACCGATTAAACCCCATTTGTGGAACCGAGAACCAGAACCGACATTGGTTCCAGGTCCGGTTCTTGGTTCTCGTCGGTTCCTGCCCAGGCCTAAACCAAATTATGGCCAAAACCGGACCCGAGCCTCGGCCACAAATCCCTGACTCGTGGCTTAGGGCAAAAGTTTTAAATCAACCCGAGAGGGTCGAGCTGCGGCCTGGGCATGGCCGCACCACCGCTTGACCATTTCAAGCCACGGCCCCGCATCATCTTCTCCGACGCCGACCGACATTTTCCTCAAAAGTTTCAAAATTTTTGGTAATGAAACATCACCACATCACTCACAATATATTTGTTAACAATTATGACACGATATAGTCCAAAATCAATAGATTTATCCAACAAAATCATGTTTGCTATCAATTTGAATTTCAATCTCAAAACTAACGGAAATTTAAATATTTTCTTCAATGAACTTAATTGTAAACTCAACCTTACTTCACTGAGAAATCCAAAGTTCCACCCGCCGCTTGACCTAACATGTTTAACAAGTTCTCAAAACTCAAAAATTTATGCAGAAATCCTACACCCCTTCTCTGAACTTCAAAAATGTAGCGAATAAAACGGAGAACAAACACCTTCTTTAAAGAGGGAAAAAGCAACCAGGGGGTTTTAAGAGTGTGGGATGCATGAGTAATTTTTCATTGTCTGCTGTGTCCCCCCAACCCCACACGCTACATGCCACATGGCCTATATATGGGTTTGACCTATCAGTGGGGGTGCATAATCTCCCATTACACGATAGAGTGAAAAATGTATAGTTTATAAGTAGTACTATCATCTCTATCTAATACAACGCACATTTTTAGCTAACCTTAAGAACAAAAACGTACAGAATTTGATAAAAAACAGATAACATTGTACTGAAAAAACTGACTATATTACATTAATAAACAGTAAATATATTAATATTGTCACGTAAGACCCAACTATAGTCCCAAGCATTTTCCTTGTGAATTATTTATCTTATTTTATTAAAGATTTCTTTAAATTTTGAAGATGACAAAAATACCCACCCCCACTGGCTTCGCTTCTTTCATGCAAGATTTTTGGGGAAGCAAAACGAAAGCTCATGGCGTGCAACTTTATACATTTAATGTTCTCTCTCTCTCTCTCTCTCTTACTTTCTCTCTCTAGTCAATCTTTCACTTTGCCACTTTCTTTCAAATTCAATTCCCCATAATTTATTTTCACCACCCTTTTTGGTCACTGCCCACAACATTCCAACCCCATCTTTATAGAATTATGTATTTTATTATTCTTTCGTCTTCCCTAAAAGATCGGATCCTCCTTGAAAGTACACATTATCCACATTCTTTTATTCATTAAATGTGTTTATTTTTGTTGTTTTTTTAATTCATGGTAAATTAATAAACCAAATTCTGCAATATAATATCAACCATTCCTCCCCAAAATGAATTTTTACAATTCAATTCATCACCCATCAAACCAATAATATATTGGTTAATATTTTATTTATCTTCTAATTTTACATTCTAATTTTTTCGCGTTATGTTACGTGACGTTTACGTGTCTCTAATTCTTTGTTGCAATCATTAAAATTAATTATAAATAATTAAAACAATACATCAATTCCACCCATTAGTAAATGTCACATAAGAAGATAAAATTAAAGTGCAAAATTAAAGAATGCACATATGATTACTCTAATAAATTAAGAGTAATGTTAGATTTACTTATATATTCTACACTCTTGTATTATCTTCTAACATATCATTTATGTTTACTCATTAATTAGTGTAATAATTAAATTATAATCAGTCTAAACTATCAACATATCTTAAAAAAACCAACTAGAAATTCACCAACTTTAAAATCATTTTTATACTTTGGTCATTATTTTTTTTTAAATTTACATTTATTTGAGCAGTACTTTAATTATTTATTATATATTCTTTTAAAAACATTATAAAATAAAATTGGGTATTTCACATGCAAAAACTATTGAAATGAAATATTCATAAAATGACAAAAAAGAATGTTATAATGTAATAAATAGAAATATAAAGGGTTGGAAAAACATCAAAGTGGATAGCTCACTTCATCAGAAAAAGGCAAAAAAGAAAATAAAAGAAAAGTAGAGACGGGAGAGAAGGCTTTTGCTGCTAAAAAATAAAAAAAGTAATTAATTATATGTTTAAATAAATATAATAAATAAATAAAAAGAGAGATAAACCTTTTCTTTTTCTCTTTTGCAGTAGCAATGGCAACAAAAACCCATCATTGTTACCACTTTTTCTTTGATCTCTAATCCCAAGGTCATCTTTTGAAACTCTAATAATATTCCTCTTTCTTTTTTTTAAATAGTATTTATATATAATAGTATTTATTTATTGTCGCCCATCCAATTGAAAAAATAGATTGTTTAAATTTTAGGGTAATTAATAAAACCAACACTACACTGAATTATTGAATAATCGACAACTCAAATCTTAAAGTAATTTTAGAAAAAACTCAAATAATAAAAAATGAAAAAGACAAATTTACTGTCATGTTTTTTGTTAAAAATTTAAATTTTTTCCGCAACGGATATATCGTCTTTCCGCAGCGGATTCGTATATGAAATAGTTATATTTAATGACTTACTTTTCGCAAGAGAAAGCAAGTATCTACTGCGAAAATGATATTTTTCCTAGCAAAAACATGTCACGCTGCAAAAAGTAAGTTATATTATAAGGATTTACTTTCTTCAGCGGAAGACAAATATCTGCTGCGAAAATGGTAATTTCTTCAGCCGATACTTGTCTTCCACCGTAGAATCTTAATGTGTTTTCTATTCTCATATAAGTTATCAAAATATACTTTTCTAGATACAATAATAATTAAACGATTTTTAATATTAGCTTTGTACCAATCATTCGCTGATTCAGTCATGAAGATCGGTAAGTAGAAACAATCTGATATAGGTTGGAAACAGACCAATTGAGATACTGGTTGTGCTTGAAATTGAGGTTAAGGTTGTACTTCAGGTTAGGGTCGTGCTTCACTCTCGAGTTATGTTGAGGAAATTAAGATTCTGCAGCGGAAGACAAATATCTGTTGCGAAAACTCATTTATGCTATTAGAAAATATCATTTCCGCAATAGAAACTTGGTAGATTATTTTAAAAAATTTAAAATTTTAATAGAAAATGTGACAGTGAAGTTTGCCTTTGTCATGACCCAAAGGGGGGCCCAACAGAACCGCCGGGTCAGGCGACCCGATTCTCATAGAGAACCCGGTTACCTAGCCCAAGGCGTAAATTAATTTGAAAGACTTAATGAGAATACAATAGAAAACTTAATGATACAGCGGAAGACTTAACGAACATCTAAGCCCAAAGCCAAATAACATGGGTTGGGTCCACAGAGTGATCAACATGAGAAGATAGTAAAAATATAAACAAGAAAGGTACTGCAGGAACTCCAATAAATCCAATATATAGCAATAACTGAGGGATTGAACAAGGACCATCCATTAGAGAATACTGGAACCATCTCACAACTACTCGTACTAATCCAGTGCACAAAACTTATACCCTAACCTGGAAAAAAAAATGTAGTCGAAGGGGTGAGTGACAAGCTCAGTAGGGAAATCGATACTAAATGCAATACATAAAAACTGTTTTTGTCATAACTTTTGAAAAACATATCATTTTTCTCATTTTACCGTACATGGATTTTTAACTGAAAACTCTTCATCAGTTTATTAAAATTGGCCAATGGCCCTCGATGTGGCTATATCAAAATCTGCTATATACGTAGACAGCTATATCGTAAAATATGCCAACATCGTTTTCAGTATGAAAACGTCATTAGTGAAAAAGAATGGTCACTCAAGGACGCATCCGATACATACCACAAAAGGCGACAAAAAACAACACCTCATGAGTTTGAAGAAAAGAGGCAACATATAACAGATAATGATGAGCAATAAATTAAATAACAGAATTTAATAAAGGCGATACTCAGGCGATCGCAAAAGCCAAAAGACCCTGATCAGGTTTAAGGATTCGCAACCTAAGGACACGGCACATACAGCTGTCCTATTACCTATTTGCACTTTAGGGATTAAAACCCAAGGACATTTTAAAAGAAATCCCCTTTAAATAAATTAAAAGATACAAGAAATTTACCTTCACGCTGCAGAAGATGTTCATATCAAGAAGATTCACCCACAAAGTATAGAGAGAATAGAAATAGCAGAATACCATGTACGATAAATTAAACGTGAGAAAACATACGTACATATACGTAAAAACAGACGTGCTATCGAACAGTCCCCGTCAGATTTTTATATGTGGCAACCCACAAAATAATAGTTTGAAAACCGTGATGAAATGCAGTGCATAAAGTATAAAAATCCCTACCTCATAGGCGACCATGATACTCTTACCGAGTAGCCAGCAAACAGGCACTATCGGGAATGAAAATCGTATCTTAACATCTCCAAAACCTATAACAAGGTCGAAAACAAAATCCCAACAATCAACTAAGGGATAACAATTAAGTCTTAAACCAGACTATAATCCAAAATAGTTTCTAAGGATAATCTCTAGTTCAAAACGGAACTAAACTAGGTAGACAACAATTATCTGAAACTAGAAACCAAGCTTAAGGTCATCGAGATAAAACGAAGGTCAACCGGGACCTCGCAATGCCGACCAAATTCAACAATAATTAATTGAGACCTTTTTGTTTCGACGGTCAACCAAGAATCTCTAACGGTCAAAATGATATGATTACAACTATCTAAATCTCAATAATCGTCTAATAATCGATTAGGACAACTCAAGACATAACCGGAATAATTTTCCAAAATTTCTGACCGAAGTAAATAGTGAATTCCGGCATGAACAGTACCTGCGTGAACAGTGTCGGTGAACAGTACACAGTGAACAGTGTCCGGTCCGGCGTGAACAGTACATCACCGCGGTGAACAGTGTCACCGCCGGTGAACAGTACTGCGCCGCCGACCGGACGATAAAAATTCTCCATTTTCGTCCGATTTTGATTTCTAACGACAAATAACATTACATAAACTTTTATTCTATCAATATAAACCAGAATTGTCTCCCGGATTCGAGTTTCCAACCTCGAATCCGAAACCAAAAATTTCTAAAATTTCAAACCTTAACTTGGATGGAAAAACTTAAGATTTCGAAAAATACCTTCACAAATATTACTCCTTTGGACGACGGGAACACAGATCTATAGTCGGATTTTGAAACGGTCACGGTCAGAATTTCTCCTCTCCTCTCTCCGTCGCCCTCTGCCTTTTATCATCATAGAGAAAAAGATGAAGACCTAATGTCTTCTTCTTTTATTTTAATTAAAACAATTTACTTTATTTTTTAATAATATAATATATATAATAAGATATTTAATAAATTAAATTAAAATTTTATGAATGTAGGTAACACTAACAAAAGAATCAATAATAAATAGTAAAATAATATTATTAATCCCTTAGTAGAAATAATTTACCAAAATCATTTATGAAATTTAATTACCACTCAGTAAAAATTTGATTTGATCATTTTGACCATTTGACGAAAAATCACACGTCACCGCTACGCGACAAAACGAGTCAACCTTTCAACGATTGATCAAAAATTGGCGAAAAATTTACACGTGGAATTTTAAAAATCATTTTTAAAATCTGGGATTTTACAGCCTTCTTCATTTATCATAATTCAATGTTTTAATTATTCGTAATTATTTTAAAATTTGGTTTATCATTGATCCAATAGTTTAGGATTTGTTTTATTAATTTTCCTAAAATTTATAACCCAATGAAAAAAAAATGTAATTAACGGTAAAAATGTAATTTAACCCCGTAAACTTAAGGGTTATAAACAATTTATACCTTAAATTATTTTTTTAATAAAACTGTCATTACTTTGGATAGTTAGCAAAATTGTCAATTTCTTCATAAAATTTTATAAATATCACACGTTTTTCTTTTATAACCGTCATTTCTAGCTGATAAGATTAAATAAGTTGATTTTTTAAAACAATTTTACAATTAAAATTATTATTGTCACTTGAAGAAGAAGGCAACCCAATGAATCTAGTTTTAAGCATTTAAATTACCAAACAATTAAGTTGAAAAATCCTTTATTTTAGTATTAATCTTAAATGAATTATTTTTATATATTTAACAAAATGCTGAGCATGGAATAGACTTGTCACAGAAAACACTCAATCAAACCCTCCCTTCTTACAACCATCAGACGCCTTGTCTCTTTGTTTCGCAGTTTCCTTGTAATTATTTTTTCACCTTCTTTTTTAACCTCCCCATTGTTTCACTTTCTTTTTGGCATTTTGCTGCTACAAATGTTGAGCTTATGTATCTAATAATTACATATATACATACACACATACATACATCTCTTTCTCCATAAAACATGTCATGTCTGTAACATTGTGCCATGTGAAGACATTGGTGATGCTCTATATTATAGGAATTGCATAGATCCATCAACGTAAAGCAGACAATATTGTTGTAACACTTTTATCTCCAACAAATAGTAAGATATTGTTTGCTTTAAATCAAGACCCGCACAATTTTACTCTTGACTTTGACCTCAAAAAGCCTTGTATTAACTGGAAATGAAATGTTATGTATATATGCACCCACTACCACAAATTTAAAATGTGAGATTATGGTCATCACTTGGTCTTGAGCCTCAACAAAGCCCGCACAAGGATAAGCAATCACAATTATATTAGTCGAACCAAGACTCCATAAGAGTTAGTTGTATGTATTATGTATTGTACGTAAACACATATGTATAGATACATACATCCCGTTATCCATAAACACTTGATGCAAGTTCATAATCAAAATTAGCCCACCTGGCTTGGATCATGCTGCTTGTAACATGGATTGGAGGGAGTATTAAGAGATCATAGTAATAGTACAACTAAAAATAGCAAATAAAAACTTGGAGGAAATCTGATGAAAATAAGAGCAGAAAAGTGGGTAGTGTACCCACTACACCTCCCACTATTGTAGTCAAAAGTTTGCTCTCTTCATCTTTTAATACCTTTTAGTGGATCCCTTTACTCATTTGAGATCAAAACCAAAATACCAAAAAAAAAAAAAAAAAAAGAAAAGAAAAGAATATGAAAAAGAAGGTAAAAAGGAAAGAATAAAAGAGACATAACAGAACAGAAGGGAATGTGGGAAAACGCCAAAGGGAAAGGGAAGAACCGGCTGCCTTCCTTCAATTACTTTGATGTGTTTTCATGAAACAAAAGTCTCTTTCAAGTTTGAACGCATGCCCTACCATGCTGACATTATCTCTCTCTCTCACACACATGCAGACGTACCTCTCTCTCTCTCTCTCATGGCTGATCTATTTTCTCTCTCATGGGTAATCTCTCTGTCTCTCTCTCTCCCCCTTCCATGGCTCGCCTTTTCAAGCTCCCAACATAGGTTCTCTTTGCCAGCTCAAAACCCAACACTCCTTTCAAGAGATGGTACTAGATTCTATTTTCCCACACCTTTGTCTCCCCTATCAGCTTCTTCAAATTCTCCTATAGTGTAGATAGATAGAGAGAGAGAGAGTCGAAGCTTATTCATTTGAAGGGGGGTTTGCAGGCATAAATATTAGACAAGTGAATGCTCCTTTTAGGGTTATTATTATAATTTCAAAAGCTTTTTAAGAGACCAGCCACTCTCCCCCACTCTGCCTGTCATCATTGCAACTTAGGTGGTGGGGTGGGTTGGGCTCCTCATAATTTTTGATTTCTTTACTTTCATCTGTTTTTTTTTCTATTTCATTTTTCCTTTTTCCTCCACTTTTCTACGATTTGACCAACTTTGTTTGTGAATGAAGAGGATTTGAATTTTCAATGACTGAAATCATAACATCATTTTTCTAAGATTTTAATGGTATACTTCAAATTGATGTGTAGGGCATCTAAGATTTCAAGTAATTTTAACTATTATTTTGAGTAAAGTGCAAACTAAAATGTAAATTTTTAGAGTTTTTGTTCTGCTTAAACTTTAAATTTTGAATATTATAATAATTATATATCTTTTTAATTTTCACTTTAAAAATTATAAAAAAATCAAACGAAACAGACTCAAAACGAGCCTAAACCAACTAAAGCTAACCCAAAACTAAGGTCAAGCTGAAAAAAAATTTAAAATCAAAACGGAACTGGAACTAAGTTTAGGAATATCGAAAAATTCGGTTCGAGATTCATTTTGTTCACGATGCAAAATTCAAGGTTTATTTTGTGAAAAAAAATTCAAGGTTTAAATTGAGTGAATCACAAAGTTTGAATTTCATTACATTAAAAACAAAAATTTAAGATTTCAATCGAACTGACTCTCAAAATTCAAGGTTTTATTTATATTTTACCATATCATCTTATTTTTATTTATTAAAATAAAATGATCACGAAGAACAAGATAGTAGAGGTCTGTGGAACAATAATCACTGCGATTCCCACTAACAAATCTGAAAAAGAGCTGATTTGGATTGGCACTATTATAACACATGAAAGGTTGCGAAAGACCTTTTTTTAGTTTTAATTTGTTACAAATTATTAAAAGGTAGGGTTACACTCTAATTTTGTCATCATGAATCCTTCTCATCCAATCATTCAAAAGTATGTCATCACCCAACTTATCATCAATCTCTTAGGGCAAGAATATTATAATATATAAATAATTATAAGACATTATACTGCACCATATTTTAAAAAAATTGAAAATGTAACCATCATATCTTGTACCAAAAAACAATTAACATATTAAAGAGAAGTCACATGATATTTAATACCTGCACAATTAATGTTTTAGAAACGTGAAGACTTCTTTAATTGAAATAAAATTCCACTATCACCAAAACAAATAATTAAATTGATGACTTTATTAAGTTTTTCGAGATTGATCTTTTAAAAATGATTTAAAAAATAATCAAGGCTTTTGAATATAAGTTGTGCCCCAAATGTAGCCAATGCGACCCAACCCATATCTATAGAAGGAATCCGGAAATAAATGCAATCCAAAGATACAAGCATTATCCCTTTAGAACTAATTAAGACATTACCCAACAAAATCAAATTTCCAATGAGACTTTTGGTGTATCTTCAAAAATTTGAAATAATTTTTTAATGTTAAGTTAAAGGCATGATGAGTTCAGATCATTCCCACCATAGAACTCAGATAATTTGCTCTCGGTCATTAAGTATTGTCGAGTTTTGGTTTTTTTTAATGTAATATTTTATCCTAAAATGCGTATATTGAGTAGGGAGAGTAACTATCCTTATAAATTATTTACTTTCTTTTCTTTTAAGCGATGCTCAATTGTGTACCTCCAATGATATAGACTGCGCCCTTACAATTATTAGAATATTGGGCCGTTATTGCTTTCATAAGTTGGACTGCCACAATATTCCTCCCTTGGGAACCCGACGTTCGTGTTGGCCACACTTTTTATTGGGATTTGACTCTGATATCATTTGTGAAATCTTCCTTCCCGCTAGTAAAAAATTCTCTTTTGGCCCTAAATCTGCATAGTTTTATTTTTTAGTTCTATCTCAAAGTGCGTTGTACTAGATAAAAAATAGAATTTTATTTATAAATCATTCACTTTCTCTTCACCTAAGCAATATGAGATTGTGTACCTCATTTGGTATGAGCTGGTCTTTCACAATTAACAGAATCTTGAGTCGTCCTTGTTTTCATAAGGTGGACTACCACAAGTATAGATTTAAGATTATAAATACATTGATGAGGCAGTTTAATAAAGATCTTCTTGAAATAGAAGAACCGTCTCAAAATGGAGTCAATGCCCAAATTGTTCAATCACCTGATTAGTTAATATTTTCAAAGAACAAGCTCTGTGTTTTTTGACATGTCACGCTTCGGAGGAGACCCAAGATAGAAACGGGGAGTGACCGACTCGAAAACAGATAGAATCGTCTGACCCTTGAGCCTTTTACATTTATTTAGGAAGCAGAAGACTTAAATGAAATAAGATTTGCTAGTGCCCAACTAACTAGGCTAAACCAAAAGTTCAATAGTGATATCGAGATAAAGTGATAATATATATGTCAGAAACAAAGTGCTCAATTTAAAGAAAATTAATGCAAGTATTAATACAGGGTTTTTAATGAATAAATTCTAACCTCACCAAACCCTCGACATAAAGTACTGAAGTATTAAAAAAATGTCAGCTCAATCTTGTGACGGCAACTGTTGGTTTTTAGGTTCCTTCGCACGGCGGAATTACCGATGTTCATAACAACGGTAACGTGCGTAACCTATGTATCATGAAAAATAATTTTAACATGAACATAAAATGGACCGTTGTTATAATATATTAATAATAATATGTATTTATATCTCTATTTAGATCTAATCTAAAAGATGAAGATTGTTACCTTTATAGTTTACTTCACACGGGTACAAAATCAATCTTCGATCTTCTTCATCAATCCTCCTCATCTCGAATAAGCACGTGTGGGCGTGATGAATGGAATAAGATCACACTCAATTTATGATAGATCGTATTCTCAACACATGAGACGATCTATTTGGATTTAGAAAACACTTTTCTAAAGCCAACACGGAAGATACAAATTTTGCTCTCAAAATGGATTCCTTAATCACAAAGATTTCAACCTCAACTTCAAATTTTTCTCCAATCTTCATCTAATGAGGTTGGACCTCTATTTATAGTGGTATTGCTCCATAATGGCCATTATGACATTTAGAGAAAAACACTACAAATTCCTCATTAAAGTTATAATTGATTTCATACATTTATAAAAATGTTATGGAAATCAAAAGTCTTGTCACCATATCTCAATACTTGACACATTTAAGTTATAACACATTTATAACAAAAATGTTATAGAAAATAAAAGGTCATGACATTAAATCAAATTTGACATTAATTCAAAATTGAAAAAATCCATTTTAAAAACTATTTTTAAAAATTACTTTATATTTGTTAGTTAATTGAATAATAAATAATTCAATTATTTCATTTAACACATATATTAACTTTGACAATTTTTGTCATTTTGTCTGAATTAATTGAATAATCTATAATTCAATTATTTCATCTAATGAAAAAATAATAATAAACTTATTATTGAATGTATTAAATAATTAATTATTTAATCTTGTTTGTTCATTTTTCTATTATTCGAATAATGATAGGAGGTGACGAAGGGACCGATGGACCTATAGTTTTAAGCTCCAATAATATTTCGTTAATTAATATAAACTCTTTATATTAATTAACATAATTATTAACTCTAAAGTAATTCCACTAAATACTTAGAGTTGCACTCTCAAAACTATAGAGTATATTTACTTACAGTAATGTCCATTGATATAGTCATTACATATGTATTAACCCTCCATTTAGATTTGCAATAGAGCTAGGTTTATAATCCGTTAACCTCTCATATTGCTTCTTTATCCTTGACTACCATTAGTTCTTAATTGAATAATTAATTCATAACGATTATGAATTGCACGCTAATTATTCGATTATTAAACTAACAAATAAGGGAATCTATAGAAATGGATTTCGTTGTATCGATATTAACATTCCCAGCTCTTTATTTTAATTTACTCCCAATATAAAAGGTATACGAATCGTATCTTGTACAAAAATTTACCGAGTAAATCAAAGAATAAATTAAAATAAAATAGGAGTTTATTAAATACAACAAATTAAGATCATACATATATGACCATCATTATGATAAAATTAATTATTCTATATTTAACAAAAATTATTAGAACAATATAATTTTTATCTGGTCCAGTCCTATATAATCATATTATATAAAACATATTTATCTTATGTCACTACATATTTAGTCGGGATATGATTATACATTCTTAATGAGATAAATTATGTTTATGACTATGAACTATTTGAAGATTCTATACTTCAAATATAAGTCATGGACATATTCTGGTTATTACTCTTTATATTTTATCCCATATATATACAATATATATGTCAATATAAAGTTAGCATAAATAACCAAAATTTTTTTATGAATTTTATAAAACATAATATTATAATATATGAATAAATTCATATTGATTGATATTATGTTAACATTTATTGTTCCATTACATTTGCTTATTGGGCATATTACTCCCAACAGCAACTGGGGATCTTCCAAAGTAACACCTGAAGGGAATGTCGTTTGGGTGACTTGACCAAACTCAATAGTGGTAAAATTTTATATTCAACAATTAGAATTTGATTAACAATGAATGAACATGCCAGAAATAAAACTTTTAAAAATTGAGTACGATCGACCTGTAGGGTAAATGTAGCATATGTTCCATTATAGTGTGGTAAATACACAAAATAAGCTCCACATAATCTTAGTGAAAATGGAGTCACTCACTGGTTTCGGGCACACCATGCCATAGACATATAAAATAAAGGCGATACTCGGCGTTCACTAAAACTATGAAATAACACTAGGTTTAGGGTTTTGTGCCTAAAGATACGACAAATTCAACTGTCTCATTATTCTAGTCAATACAAACAAACACATCTTTCAACAGTCGAACGTGCGTATAAAAAAAAGGACCCCTTCACAAGTTGATCAAATTTGGTTCACTCAACCAAGATGATCAATAACTGATGTGCATGCTCGAAATAAACATGTCTAGTGAAAATTGTACAAATAATAAAAAAAATGACAGTCATAAACAAACCTATCATTTTATATGAGAACATGTCTCAAAATAATTGATTTAAAAATAATGTAATGCTGGACATAAAATAAACATCTGCCTCAAATGACCTATCAATAAGCAAGCAACAATAATCTAATAAGAATCCAAACGGTCCAAATCTTTCATTAATCTGAGATCTATCAAAATATATGGATAAAAATTAATTCTCCTCTCAAAATCTTTTAAAAATTTGTTAAAATCCATAACCGGAATAGGAACCAACTTGGGGAATTCACGGAAAAATCTCCAAAAATATCCAACTTTTAAAACAGGTTCGGACATCCATTTTTCATGCTTTAAAAAAGATCCGGTCAACCGCAAATTTAAATCCGGACATCCGCTCCCTAACGTCGTTCTTCTCAGCCTATTCCCATGGAAACGTTCACTATCGTAGAAGCATTCGCTCCTGCGGACACGCGTTATCATCATAAACTTGCAGATGTGTTCACTCCGGCAAAAGCGAGACTTCCACGGACATGTGTCATCCACATAAACCTGCGAATGCGTTCACTTCCATAGACACGTTTCATCTGCATAAACTTGCAAAGGCGCTCATTTTTGCATTCCTTCATAAGCCTATGCTTCTACAGCAAATACGTACCCTTCTGTAGACGATTTCCTGCAAAAATTCTGGATGAACCAGACAATTGAAACTTCCATTTTCTCCTACAATTCTCCAATTTCCACGAAAAAAAATTATAACTTTAACCAGCCAAATTATTCAAGAGTACAACCAATTCATTTTCATGCAACAATCAATACATTTTCATCAATTATTCAAAACTTTAAAAATCCAATAGAAGCAAATTCATTGTTGAATTAGTGTTCATAATTTACAGCTGAATCAAAAATGAAAATTCGAGTTTTTACCTCACAGAAACGTCCAAAGATCCCAAGCTTCTACATTGAAAGTTTGAAACAACTCGCCCCAAGAATCCACTCACTATCCACAATTATCAACACCTTTTCCAAAGAGTTTTTTTCAACAATGCATTTGTATTTTTACTTTCCTCTAAAATTTTCTAGACAGCAGATGCCACGTCTTGGAGGATACCTGATGTTCCCCAAAAACGCACAAAGACAATTCAAGGCTTTTGGGCAATCGGTTAACTTCAATCGATGTGTTTCCAAATGGGGGTTTGGAAGAGTGCGGAAGCGAACAAAGGAACAAGAGAGACCCATGGGGGTGCTTGGACTTATTCTTGATAGAATGGACTTAGCTCGCCTTGCTAAGTGTGGAGAGAGGATTAACTTGAGGGATCAAGTTAATTGATGTACACTCACACTTCACTTGGATATGACTCACCAAGAAAAATGGAGGCTAGCTTGGATATGACTCACCAAACTACGGTTTGGATATGACTCACCAAACCTACTAACACAAGAGTTTTTAATTCAAAGTTCATTGTCTTTTGAATTACAAAAGCGGGTATAAATAACCCATCTTGGATACAAGTTACAATGCAAATAATAAATAGATGCTAATAACCAACCACCTAGGAAGAGAAAAGGTCATTAGCAAACCAAGACAAACATTAATTACTTAAAAGAAAGGGGATGAAAAAGAGGGAAGATTCATCACCTAGGGAAATGAAAAAAGTCTAGAAAACCACAAAAGCATCTTGGAATGTGAATTACCATCTCTAGATCCTTCTTTAGTGAGACAAGGCTTACCTAGGAAGATGTAAGTTTTTTTAGTAATTCCAAGGCCACCTAATACATTTAAGGAGAGCAGTTGGGCCAAGGATGTGTGGGCTTTCTCTTCTTCTCTAATTGCACTTGGTCCCACCCATTTGATTAAGTGTGTGGGCTTATCTAAGTCCATGGTTGTTGGGCCTTTCTCCAAGCCTTCATGGAAGTGAATTCCTAATTGTCCTGGGTCAAAATGTGATTAAATGTCTATGAGCTTCCTTGTCATCACACGTTGGTTTGTGCTCAAGTTTTTCTAGTTTATTCAATCCTGCAAAAATAGTAACTAATTATATAAGCAATGTGCCTATTGGCTCGAGTCTAGATGAAAGGATCTTGGGGTGCATCAATACCCGAGACAGAATGGGGAGTGACCTGGCCTGAACTCGAATCGTGTCGCCCTTATCCTTTTTATTTTGAAATACTTGTTTAGGCAACAGAAGTGTTTAGTAAGTTACCACATGCCAAGACCTTGCCAATTAAATTATATCGAAGGTCTAATAGTGACATCGAAATAAAGTGATAATATAAGTTTGAAATAGAAGTGACACAAATACTGAAATTTAATACAAATATTATTACAGATTTGTAAAAAATAAGTCTCACGTCACAAAACTCTTGAAATAAAAATATTGAAATAATAAAGGAGGTGTTGGCTCAGTTCTGCGACACCAAGTGGTGATCTTCCAAATTCATACCTGAAAGGATGTTGTTGAAGTGAGTCAATTAAACTCAATAAAGGTAAAATTTTATATTTAATAATTATAATTTTATAAATTAAATGAGAGAGAGAGAGTATGTCATGCATAAGATGTGTGATCAAAACTAAGTAAAAATCTACTAGTGATGCAAAAGTGGAAAATATCCACTATAGTATGGTATGTATGTAAAATATATCTCACAAAATCTTAGTAAAAATGGAGTCATTCACGTGCTCCGGGCACACAAATGACATAGACATATAAAACAAGGCGATACTTAGGGATCGCTAAAGGCACGAAATAATATCCTGATTAGGTTTAGGGTTTTGCTCTTAGTGACACGACACAGTCAATTTCCTCATTACTCTAGTTAACACAATAATTACATTCTCCAACGGTCGAATGCGCATATAGAAAATATGATCCATTCACGGGCCAATCAAACTTGGTACACTCGACCAAGATGATTAACAATGATGTGCATGCTCAAATTAAAATATGTCTAGTGAAAAATTTACAAATAGTATTGTAAAAAAGAATTGTCATAACGGACTCGTCATTTTATTATATGAGAACACATTTCAAAATAATCATTTGACAAAATGATGCAATGTTTGTCATAAAATAAAACCTCTACCTCAATGGGCTACCATCAGCCATGAAACGGTTATTCGAATGAGAAAATAATTTATCTAAATTCCATGTTAATCCAACGACCCTAACAAAATATATGGATTACCAATTAATTCTTCTCTAAATAATCATTTTAAACCACGTTGGAACCCATGACAAGGATAGAAATCAACTTGGGGAATTTTTGAAATAATCCCAAAAATATTAAGAATTTTTAAAACTATTTTGGACGGCCGCAGATCCAAGTTCATATGTCCGCTCCACGTGTTTCCTACTTATCGCACTGGCACCATTCTCCTTGAAAATTCCCCATTCCGCCCATGTGTCATTCATATGCTCATGTAGAAATGAGCAGAAACTCTCAAGTGTGGACACATCTCTTTCGCTTAGTCTCGCAGACATGTTTGCTAGCTTCTACAGAAGTGAACACTCTTGCGGAGACCACACTTACATGGACACATGTTCTCCTCTGAGACACGCTTGCTTGCTCCCAAGGAAGCAAGGGCTTCTGCAAGCAAATATTCCCTGGGACATGTGTCTTCTACGTGGGCCCCAAATACATTTAAATCCTTGCTATTCCAAAAACCTGAGCTTCCGTCACGCACTCTCGTGGGCGATTTCCAACAAGTCTGGATGAACTAGACAAACCGGAACTCCATTCCTTCTGACAAGACTCCAACTTTAATCGACTAAAATGTTAGAGTTTGGTGTGACCAAAATTCTAGTTGGGCCGAGTCGGGCCCATATCCAATATTAGAGTTTCTTATTTCTTGTAAGAAATGTGTTTCTTATTTCTGATGAGGCTATGTGGGAGTGAAAGAAGAACATGGAGGCCAAGTATCTAGAATTATTTCATTAGCTGAATTTTGAGGACAAAGTTGTATTAAGGGGGAGAATGTAATATCCAAAAAAATTCCTCTATGTATAATGTAATGAATTTTTTGTGGAATATATGTTTTGTTGGAAGAAATGTGTTTTGTGCACTTAATACATTTGAAAAATTATAAATAAGTATAAGTAGGGAGTGAATAAAAGAAATTTTTATGTAAATAGTTAAATGGTAGAGGGAAATGAAGGGGGGGGGGGGGGGGGGGGGCGGGGGGGGGAGGGAGGTCAATCACTGGTAGGGTGGTCGATCTCTTTCATGAAAAATTTATACAGATTGCAAACAATTTGAAAGCGGTCGATCAGTTGAAGGAGGTGATCGGCCAGTTCCAAAGCAATTTGTATACAGATTGTAGTCAATTCGGGAGCGGTCGATCAACTGAAGGAGGTGATCGACCGGTCTCAAAGCAGTTTATATATAGATTGTACAACGCAGTTGATCGTCCACTAGAAGGTGATCGATAAGCTTTTCTAGAAAAGATAGAATTGCGATCGATCATCAAAGATTGGCGTTCGGTTGTGGTCGGGGCAATTTAGGAACTTGAAATTTTCGGTCGATCACGTGAAGATCGATCGGAATATCAACTATCGCCTGAAATACGGCTTGTTGTCATCTGGAAAACTTTTGCTACCCCAGTTTTTACTGGTGGGTTAGGCGGTGTCGAATAGATGAAAGCTCCATGGAGTGCCAACTCCCTGGTTTGTGCCTATAAATGTTGAGCTTGGGAACTTGGTAGTGACAAAAGAGTTTTCATCTCTTAGGTGTTGTGCTGCTTGGTTTTCTGGAAAGGGAGAGCTGATGTCTGGATAGGAAGAACTGTTGTGTTGCTGGTGTGGAGAGGAGTTTCAAGAGAGAGAAATATTGTAGAGAAAAGGTAAGACATGTGTGTGTGGTTTGCTTGAGGTGGCCTACATCACAAGATTAGGAATGTTTGTTTAATGTCTAAGTTTCATTCTTCGAATTGTTCTTCATAATGAACTTGTTTTGCTGAATAGTTTATTGTTAAGAGGTGTAGTATTCTAGAGAATTATTTTGTTGTGCATTTGATTACTATTAGAACTACTTTGAGTGAAGACATGAAAAAGGAATCGAGAACTAATGCTCATATGTCTGTAATGCATCCTCTGTTTTAGTACAGCAGCATGATAAGAATATATATTGAGTTAAAGGTTCTAGAAAAATGGACATTGCTCTCTCTCTTGCTTGTTGTTGGTTGAAGTTATGCTTTGTTAAAAATAATGTTATTCCTTGTGATGTTGTCTTCCCTGTTTTACTACTTGTGATGTTAGATGTAAGGTCCATGATATGTTATTGCTATTATTTTCTGTTAATCTTTACTATTATAGCTTGATAGTAATCGCCAAGAGTAAGGTCCATGATATGTTATTGTAATCTGTTTTGATACCTGCCATGTTGTAAAGTGGGGGTTTTGGTACTGCCTTGATAATTGACCTAATTGAATTGTTCTTGGCTAGTTATAGTAGTTGTAGGCCATGGAATTGTATATTATTTCATTATCTGTTTAATGTTGATAATTGATAATGGTAGAGCATTGCTTGCATTTTATTCATAACATGCACCATGATTAGAAATGCTTAGAAATGCCATGATAGGATTGGTATTTACATGCATTGCACGGAAGAGAAACAAATTTAATAAATGTAAATAGGAATTGGAAATTGGGGAGATTAATATCGGATCTACTTGGAGAACTACGAGACGATGTATCTCATCCCCCGTCAAGATTGAGTGATGGTACTGCCCAAGTTAGATCCCGAGGATATATCTATTCTCTTCTATGGAAAATCTCCAACGTCCTGAATTATTATGAGGCTATGATTAAAGAACAGAAAAGATGGGTTCTTTTCTGACATGAAATACATGAGCACACATATATATTTCATTTTTTCTCTTACTGGGCGTTAGACTTATAAGTTTATCTTGTGATGTAGGTGACGATTATGATCCTAGCAAAGTGCAGGTGGAAGGAGCATGACTCGATGAGCACTTGTCTTACCAGGCGTATTTGACCTGAGGGTTATGACTCACAAAAAGGAAATATGGTTGTTTTAAACATTTTATAGTGATTTAGTTAGCTTTTAAATGTGGCAAATGTTTTGTTAACTACAAATATTTTGTTAATGTGGTGAACATATGTTTCGAAATCATTACTAACTTCCGCTTTTGATTACTCTAATCTTTTCCCTTCACATGTTTTTCCATAACAATTATAAATGAAAGAAAAAATTTTATATATGGCTAAGAAAAGGTAAAGAAAAAAAAAGGATGTTACAACAGTAATTGAAAACTCTTTTATATTATCACTTCAAATATGTTATTGATGTCATGCTTCAAGATGATAATCTGGCTCTGATACCAAAAATTATGTCACATCCCGTAGGGGACCCGAGATAGAACGGAGAACGAACCAGCTGGGAATGGGACCGAACAACCCAACCCTTTAGCTTTTTATTTATTTACTTATTTATTTATGCAATGGAAGACTTTAGTGAAATATAATATTTGCTAGAGCCTGACCAAATGGGCTATACCGAAGGTTCAATGGTGACATCGAGATAAAGTGATAATATATGTCCGAAATAATAGTGCCAACAATTCAAAAAAAAAAATAATACAAATATTATTACAAATTTTAAATAAAGGAGTTCAACTTCACAAAGACTCTTGAAATAAAATACTGAAATATAAGATAAATGCCGGCTTAATCCAACGACGGTAACTGGTGATCACCCAAATTAACACCTGAATATATGTCGTTGGGGTGAGTCGACTAAACTCAATAAGGGAAGTATTTAATATTCAACAATTAGAATTTTATAAATGTAATGAGGGAGCATGCCATGAATAAAACGTTTAATTAAAACTGAGTAAAGTCGACTAGTGAGACTAAAGTGGAAAACATCCACTATAGTCTGCTATGTACGTAAAATAGGCCCCACAGAAATCTCAGTGAAAATGGAGTCACTTACGGCTCTGGGCACACAATGGCATAGACACATAGAACAAGACAATACTCAGCGATTGCTAAAGCCACAATAATAATATCCTGATTAGGTTTAGAGTTTTGTGTCCAGGGACACGACACAGTCAGCTGCCCCATTACCCTAGTTAACACAACAAACTAATTCTCCAATGGTCAAATGTGTGTAGATAAAATAGGACTCTATCACGTGATGGACTACTCGGTCTATCCATAAAGACAAAGGCCCAAGGTGTCATCAATTCATACCCTTCCAACCATTTGCAAGGTAACTCATCAAAGGCCAAAATCAAAGAGCTATCAACCCAAGGAAGTCAAATAGGGCCCACACCTCTAATGCTATGGAAAGAAGCCCAAGAAAACATGCTTGAAGGGTAAGAAAGACCAAAGAAAAAAGAGATAAGGAAACCTTCCTTAATCGGCCAAAGATAAGTGGACATTAGAGACGGTTATGCTTGGTTTTGGCAACCTTCCATGTACCAAAATTGAAGAGGAATAAATTTTCAAAAAGTCACCATTTTGTGGATCCAAAGCTAGCAAGGAGTTACTAAAATAATAGCTTTAAAAAGTTACTAAATTCGTAGTTTATTAATCGGCCAATTAGGATAGAATACCTAGTGTGTTTCCTATTTTGTTGTTTCCTATTTTATGCTTTGTAATTGGCTATATAAAGTCCCCTAGTGCTTATGGTTTAGTTATTGAAGTTTGAATACAAAAAGCTCTTTGCTTTCTTTCGAAATTGGAGTGATTCATTTTTCAAACACTTAGGTGAGTTGTATCCAAAGTTATCCTTGTGTGAATAGCATCACAAGATTGGGCTCACTTGGCGTTGAGTGAGTTCTTTTATTGGTATCCACATCCCTACTCCTTGGAGGAAAGTAGTGTTAAGAGGTGTTCAACCATCAAGAAGGTTTTCAACCGCAAAGTCATCTAAAAGGGAGTGCCAGCTACACTACTTTCTAATTCCGACCACTTGAATTCTTCTTAGCATATTTCCTAATCCTTGAATGTTATTTCCATTATTCTTGAAGGAGTTCTTTCATTATTCATTCAAAAAGGTGTGATCCAAATTTTAGCGCAAAAGCTTCTAAAACGTGAGAGTTATTGGTTTCCAAAGTTAGACTTTTCAAAAGTGAATTTTGCGGCCAAATAAGGAAATAAAGGAACCAGTTGATCAGCTCAACCGCCCGCTCGACTGGCCGGTAATCTATTTGCCACTGGTTTTTTTAAGGTCAACCCTCTGCTCGATCGCGAAGTCCCAATAAATCTAAATCCTTTAGTACTAGTTGATCTCCACCTTGCTATTTTCCAAAGGTCGATCGTCGCCCCTGTTCTTCAATATATTCGGTTGATCAACATACTTTATACTTCTTCAACACATATTCAACCGATTATTCTCCATATTCTGAACAAATTTATAGGTTATTTCTTTACCCCTTCTGTTGGTGCATCATCACAAGATTGAGCTTACTTGGAGTTGAGTAAATTCTCTTATTGGTATCCGCATTCTTACTCTTTGGAGGAAGAGTGTGTGAAGAGGTGTCCAACCATCAAGAATGTTTTTATCCACGAAGTCATCCATATGGGAGTGGCAAACTACACTACTTACTATTTTCGGTGACTTAAGTTCTCTCAAGCATATTCCCTAATTCTTGGCAGATATTTTCATTTTTTTAAAGTATTTACAAGTTATTTTTTTACCCCTTTCGTTGGTGTATCATTTAGTATCAGTCATGGTTCAGTCCAATGATGTGCATGCTCGAAATAAAATATGTCTTGCGAAAATCGTACATATAATACTGTAAAAATGGATGGTCATAACAGACTTGTCATTTTATATGAGATCACGTCTCAAAATAATTGTTTAGAAAATGATGCAATGTTTGACATAAAATAAAACTCCTACATCAGATGACCACTAATAGCCGGGAAATACTCAATTAAATGGAAAAATAATTGGTTCGATTCCCACCTTAATGCAACAGACCTATTAAAATATATGGATTATCAATTAATTTCTTTCTCAAAATACTCTTTAAAATGCGTGGAACCCATAACTGGAAATTTCAAAATTTCCATGAAATTTTCCATTTTTCGGCAAAACTTCAACTTTAACCAACCAAAACACTCCAAATAATAAACTAAATTTATTTTTGTGCAGGATTACAAATTTTCAATTTATCAATCCAAACCTTAAATTCAAAGTAATCAAAATTCTAATACGCCGTGAACGGAAATTGAGCTCGGAGTTACCTCATTGTTTTATAAGTCCAAAATTAATACTTTAAACCAACCAATTCAACCCCAATGCAAATTTAAAAAATAAATCTCAAACCAAACGAGAATTCCCAAAAATCTTTTAATGAATTCAACTATAAAATACATCTATACCTCTCGGGACGTTCCAAACAATTGTTAGCAGCTTGAACTGCAACTCCTTATTATTCAAACTCTCAACTCTTCCTTCCTCAAATTCTGTAGATATTTTCTCTCTTTCTGAAACTCGTTTCTATATTTTTTTCTACGTAGAAGACATAATGGACATTAAGAGTCCTTTTAAAGAAGGAAAAGATTGATGTGTTGGGGAGGAAAGATTAATTGCGAAAGGTGAAACAGTGATGAAAATTGAGACTCTACAGCCCCACAGCCATTAACCTCCAACATGTATGCCCTACCATATTCAAGATGCCACAAAAACAATTATAGTATCAGGAAACAACTTAATCTATGACATCTTAATGATTGTGGGGGTGGTGGAAGGTGGCCTTGAAGAGTTTGGGGGCAAGGGAGACTTATTACAATTGAAAAATGAGGATGCCTTCACCTAAACCACATGCGTGTGTTAGTTGCGTTCCATATTCTTGGCTAACTGCTCTCTTTAAAATACAGATATCTCTCCTCTGCTTCTGTATTATATTTTAAAAGAGAAAACTCTATGCAAAATTTGAGAAAGAATAGTTCAAGGTTGTGAACAACGAAGTAGACTTCGTTGAGGAGATTAGTTCAAGCAACAGCTACAGGTGGAAATTTTAGAATTCTCTAAAAGGTAAGGATGAGTTTACTGTTAAGTTTGTTGAAGAAAATATTAGAATTCTGTTGATTTTGATATTTAATTTAAAGTTGACACTGAGAATGAATTGATTGTTTAGAATTGTTGATTTCGGATTTATGTTAGGTTATAATCATAAACAAATGGGTGGAGGGTCATTTTTGGACTTTTTCGTTAATAAAGATCAAATTTTTGGATTAATGTTAAAGCTTAATTAGATGATTTAAAGTATTGATTTTGGATTTATATCCCAGTGAGGTAACTCCAAGCTCAATTTTTTTTCTTCACGTCGTATTAGAATTTCAATTCTTTTGAATTTAAGGCTTGGATAAATGAATAAGAATATTGTAATCTTGCACGAAAATAAGTTTAGTTTATTATTTGGAATGTTCTGGTTAGTTAAAGTTGAAGTTTTGCAATAAAAATGGAAAATTTGATGAAAATATTAAAATTTCCAGCGGTGGGTTCCAACATGTTTTAAAGAGTATTTTGAGAAGGAAATTAATTGGTAATCTTTATATTTTGATAGGTCTGTTAGATTAATGTGAGATTCAGACTGATTATTCTTTCGTGCGTTCGAGCATTTACCGGTTATTGGTAGGCCGGTTGAGGTAGGAGTTTTATTTTAAGTCCAACATTGCATCTTTTTCCAAACAATTATTTTGAGACGTGATCTCATATAAAATGACAAGTTTGTTATGACCGTCCATTTTTACAGTATTATATATATGATTTTTGCTAGATATATTTTATTTCGAGCATGCACATCATTTGATTAACCTGTGACGAGGTCCTGTTTTATATACTCACATTCGACAGTTGGATGTTATGTTTGTTGTGTTAACTAGAGTAATGGAGCAACTAATTGTGCCATGTCCCTAGGCGCAAAACCCTAAACCTGATCAGGACATTATTATTTGGCTTTAGCGATCGCCGAGTATCGCCTTGTTCTATGTGTCTATGGCATTGTGTGCCGGAGCCGTGAGTGACTCCATTTTCACTGAGATTTCTGTGGGGTCTATTTTATATACCGCACTATAATGGATATTTTCCACATTTTACGTCATGGTTGATTTAACTCAGTTTTAATTAAATATTTTAATCATGACATGCACCCTCATTTAACTTATAAAATTTTAATTGTTGAATATAAAATATTCCTCTATTGAGTTTAGTCAACTCACTCCAACGACATATATTCATGTATTAAGTTAAACGATCACCGATTGCTGTCACAGGATTGAGCCGACATTTCCTTTATTTCTGCAGTATTTTATTTCAAGAGATTTGTGAGGTTAAATTCCTATACTTAAAGTTTGTAATAATATTGTATAAATTTTTTTGGAAATTATTGACACTTTTATTTTGGACATATATTATTTGTTACATCTGGCCTTGGCCGAGAATGGGGGAAGGACTCCTCTATTTTAGCAAGAATGGGGAGCGATCGTGCTCCACTCCTCTCTTCCTCTCCTTTGCAACAATTGTCTCCTACAAACCGTTAGTGTGGGAGGTGGAGTTTCTAGCGATGTATGATTGTGTTGCTCACTGGCAGTGGTAAGTTTGCCTTCCTTAGCATACGGTTCTCTTCCTCCTCAAAATTTCATCTAACATATGATAAATTTTTGTTCTTGGAAGGTAGGTGTAAATATAGGTTCGGGGAGCATGTTTCTGGCTGACCAATTGAGGCGTGAAGGGTAGTTCTCTCTGACTATCGTTCTCAATTAAGTATACATTTTTGAAATTCTCTTGTTTTTTGATGAACGATACTAATGGATGAATTCGTTTCTTTAAGGGTCGAGGTGTAATCATCGAGTTTGTGCATATGACTCAAGCGATTCTTCGACAAGAAGTGATTTCAGGTAATGGAAATCAAAGTTGAAATTTTTGTTATGGAAATTTTGTCTGTGATTTTGAACTTGTGGCTGGATTTATGTGTTGGAAGGGAGGTCAAGGGTCAGAACAAGATTTCCAATCCATACCTCGGCTACTCCTCCGACCAGCAACTCTGCTAAGTCGCTGGTAAAGTTGCAATGCAGGGGGGGCCGCGACTTGGATCATCCAAGCTACGGCCTAATGAGTTCGGGTCTGTGAGTGGACCATTGGGCTGCCTAGAACTTATTGGGCTGCCTAGGTCCCTTTGGGTTGCCCAGAATTTGTTTGGACAACCCAGAATTTATTTTAGTCTTGGCCCAATAATTCATTCTAAATTTTAAATCCTAATTTTTAATAAATTATTAATATTAGGTTCAAAAACTTAGAAAATTGTCGGAATTGTCTACCGTTGGGCTTCACTGGGCTTTGGTATTGTTAGGCCCACATTCGAGATATGAGTTATTTTATGTTTAACTTACATTAATTAATAAAATATCTAATATTGTTTTAAATTAGACATATCTAATTTATTGTTCGGTTCAGCTGTATTTGATTTTTCATTGGCATTGTTATTGTTAAAATAAGTAATTGGACAACTATATGTGCCGTGTCCTTAGGTTTCAAATCCCTAAACATGATCATGGTCTGTTTGGCTGTTGCGATTGTCTGAGTATCGCATTTGTTTATTTCCGTTAATTTTTTTATTGTTCATTTTTGTTTCCTTCATACATTAAATTGTGAGGAAAAAGTAATGGAAGTCCACACATGATTCGTATAATATAAAGTTGAATATAAGAATTAATCCTTATTGAGCTGGTTGACTCACCCCAAATTTGACGTTATTTTTCAGGAAATAATCAGAGTAATTTTTCGTTGCCACCTCAGAAGTAGATTTCGGAGTTTTCCCCAGTTTAGTCATTTTATTACTTTACTTAAGAGACTAAAGATACATTAGGGAGATTTGTCTTTTGTTTTATTTTAAATTAGTTTTTTGGGTAAACTTATTTAAATTCACCTATCATATTAGTCACTCATGAACCTTTATTACGGGCTTGGATGGTAAAATTTATTTTAAATCTTCCATTGCTAACAATTTAAGTTTAAGAGATGGGTTAGCCGATTTGGTCCTTTTTGGTTCGGATTGTTCCTCGTTCTGTCTTGGGTCCCCTTTGGGGCGTGACATTATCAGTTTATCTCGATGTCACTATTGGACCTCGATATAGCCCATTTGGCTAGGCCATCACAAAAATTTTAATTTATTAAAATCTTCCACTGCCTAATTAAACAAGTAAATAAATAAAAAACCAAAGGGTCGGACGGTTTGGTTCTGGTTTCAGTCCGGGTCGCTCCAAGTTTTGTCTCGGGTCCTTGTAAGCATATTTCCATACAACTTTTCAACTTTAATCCCATTTTTTATTTACTTTACATGCTTGCAATACTTTAATTCCCATACAACGTATTTGATTTAACCATTAGAGTTTAAACGAAATACCAACCTTGGTCCATGATACAAAATGCTTTTGATGACGATGTTGAGTTTTGTTTATCGCCTTAATACCTTTTCTTCAATTCGTTTCTTTTGATGATGCAGAAACGATGTATATCGTAATTTTCTCTGAGAGAAATTTTCTGTGAGAGTTCGTTCGTTCGTTAGAATAAATTCCTTCATTCTCCCTCATGTGATTGAAAGAAGACACCCGTACAAAAGGCAACTTTCCATACATGCCCTTTCGTTCGTGCCTTTTCAATCACGTCTCTTCAACTATACGTTATACACTTTTAATAAGGTTAAGGTGAGGGAATTAAAACTCAATTAACTTAATGTCTTTAATGCTTAACAATCATCACATTAAGCTCTTTAATATTAAGTCAATGTAACTTTAATTAACATGGACCACATTTACATATAGATTATATTCAAATAATCTAACAATCTCCCACTTGGGCCATGTTATAAACTTTAATATCAATTGATATTCAGCTGGTTCAGCTAATTTCAGCTGATATAACTTGAATTCACAATTAATTAATATAGTGTACTTTAATGTGAATTATATCAAGTTATCTTTTCATAATGAATTGCATAATCGAATCATGGCAGACACATGTGAATTATGTTAACATGATTCTTTCCATGTATCACAAACTATACAATTCATTAATTCTGTAATTGAGGAACACTATAAACCCATCATATATTATTCATAACCAATCATTGTACATAGCCATAATATGAATAATAAATTGACATACAAAAACATTCTTTCATTGAATTCATAAGTGTTATAAGATACAAGCTACGCTTTTACAATCACATAGACTTGTCACCTAAACCCATCTTTACAACATGTTCTTTAAAGGTTTTTGGTGGCAATCCTTTGTCAACGGATCAGCTATCATTGAGCTTGTACTTATATGATCAATGCACACCCTTTGTTTTTGTATTTCTTCTTTGACTGCCAAGTACTTTAAGTCCATATGTTTTGCTCCTTTCGAGTACTTGTCATTCTTTGAGAAGAACACAGCTGCGGAGTTATCAAAATAAATTTTCAGCGGTCTTTCTATACTTTCGACCATGCTAAGACCCTGAATTAAGTTCCGCAGCCACAATGCTTGAATTGTAGTTTCAAAACAAGCTACAAATTCAGCTTCCATAGTAGAAGTGGCAATCGTAGATTGCTTTCCACTTTTCCATGATACGGCTCCTTCAGCTAACAGGAACACGTAGCCAAATGTAGATTTCCTCGAGTCTACACAACCGACGTAATCAAAATCTGAGTATCCAATGACTTCGAGTTGATTCGATTTTCTATACATGAGCATGAAGTCCTTTGTTCCTTGCAAGTACTTGAGTACTTTCTTTGCAGCTTTACAATTATCCAATCCTGGATTACTTTGATAACGGCCTAACATCCCTACTGTAAAACTTATATTTGGCCGTGTACATGTCTGGGCATACATCAAGCTTCCTACTGCAGATGCATATGGAATAAGCTCCATTTCCTTACGTTCCAAATCATTTTTGGGACATTGCATAAAACTGAATTTGTCCCCTTTCTGAATTGGAGCAACACCAGCGGAACACTTATCCATTCTAAATCTCTCAAGAATTTTCTCGATATAACCTTTGTGAGACAATCCTAGCAATCCATCCTTTCTATCACAGAATATTTCTATTCCAATAACATAGGATGCCTCACCCATATCTTTCATTTCGAAATTCTTTGAGAGAAAATCTTTAACGTCACGTAACGTTCCTTTATTGTTGGCAACAAGCAGAATATCATCAACGTACAATACTAGAATACAAAACTTACTCCCACTGATCTTCATATAGATACTCCGATCAACGGTGTTCTCTATAAAATCGTATGACAAAATGGTATCATTAAATTTAATGTACCATTGTCTGGAAGCTTGTTTCAATCCATAGATTGACTTATTCAGCTTACATACCATCTTTTCATTTCCTAGAAAGGAAAATCCCAAAGGTTGATCCATGTAAACCTCTTCCTCTAAGTCACTGTTAAGAAAGGTGGTCTTTACGTCCATTTGGTGAAGCTCTAAATCATAATGATCCACCAAAGCCATGACTATTGTTAAAGAGTCTTTCTTCGAAACCAGGGAGAAAGTCTCTTTATAGTCAATGCCGTCTTTCTGAGTGTAACCTTTGGCGACAAGTCTGGCCTTATACCTTTCAATGTTACCTTTCGAATCACGTTTGGTTTTGTAAATCCATTTACAACCAACGCATTTCTTTCCTTCAGGTAACTCTACAAGTTCCCAAACTTTGTTGTCATCCATAGATTTCAACTCCTCCTTCATAGCATTAAACCACTTTTCGGAATCATTGCATTTCATGGCTTTATTGAATGATTCTGGATCCTTATCATTGCTCAAGTCACACTCTTCTAGTGAATAAACCACATAGTCATCAGAAATTGCTGGTCTTCTCTCCCTTACAGACCTTCGAAATTCTGTTGCTTGTGGTTGATCACTTACGACTTGATCAACGTTAATATGCTCATCATTAACTCGTTCACCTTGCTTGGGTTGAATATCCATTTGTTGTTCCGTTATGTTGTTAGACTGTGATACAACATATGGCACAACAGTTTGATGAGAATTATTGGGTGTCATTTCCGTCACCCGATTCTCTTGGATATTCACATTTCGTGAATCATCACTCCCACTGAACATGCCATTCTCAATGAATCGAGCATTTTCAGATTCTACAATCCTTGTACTATGCTTTGGACAATAGAAAATGTACCCTTTAGACTTTTCCGGATAACCGATGAAGAAACCACTAATGGTTCTTGCATCGAGCTTCTTTTCATGTGGGTTATATATCCTAACTTCTGCTGGACATCCCCAATTGTGTAGATGTCTCATACTAGGTTTCCTTCCCGTCCACAGTTCATAAGGAATCTTAGGAACTGCCTTACTAAGAACCCTATTCAGCAGATATGCAGCGGTCTTTAAACCGTGCATCCACAACGATATAGGTACATTACTATTATTAATCATACTTCTTACCATTTCGATAAGAGTACGATTCCGCCTTTCAGCTACACCATTTTGTTGTGGTGTACCCGGCATTGTGTATTGTGCACAAATGCCTCGACTTTCGAGAAACCTTGCAAATGGACCTTTTTTTTGTCCACTTTCATCGAATTTCCCATAGTATTCACCACCTCTATCCGATCTCACTACTTTTACTTTTCTATCTAGCTGCCTTTCAACCTCGTTGATGAACACTTCTATAACGTTCATTGCTTGAGATTTTTCATGCAATAGATATACATAACTGTAACGTGAGAAATCGTCTATAAAGGTAATAAAATACTTTTCTCCATTCCATGAAGGAATGTCAAATGGACCACAAATATCGGTATGTATTAATTCCAAAAGTTCTTTGCTTCTTGTGGCAGGATACTTTGATGTGTGTTTAGTCTACTTTCCTTTAATGCAATCTATACACACGTCCCTGTCATTAAAATCTAATTGAGGTAAAATGTCATTTTTCATTAACCTCATTAACCTTTCTTTAGATATATGACCTAGACGCTTATGCCATAAGAAAGCCGAACTTTCGTTCGTTGCACCTCGCTTTAAGCCAATCATATGATCCATATTAAACAGAGAATTCATAAATTTAACATCAAGATTGATAGAGTACAAACCATCTTTTATAATACCATAACCATAACAGTATTTATGTTTGTACATAGCAAAAACACCATCACCAATCTTAAAATTAAAACCATTACAATCCAACCTAGCAACAGAAATCAAATTCCCAGCACACTCAGGAACATAAAGACATTCTTCTAGATCCAGGTGGTATCCGGTATCCAGGATCAGTCTATACATTCCAATTCCTTTAATGCGTGCCTTCATTCTGTTCCCCATATACAGGAACTTTTCAGTTTTGTTTATGGGATGGATCGAAAGAAATCCCTGCGTAACATGAGAAACATGAGTAGTAGCACAAGGATCTAACCACCAAGTATTAGGTACTTCTATAATATTTGATTCAAAACATACTGAAACAAATAATGTACCTTCCTTTTCGAACCAAGCCTTTCTTTTAGGACAATCTTTCTTTACATGTCCGGCTTTGTTGCAGAAGAAGCATTTAATCTCCTTACGGATCTGACCATCATTAATCTTTAATAGGTTCTTTCCTTTCTTCTTGTTCTTTTTACTCAGTTGCTTTGATGTGTTACCTTTGGCATCCTTCTGCATAGCTAAGTTGACGGTATGGGACTTTAACTTCTTCAATCTCCCTTCCTCTTGAATGAGCATGACCTTTATCTCCTGAAAGTTTCACTTTTCCTTAATGGTGTTATAGTTCACCTGGAACTGGCCAAACTCAACTGGAAGTGAGTTGATGATGAATTGAACCAAGAATGATTCATTCACATCCATACCCAACGTCTTAAGCTTTGCAGCCAAATTGGCCATGCTCGTTACGTGGTCATGAATGGGTTGAGACCAATCAAATTTCTTGGTCGTCAACTCACTCATTAAGCTTCCCACAACAGACTTGTCTGTAATGTCTGATTAGGAGTATGCCTTTATCTTTAACATGAATTCCTTTGCATCATTTATTTTAGGCATCGATGGCTTAACATTTTCAGCCATCGTTATCCTCATCAAGCCCAAACACAGCCTATTAGACTGCTCCCAAGCCTCATAATAAGACTTGTCAGCTTCCGAAGTGGTCTCATTAACAGCTGGTGGTCTATCATTAACTAGTGCCAGGTCCAAATCCAATACACTCAGTTGAAACTGGATTTGTTTGGACCAGTCAGCATAGTTAAGACCATTGAACTTAACAGATGACCAGAAGCAAACAAATTCATAGTAGCTGCAAATAACAAACATGCTCATATATCAATACATTGAATAATCTATCCTAACCAGATCCCAAATAAAGCATATAAAATTTCATTAAGTTTACCTTTGGGTAATACTTAAAGAAATATACAATTCATGATATTATAATCTTTAATTGACTTATAAACATATTTAACACAACATGTTTAACATCTTTGGATGTTTAAACATATCAATTAAGTATGTAAACATGTCACTTTAATGTTATCACTTATAAACAATGATCCACCTTTGGGTGACCTAATAGTTTATAACTAATAAACACATTTCAATAACATCATAATAATTGAATGAACAAATTGCACAATTCAATATTGATCCTTTCAAGCTTGGTCACTTTGGCGACTACATAGTTTCTATACAACAATATATTAATTGTATAAACATTCATTCACTCAATTTCTTTAATTGAACTGCATAATTAGGCATTGCGGACGACTATGCGGACGATGTGATGGCGTCCGCAATCTCTTACTGTCGTTCGAAACTGCCTATAGCGGACGCTAACCTTATCGTCCGCTGCGTCCGTGTGATGCGTACTCATGAATCAAAATTACAGATTCAAATCGGACGCAAATTTTAGCATCCCCATAGTCCGCATCATTTCGTCCTCGTCCGGATGAATTCTTTACAGATTCATATTGGACGCAAATTATAGCGTCCGTAACGTCCGCATTATATCTTCCGAATGAATCTTTTACAGATTCAATGCGGATGAAACTTGCATGCGTCCGCCTCGTCCGCGCCCTTTCATACATGCGTCCGCATTCGCATTTTCAACATGAATCTTGCGTCCGACCATACTTCAGGTCGACCACATCATGATACCCATCGTCCGCACGACGAACAGTCCGATGAAAATTAACAGAAAACATAATTAACTATTATCCTATTCATGATTTCATCTATACATCCATACATGCATGACATTACGAAATATAAACTATTATTTCTCATGCATATTACTCGTTTTCATGGTAAATCAAATCGTATATTTAACCTATGCTCTGATACCAATTGTAAGCATATTTCCATACAACTTTTCGACTTTAATCCCATTTTTTATTTACTTTACATGCTTGCAATACTTTAATTCCCATACAACGTATTTGATTTAACCATTAGAGTTTAAACGAAATACCAACCTTGGTCCATGATACAAAATGCTTTTGATGACGATGTTGAGTTCCGTTTATCGCCTTAATACATTTTCTTCAATTCGTTTCTTTCAATGATACAGAAACGATGCATATCGTAATTTTCTCTGAGAGAAATTTTCTGTTAGAGTTCGTTCGTTCGTTAGAATGAATTCCTTCATTCTCCCTCATGTGATTGAAAGAAGACACCTGTACAAATGGTAACTTTCCATACATGCCCTTTCGTTCGTGCATTTTCAATCACGTCTCTTCAACTATACGTTATACACTTTTAATACGGTTAAGGTGAGAGAATTAAAACCCAATTAACTTAATGTCTTTAATGCTTAACAATCATCATATTAAGCACTTTAATATTAAGTCAATGTAACTTTAATTAACATGGACCACATTTACATATAGATTATATTCAAATAATCTAACAGTCCTCTCTAGGATGTGACATAATCGGTAAAAGGTAGTAATGATAAACCAATTCTAGGCTGCTAAACCATCTGAAAAATTGAATCTTAATACCACAACACATCATTTTAAACAAAACCCAGAACAATAAAGTTAAAATTCCTTCAAATCATCCCATGTTACAGCCAAAATCCACAAAAAAAGGTTCAAAAAACAGAAAATGAAAGTTTATAAACTCACTGCTGTGTATTGCCCATGTAGCCAGCGAAAACCCACCTTTATTTTTCTTTTCGTTTTACTTTTAACTTATGACTATGAGATGCAAATAACAAGGTCTTTGGAGGCACTATTGAAGTTCTTCAGAGACTGTAATCTTTTCATCAGAGATCCCTTGAGTTCTGGGTTGCTTGTGGTGATACTAATCTTCAGCTCTTTCAACGAACGAGCAATGGAGAGAATATAAAATATGAAACATAATTCATAAATGGCTCCTGTGAAGTCATTAATCTCCACAACTTTTAGGGTTTTTATCAAACACTTGCATACAATTATGTTATCTGTCCAAAACCTTATTGGGTCCAGTTTCAGAGGAGGATTGTAATCCTTCAAAAATGATCAAGAAAACAGGAAAATAATTAATATGAAGAATATTAGTCATAAGTAATAAATAATGTGAAGAATATTATGATCTTTAGCTTTAAACCTTTTTTTTTTTTAGTGCTATATTAACCTAGAGTTGAGAAATACAATTACAGGTAATGAATATTCAAAATATGCTACAACTTAAAAGACAAAATATGAGAGATTATCATAATATTAGGATCACACATTTATTTACGCTATTGACTTATAGTAAAATACCTCATCTTGATCAGTATAATTACTTATACATTAACTGTGAAATATTAAATGTAATAGTTGCATATTTATTTATTTTTTAATTCCATGTAATACAGGATAGTTATGCAAATCAAGGAGACACTCCCTACTTACATGCATACCCATTAACCAACCCTCCTCCTCTCATAGAAAAACTTCTCTCTCTCTCTCTCTATCTCCAAAACATAATATCAAGCTTTTGAGTGAGGTGTTTGATATAAGGAGGAAATGACTTCGAAAGGTGGAGTCAATGTTGGAAGATCAAAATTGAGTGCAATAATTTGGCTAGTAAGTGAACTTCTCCATTGTGATGGAAATTTATGGGAGAAAAATCAAAGTTTTAACGTCCTTTTCGATTTAGATTCGCATTTTGTCAATCAACGAAATCGTTGAGAATTGGGATTGGAAGTTTGGACGTCCTCAAGAGGTAAAACCCATATCTATATTGTTGTCATAATTGAAATTTAGTTTTCGTTGAGAAATTTGAAAGACGATTTAAAGTTAAAGTTGGAAATTTACACTCAAAATGTTGTATTGGTGCAAAGTATCAAGTTTATGTTAGTAGTCTTAGGTCATTTATTAACTCAAGGGAAATTAACAAAATAACCACTGAACTATGAGATGAATAACAAGTCAACCACTGAACAATTTTTGCTAACAACTAAAACACCGAACTATGAAAAATGGATGACGCAAACATCACTGTTATTTGTTAAAAGGAACATTACCGCGAAGTTGATGTCGAAACATACTCTCTGCAGTTCTAATTTTACTTCAGTCTTATGCTAAAATCGCAATAATTGAAGCAAACTTACCGCAAAAACAATGTCGGGAAGCTCCAGCATGGTCTTCTCATCATTGAAAACAATTATCACGTTTTTAGTTTTTTGAGAACGTTTGTCGAACGTCGGCATGACTCACCCATTCTCTCGATTTCACTCATCCAGTTCTCATCACTATCTTCTCTTTCCTCTTCCTAATCTGTCGCCGTTATCTAGTGCTCATCACCAATGTCTCACTTTTCGCAGAGGAAAATAATCTTTCTGCAACGGAAAGTAATCTTTCTGCAATAGAAAGTAATCTTTCCTCTGCGGAATGTTATCGTTCTACCACAGAACCTTGTCTTTCTTTAGCGGAAAGTAATCTTTTAAAATTGTTTAGTGGAAAGACAATATTCCGTCTTGGAAAGACAACGTTCCACAGCAGAACAACAACTTTTTTGAACGGAAAACGTAACTGCGGTGTTTGTTCCATTCATTTCCCATAGTTCAGAGTTTTAGTTGTTAGTAAAAATTGTTCAGTGGTTAACTTGTTATTGATTTCATAGTATAGTAGCTGTTTTTGTTAATTTTCTTTACATCAACTATGCATAGATTTACATAAATTAGAACCATGGCATTATCAACCTTTACACACTATCTCCATGTAGTGTCTTCAATTCTGCATGTTATGCATGTTAGCCTTTTTGTTAGGCTTAGTTTTATTTTGATGATGACTGAATGATATTTAATTTATTGAAATAAATAAGTTGTTTATTGTATTTTATGGATATTATTCCTAATGGTTTTATCATTATCTTTATATTCGTATTTATTGAAAATACCCTCAAAATGGGTATTATTAATGTGCTAACATGTTTAATTAAGTCCATGTAGTGTTTGTACATCATTGTGGGACTTAGAACATTTAAATACATGAAATGGAGAAATTCTGGACAGGCTGCAGACGAGAGAGGCAACCAAAACCAAGTTTTGATCTTGCAGTCGTAGCGTGGCCGAATGATTCGGTTGAGGGACGCGACCAAATTTATGCGGAATTTGCTTCGGTGCTAAACGTGGTTTTCAAACGCAACACGGTCGAGGATCGGACGAGTTGCTCGACTGAAAAACTGAAGACTTCGAATCTGCCATTTTTGGGTATTTTGCGGATGAGTCACAGTCGAGGTTTTTGGACAAGGCACGTGACCGAAAAAGCAAAACAATGAGCTCCGAGTGTTTTCGGATGCAAAGCGGTCGAGGAACGTGACCGAAAAGTCCAGATTCTGCACAACGGACAGATTTCCAACGGTCAAATTTTTACGGATATATTTTCCAACGGCTATATGTGGTCAACCGAAAAGGATTAGGTCGACCGAAAATGTGCAGTCTATAAAAGAAGAGAAGCACTCCAAGCTCCGTAACGAATGAGTGAAGTAGAGAAGTGCTGGTAAAATTTCTACTCGACTTCTCAACATATTTATGAGCAATTGTAATTTAACTCTCCCTATCCCAAACTTGAGTATTCAATTAGAGAGAGTTCGGACTAGTTAATGCTTTTACATTTTCAAACTCTTGAGCTTAATTGTAAATGGTGATGCCCTAAGAATTTGTCATATAAGGGTGACGCCCTGTAATAGTCAATGGCTCGATTGAACACCTGTAAGTTCAATCAAAGGGTGACGCCCCGTTAATAGTCAAAGGTTGATGACCCGAAATAGTCAAAGGATGATGCCCTTTGAATTAGTCTTTGTAACAGTTGAATTGGCACCCGTAAGTCGATTGATTAGTGGATCTCCAAGTAGAATCTTGAAGCGTGGACGTAGGCGAGTTGCCAAACCGCGTAAACAAATCTAATGAACTTTCTCTAACCCTCTATTTACTTTGTTGCATATATTTGTGATTGTTTATTTTAGTTTTATGCATTAAATCATTTAGGGTCTTATAGAAAACAATTATTGCACAAAAAATTTAAAACACCTAATTAACCCCCGCCCCTCCCCCTCCTCTTAGGTGTATATTGATCTTTCAGTGCATGCTGTTTGTTTTATGCATAAGTTAACATACTTTTGCATGCCACCCTCATGCAGATGTGTAGTTCTCTGTCAATCTGGTTTTTGCATGCCTCTACAGCTTTGTTGCGCTCACTGTCACACTCCCCCTATCCCTTTTTGCATGCCACTGCACCACTTTACTTTTTATGCATCTGTAGCCAATCGTTGCACCAATTGGATATCTTTGTGCCCCCACTGATATGATAACACCTAGTCGGGCAACACCCATTGCATGCCCGGAGCCATACCAATGTGCCAACTTATTTAATGTTACGACTTCCCTTTGCCATGCATGCCTCTACCCTCATCAAAAGCAAAGTAGTCAACTTCTCAACTTGATGACTACTATGGACTTAGGCCTTTGCACACCCTAACTCAGTACTTGGGTTATCACACCCATTGTTTGTTAGCCTAAGTGTCATTAGGTTTCTTTGTTTTGATAATGAATATGTTAATTATAATTATAAGTTGTTTATTGTTTAAATATGCTTAAATGTTTTATCTTTATAATTATATTGATCTTGATTGGAAATACCCTTAATGCTGGTATTAATGTCTATTAACATGTTGGTTTAAGTCCATGTAGCTATTGGTTAAGTTTTGGGACTTAAACACATCAAAATGTGGAAAACACGGAGTATAGGTCAACTAACAGTGGAGTTTGGGTCGACCAGTTGGCTGAAGAAAGAGCCAAAACAGAAAGGCGGTTAACCGGTTTACTGTGGATGATCGACCACAAATATCACTGAGAGCTCAAGAATTCCAAACTACTAAAAAGCGGTAGACTAGTTGGAACAGGCGGTCTACTAAAAAATGGATAGAGAGCTTGATTTTTCATCAGCTAAGGAAGGCGATCGAGCGCTGCACTTTGATCGACAGCAAAATGGATAGAGTCAAGAGTAGATTTAGAATTGTGAAGAGGCGGTCGACCGATCAAACTTTATAATGTAACGGCTAGTTTCCAAAGGTCGGGAGGTAGTAGACCAAAATGAGGGTGGTCGACCGGTTGAGCAGACTTTGCAAATATAAGATACTCCGAAGCTTATTCTAACCAAGCGAGAATCGTAGTGAAGCTCTACAAAATTTCATACTCGATTTCTCATCGATCATAGAGTGTAAATCCTAACTCTCCCACTCCCAAACTTGTGATTTTACATTTGGGAGAGTTAGGAATTTTTAGTTTTCAAATCCTTGTACTTTAACCGTGAACAAAATGGTGACGCCCTATAATAGTCAAGTGAAAAAGGGTGACACTCTGAGAAAGAGTCATTGTAAATGTTTGATTGACACTCGTGAAGTCAATCATCACTAACCGGGGAGGTTAGGTGATAAAGGATCTCCAAGTCAGAAACTTGGAGCGCAAATATAGGCCAGAGTTGCCGAACCGCATGAACAAGTTCGATTTTGCAATTTCTCTATCTCTTAACTTTTTTATATTTGCAATTGTTTGTTTATTTATTTGCATTAAATCACTTAGGGTTTAGAGATTAAAATATCACACAAAAAATTAGCACACCTAATTCACCCCTTACCCCCTCTATAGAAGTGCATCGATCCTACACTGCCTAGAGGCCTTTACGCGCCTCTTTTTTTACCGCTTTGACTAGGCCCATTGACTTGGAGCCTTTACGCGCTCATCTTGTCTTGCATTCTTCTGTAGCATTTTGATTGTCCATTGGTGCACTCTGTTGTGCACTAATGTTGCTTTTGTGGTGCGTTGTTGCACACTATGTTGGGTCAGTATGTGCATGCGTTAGTGCATACTATGGCAACCACTCTGCTGCCACTAGCGCACACTATTACACTAATTAGTATCCCTGCCTCTACATGTCTTGCGCATACCTTGCTTGTTGCCACATTCAATTTGTCACGTCTAACTTTTTCTTGCTGTAGCAAACTCTCTTCGTGCAAAGGCTTGTGTGTCTTGTTTAGTGACACTTTGCTCTAATGAACTCCAAGTGGTTGTAATGCTATTGGACTTCTCTTTGGATCTTGTCCAATCTCCTTCATGATGATGAGTTTCACCATGATCAGCTTCCCCTCCCTTAAAAGCTTCAATCATGCTTAGTCTTTGCCACGATTTTGGGTTGTTGTATGCCCTCTTCCCTCAACTAGACTTGGCCCATGCGCTTTTGTTGCATCTTTGCTCGGTTTACTCAATGTTGGGTCATTGTGCGCCCTTTTTGCACAATTGGTCTTGGCCCATGTGCTTGCTTGTGCCTATACTCGGACTTAGCACATGATGTTGAACATGTGATAATGGGACTTGTGCACTTGGCATGTTCACTAAGCTTGTGTGAATGCACCCTGAATCTCCCATGTCACGCCTACTCCCTTAGAAGGGTGTGACAAAAATTGTTGAAGGTGATGTATTTGTTGTTAAGGGAGAATTTCTAAACTTGATCATGATATTTTATTACATTCTCACTAGTATCTGGACAATCGCTTTTTCTTTTGTACATCTGTTGACTCCGATATGCAAGGTCCATAATTTGAACTTATTTCAAGTGGGTTTGTTTTGTATGGAAAAATGTGGTGATATTGTTTTCTTATATGCTACAAAACTTGTCTCATTACTCATCATAATCCTGTTGATATGATGACCAAGACCTTGTCTACACGTAAGTTTAAACATTCTTTGAGTTTGGTTCGTATTAGTTATTAATTTTGCCCTTTGCGACTTTTGTGGGGAGGAAGCTTATTGGAGTTTTGAAGATATATTTCATATAGTGAAATTCATGTCAACATGGAGATTGTTAGAGTTCAATGTGACCCGAATTCTATCTAGGGTAGGCCGATACGACCCACGTTAGGAATCTCAGTCCAATTTTATATATAAATATATGCTTGAGTTGCATAACTCATTGTACCGATTTTGATTAATGATTTTTCTCTTCTGCTCGTAGTCTTTTACCTGTGTTGGGGTTTTCACGTAAATCTTTATGTCCATTATTTTATGGTTTTTTTTTTTTATTCTCATTTGAATTTCAACATAGTTGTTAATATATATTCGGCACATCTCATGTAGGCTAAGTTTATAGTTTTAAGTCTTTCATTAACGTAAATCAAGTCTTGGGTTAGGTGGTTGTTGAAGGTTGGATTGTTCTACTTGACGATTTTGTCTTGACCCATCTCTAAATTATGACAATCTCAATTAAAAACAATTTTGATAGGTTGACATCGAATCTAAGTTGTTCTTTTTAAACAACATATATTAATGCAATCACTTGATTTTAACAAGCAATATCCAAAGAGGGATTAAAGTTCCATCGAGCCGAATAACAAACAAACAAATAAATAAATAAGAAGAAGAACAAGAGGCTGTAGAGAGATGCTTACAGGGAGAACTCTTCCATGACCAAGTTGAATAGTGAGTGTCTCAAGGATGGGACAGCTTTTGAGGAAGAATTTGATTCCGAAGAATTCATTTGGATGCATTAAAGTCTTCATTGTCAAATGCTTCACTTTTATGGGTGATTGAAGTCCAAAGGGCTCATCTCCGTTTGGAATAACCTACATTTATAATCAATATTCATTACCCAAATTAATATACAATTTTAATCTTGTAACAATCTATCTTGTTATAAGACCCATAATTAAGATTAGCAAATAAATGAAAAATAAGTACTGCCACGTGGCATATATAGTAAAGCTCGAACTATCAAAGTACAAGAAGCCTAGTTATTAATTCTATTATGATATAGTATTTATATAATATGATCTAGTATTTATATGTTAATTTACCGATTTAAGAGATTAATTATGTTAGCCGTCTATAATTTCCAATATATTAACAGTGTAAGATTAGAACGTATAATTAGAATATACAGATAAGATTAGGGTTTAGAGTAAAACTAAGTTTAGTGACTCATTGCTCTACTCTATTTCATGTGCATGATTTTCAAAAGAGAAAAACTATTATTGTAAACTCTCCTCATAATCTGCTTTTTCGTATGTAAGTTTTCATGGGAATAGCTTATTAAACAAACCCAATGCCAAAATTCAAGGCTGCTGAAGAGTGTTATGGTAAAAAACGTGTTAGAGAGAGAGAGAGAGGAGCAGAAGAGAGAGAAAGAGACAGGTACCTGAAGCATGAAAGAGCAAACAGTGAGAGCCCTAATGGCATAAATATCATCAAGAAGCATAGAGAGAAAATTACTCAAACCCTCATCGTGTTCCTCTTCAAGCGCAAAATCAAAATCAACCTCTTCCAAAGCTCTGCTGAGTTGCAGATCAAACACACCCACTCTCCCACAATACTTCAGAAACCCTAATTTTGGAGCCTCAATCAGAAAACTTGCTTCTTCCAGAAAACTGCACTTATCTAACACCAACCTTCTGAGCCTCAAACCTTCTCCTTTAATCTGAAGATATCCTAAATTCCAGCATCTCTTCAAACTTAAACTCTCCAGCTTTTTACAGTACGTCATCACTTTATTGAAACAACAAAGGGACAGTTCAATCCAACCCAACGACAAGTGTTTGAGATTTCCAAAGATTTTTTCGGATTCAATGACTCGGAAATTGCAAGAAAACATACTTAAAGATTCTAACTTCTCATGTTTATAAATTTCCGAAGGCAAGTCAAATAATGCTGGATGATCATTGGCATCTTCTTGGTCCCATGTCGAGTCTGACAAATCAATCGACAACTTTTTCACATTACGTGCAATTGCAAATCCAATGCAGGCTGTTAAAGCATCGATGAACCTTTCAGGATCTGAGAATTTCAGCGTAAGTTTATCGATGGCAGACTGTTGGTAATTGGAAATCCATTTTTTCATGAAATCGAGGAAAGCCCTTCGTTGGATTTCTTTGTTTTCTGCAGATTCATCGAGTTTAAGAAAGAAATTCTCGTCAAATTCGATGTTTTCAGTGGAGAGCCAAACGGGACGCCATTTCTTGGACAAAATGGACGTTCTTGCTGCTTCTTTGAAAGGCAAAAAGGAGACAATAACTGAAAGCAAATGGTCTGGGAAAGCTCTGAAATCATCCAATTGAATCGCCTTCCCCATTTTTGAGAGTTCTTCCATCCGAGAAGATACAGCAAAACGAACGAGTTTAGTCCGAGAAAACCAAAAGAAGCAAGCAGTTGCAAAAGGAGGTTATTTTAATATTCAAACGTTGTGATCCATGTAAGGCTCGTAGCCTGTCCGAATTTTATTTTTATTTTTTAAAAAAACAATTTTAAAATATTAGAATTTTCTCAAACAATTTTTTAATAAAATTAATATTAAGCTAAAATATTTTAAGGTAATGAGTTTATAATATAAAATAAGAAAAATACAATTATAAGGTAATGCTAAACCGATTTAGGTACTAATGAAACTGCATATTGGGTCGACTGGATATCACTTGCCACATTCCATAGCAAGAGGTATCTATATTTACCCTCTAATTACATCTTTTAAATTTTAAATACAATAATTAATTAGTGTAATTACCTTCATTATTACATCAATTACATTAAAAGATAAAATTGAAAATTTTAAAATAGAAAATAATCCAAACTTTACTTTTGGAATGGTTTCTTCCAAGTAAGTGAGAGTACAACTCTTGATATAGAAATTATTCGTGTTACGATAAAACGATATGAACACGTGTTTAATAACATTTTACGACAAACAATTTTTATATAATTACGATTTACCAACCAAACTTAGAACTGCTTACTAAGTTTAAATCTAAATGGTTTATTTTTGGACATGTTTTTGACATAAAATGTACATGATGCTACTAATTTTTCAAATTAAATTATAATCCTTTCATTCCGCTTGCACTCTAATTTTGATCTGACGACAATTAATTAGTATAATTAATATCTTATCTTAACTATTACATCAATTAGTAAGCTATACGAAAACGCCGCATTAGAATGTAAAATTAGAAATAAACCGAATATTTCCTTTAAGTATATTGTAAAACCCGAGAATTTTCAAGGGAATAAATTTCACGTTTAAATTTTTCGCATTAAAATTGGACATGATGACGAAAAGTTGACCCGATTTGAAAAATTTGTTAGTTAGTCAAATTCGTGGAATTGGAAATTCTCGAAGGAAAAAAAAATTGAAATTAAGAAACGGAATTGAAGAGCTAAATTAGAAGTGTAACGTTGTCGTACGAAGTTCGGAATAAATCACAATTTGAAGTAAATTATTCAATGTGTGACATATATATTTAAATATATACATGAAAATATTGGATAAAAGTAGAAGTGAAAATTTTATGGGATTAAAAGAATAAATGAATTAAGGATTTAAGAATAAGAAAATATTATAAATAAAAGGAAAATTATTTGAAAGAAAGAGAAAAAGGATTTAAGAGATTAAGTGAAAAATAAAGAGGGAAAGAAAAGGGAGGATTGGCGGCAAGTGAAATGAAAAGAAGGTGGGAAAGAATATGTGGCAGATTAGAAGGGAAATTTTGAAAAAAAAAGAAAAGAAAGATGTGGAAAGGATTAAGTAAAAGAAGAAAGGGGGAGAGAAGCAGGCCTTCGGCAGAAGAGAGAAAAGAGGGCATTGTCTGGAGAAAAGCTAGGGCTGCCGACTGAGGGGTTTCGCGAGAGGGACGGACAGCTCCGTCCAGGGCATTCCGACGAGCCTTAGCTGCTGGACATTGAGTAACGGAACTGCACAGTTCCATCCTCCGTTTTGGGTGGGGATTCTTTTGGTTTTGTTTTCAGCTTTTCAACCTAAGCATTGTCGTTTTGTTGTTGCGATTCTGAGGATTTGATTTTCAATTTTGGATTTCTGCTGTGACTCCATTTGTTTTGGATGAATAGAAAATGCTGAGAGTTTGTGCCCCTGTTTCCCTAATTTCTGTATGATAAATCGGTTGTCATGGGTTCTGTGTAATTTCTGTCTTGCTGCAAATTTTGGAAATATAGATTGTTGGTTCATTTGCTGGCTAGATAATTGGTTTACATAAGGGAAAGGTTGGGTTGAAGTTGAAAGGCTATTGGGTTATGTCATAAATGAGCTGAGGGATGAGTAGGAGATTTTTATTAATTGTTGTGCTAAGGCTGTGTTCAATATCCCATTTGATTTCAACATTTGGGTCCTGTTCGCCACTGCTATTTTCTACAAAATAATATTTGGTTAAACGTTAGATGTTGATGTTGGGTTCTGTATTCAATATGATTGCTTTGTTTTGGTTTTGCTAAGGATATATGTTAGGTTGATGGTTTTACTTGAGATTAAAGATTGTAGTAAATGGATGAACGAACAGTAGTGTTAAAAGGGTGAAGTGAGGTTTTGATTGGAGTTTTGCCTTGGGTGATAACTTTAGGAAGTTTTGTTATGTTAATTTTCTTGTTCCCTATTTTGTTGGAATTATGAAGGTTTGGATTTTGGGTTCAATTGAAGTTTGAATGGAGAAGTTAATGAATTGTTCATTGTAAAATGTGTTACAATTTTTATTGTCCAATTGTTGCGTTGTGGTTTATAAAAGTATGAATGCGAGTTCAGGTCACTATTAAATATGGGAGATGGGTCTATTGATGAAATGATAGATGAGTTGGAGTCTTGCTTTGGTTATTAAGGATAAATGTAAGCTTAGACTCGGTATAAGATTATTTCACTTAATCTTCAGTGTTGAAGGATTTGATTAGGGATTATTAGATATGTCACTTACACATTGGTTGGGCTCCTACCCTGATATAGGACCTTTCTACTCATTGTTTTTGGCATGTTGATTTCAATTATTGTGTTTGACATATTTATAGGTTCTGACGAGTTCGAGGACATTGAGCCGGCAATCGAGATTACTGCTCCTTCGGTTAAAAGGAGAGATCGTCGTCGAGGTAGGGGTTTTATACTGAGTTGTTTTGCACTGCATTGCATAGTTTTTAAAATAAAATTATATTTTGTGGAATACCACACATGAAAAACCTGACGAGGACTGTTCGACAGCACGTCAGCCTTTTATATTATGTATGTACGAAAGTTTTACACGTTTATTTTCATGCATCTGATTTCATGGTGTAATATATTGGATACTATTACGGGATTGATAGATTCTGTTGGCACTTTGAACGGTCCGGGCGTCAAAGTATCGGGAGGCTATCCCCAGTACATCTCCTGCTGCGTGGAGATGGTTTGTTTGTGCGCTATGTGAAATCCCAAAACTTGATCAGGGTGTATCACAGGTGTGTTGTTGACGGAATTTGCTCATGACACCCTGAAATCACGGGTGTGTCGTTGACGGAATTTGCTCATGACATCCTGGAAGACGGGCCGAGTCTACGAACTGTCGTCATTTTTCTCCCTCCAGCCTCATGAGGTGCTGCCCGGAAACGGTCGCTGCCTTTCTGTGTGTTTATTCGGGGGATTCCATAAGTGTTCATCCCTTTTCACGGATTATAGTTTTGTGATGAAACACGACGAGGGTATTTTAACATATAGCTGTTTGCGTACACAGCCATGCTTTCTAAATATCTCGTCGGGGGCCTTCGGGCCAAGTTTTCTAAAGGAGAAAATGAATTTCAAATGTTTTTCAAACAAAAACTTGTATATTTCTCAAAACTCATGGTTTTCACGAAAACAGTAAAATAAGTTTTACATGTGCATTACATTTAGTATAAGTTCTATATTGAGCTAGTCACTCACCCCAATCGACTTATTTTTCCAGGTAAGGAGAAGATTAATTAAATTCGAGTGAGATTCAAAATAGGGACGTTGTTTTATTTCATATTTTTATTTAGTTAAACTTTCATTTCTTGTTAAACAAATATTCGGGGTGATTGTAAAATCTTAAATTTGGATGACTGTAAAAGAATACTAAATTTGGTTAGTGGGTCTTCTAGATCGTATGCACAGTATTGTGTGGATTCAAAGTTTATTATTTATGTTTTATTATTTATTCTTGCAATCACTAAATGGACCGTGGCCTCTCAAAGGAGGGTCACGGTTGGGTATTTTTACAAGTCTTCCGCAATAATTCAACTAGCTTTGGGTTAGGCGATCGAGTCTTCTACGAAGATCGGGTCGTTTGGCCCGGCGTTTCTGTTCGGTCTCCTTTTAGGTCGTGACATATATAGTATGTATTAATGCGTGCATCATAAAAATATTCCGCTAACAAATGCAGTGCGTCAAGATGTCATCATCTACCAAGTGTGAAGAGTAGATAATTTTAAAGATTTTAGAATAAATATATGACTAGCTTTTTTACTTTTATCCTTAAATTAGGTGTTCATAAGTCACTCTTTCATTTATCTATAATATTTATGTAAAGTAATTGAAATCATATTTTAATAAATGGAAGAAAGTATGGCCAATAGTGACTTAGCATAAATAATGTAATATTGGTGCTAGAGAAGATGTCTATACTGAATTAGAAAGCAAATATCCCAAATAACGTCACTTTTTTTCCTGGGTTTTGGAAAGTCTAATTATAAAATTTCAGGAAATTAACAAAATAATTACTGAACTATAAGATCAGTGATAAGATAAACACTAAACAATTTTTACGAATAAATAAAATACTGAGCTATAAGAAATTAATGGTGCAAAATATCGTTGACACATTTTTCGTTAAAAATTTCATTTTTTACCCACAGCAGAAAACACGTTTTTGCATCAGAAATTACTCTTTAAGTTTCCACAACAGAAAACAACGGAAAATACTCTTTAAGTTTCCACAGCAGAAAAAATATTTTTCGTTGATCTCATAGTTCAGTAGTTATTTTGACATATACCTGTCACATTGACCTATCAACACTAAAATAATTCTCTGAAAAAACATTGTTCCGAAGAAACAATTTCCATTATTATTCAAAACTTGAAAAATTTGTGACAGAAAATGCCAGAAGTCATCTTTTCCCTAATCTTCTAAGCATTACAATCAATGGCGGAAGTGATTTTTCCCGACCTTTAATGACCAAGTGTTCTTTAGAATAAAAAACTAACTAGAAGTTAACAAGTCCTCAATTATAGGAATTCTGGAAGATATTTGCTCCAAAAAAATCTACAGATTGACCAAGTTTATTGAATGGTACAAGGTTCACGTAGGCAAGAAGATTATACTCATTTCTATGGTAGCATGGATAGTCAAGACACGGGAGTAAAGTAATAAGAAGTATTTACCTAGCTTAGCCGTCAACTGATTGAAGTTTCGTTTTAAGAATTCCATTCTCCATCCTTAGCGACATAATCTTCTTTTTGAGTGTCTCAACTTGGTGATTAGATGTGAAATCTCTCTGCTCTTCCACCAATTTTGTTCTGCTAAGCACCGCTACAATGTACAAGAAGATGTCATTTGCGTTATAAGGATGTGTCATGTGACAATCATATGTCCCCTCATGGAGACCGAAATGACCAATTCTGAATCATTACTACTATCAGTTTTTCCTTAATGACATGTGTTTTCATATAAAACAAAAATGTTCTTGCTATTATTTATAAAAAAATGCGAAAATAACGCCTCAAATTATATTTTTTCCAATTTTCTTCAAATTGATTTAATTTTGTCGTTGTAAACCCTAAATTACGAGATTTAATAAATCCTTGGAAATAGTAAAACCAATAATTAAGGCAGTAGTATTTAATAAAACAATTATATTTATTAACAAAATACTTTAGGTCGATTTATTAGGATTTACCTAATTAATTCTATCTCATTAAATAAATCTTAACAACGTATTTATTTAAAATTTTTATTAATTAAAAACAAAATTTAATATTCAAAAACAACTGAAATAACTTAAAACGCTAAGTAGAGTTTATTTTAAAACAACAATAAAATTCACTATTCTTACCCATTATTGAAATTCCCAACGTCTTCCTCTGTATGCTCTTCTACTTCGGGAAAATCCTCGATCAATCCAAAATCGTCATCTATTAAAAATTCACCTACATCACAAGACTAAGACGTAAGATTAACTCAGTAAGTAGAAACACGTGCATAAATGTTCAATTTCATACATTACCAAGTTTTTATGCTTAAAGTTACATACTAGTTGGAACTCATTTTCCAGCCCTACCAAGTTTCAAGTTTTCATTAGCTATCACAAGGTTTCATGCATTCATTAGCCATCTCAATATTTTCTACCAAGCTTCAGGCTCTCATTAGTCATCGCAAGGTTTCATGCATTCACGCTTTCATTAGCCATCTCAAGATTTCAGTCAATTCCATCAGATTCATACACATACAAGATGACCTATAATTTTTATTTTTATTTATATGGTGTGTCAACGCCTAACCATGCATGCCAGAATAAAATATACAACTTTAATAATAAAAGAATAAAGAAAATAGTATATGCCTTATGATGTAGGGCCTATGGTCAAAACGTTGTAAGTGTTCTACTTACCTGGATTCCAAGAGTGCAAGGGTGTTGGGAAAATTTTGAGTCTTTGAATGAACTATCATACCGAACGAATTTATCGATTAATTTCCCCCAAGATAACGATATTAATCCATAAAAGAGATTTGGACAGAATATCGTTACCGATGAAATTATCAATCGGGTCGAAGATGAATTCGGGTCGGGTCGATAATCTCGATCGGGTTGATTCGACTGGGCTGGATAGGTTCACTTAAATTGAACCAGTTCGAGCAGACTCCTTCAAACACCCGATTCTTCTTCTTCATCCTTCGTCTTCCTCAAACAGAGAGTCCTTCTCTGTTTTGCGATGAGAGAGCTCCTCTCTCTCGTAGGAAGTCGGCCGCCGCAATAGGAGATCGTCGTCGCAGAGGGGAGCTCGGCTGGAGAGGGAGTAGCTTCGGGAGGAATTCTTCGCGGTAGAGGTAAACTTTTCTCTGAGAGCTCTGAGTTTTTCTTCGAGTTGGTGTGTCTTCTAAGCTCGGTGAGACCCTTTATTTATAGGGGAGTTTCAACCTCCATTCCTTCTAAGGTTTAACTCGAATCTGGCCTCTCAGAGGGTCCAGATTCATCGATAGAAAAATGAAACATTTATGATTTCCTAGGAGCGTTCCATTCCGCGTAGCAGATTAGGAAACCAACTCAGATTAGGGTTTTGGTTTAGCTGGATTAGGGGAAACTGTCGTTGGAATTGATTTGATTTTTGAAAAGTTTCTCAAAATTGTTGATTCCGCGTATCAAAAATGGCAACAAAATAATTAGGGTTTGATTTTGGAAAAAATTCTGCAAATTTAGGGAATTTATCATTGATACGTTACAATCCTCCCTCCTTACAAGAAATTTCGTCATCAAAATTTAAATTATTACATGAAAAGTTTTCTCATTTCTTCCTTCTTTTCCCAAGTTGCTTCTTCAATGTTCCGATTCTTCCATAGTACTCTCACAAGCGAAACTTTCTTATTCCTTAATTCTCTTTCTTCAACATCTAGAATCTGAATTGGCCTTTTTTCATAAGTCAAGTTGGGATTGATAAGTACGTCGGGAGATACCATGGGTAGAATGTGCGTGGGATCTAGAACATACTTCTTCAACATTGAGATGTGAAACACATTGTGTACATGCTTGAATGATTGAGGCCGCTCCAACTGATATGCAACTTCTCCAACCCTTCTAAAATTGTAAACGGGCCAATGAATCTTGGGCTTAACTTTCATTTTCTTCCAAATCGCATCACACCTTGCATTGGCGAAATCTTCAAAAACACTTGATCTCTAACTGCAAACTCTAATTTTCTCCTTCTTCGATCAGCGTAACTCTTCTGTCTACTCTGAGCTGTGAGAATCCTTTTGCGAATTAAAGCGACTTTTTCTCCAGTCTTTCTTAAAATGTCAGGTCCAATAAGTATTCCATCTTCAATTTCATCCCAATGCACAGGAGATCTACACTTCCTGCCATAAAGTGCTTCATAGGGCGTCATTCCAATCGAAGCATGATAACTATTGTTATATGCAAATTCTACGAGCGGCAAATTTTTACTCCAGTTCCCTTGGAAGTCGATAGCACAAGCTCTCAACATATCCTCAAGTGTTTGAATCGTCCTTTCTGATTGTCCATCTGTCTGAGGGTGAAAAGTTGTACTGAAGTTTAACTTAGTGCCCATTGCTCTTTGCATACTTCTCCAAAACTTTGACGTAAAACGACTATCACGATCCGATACTATAGAAACTAGCGTACCGTGTAATCTCATGATTTCATCCATATAAAGCTGTGCATATTGATCCAAAACCAAACCCCAATTATTTTGTTGCCAATTTTGATACGCGAAATCAACAATTTTGGGAAACTTTTCAAAAATCAAATCAATTCCAACGACAGTTCCCCTAATCCGGCTAAACCAAAACCCTAATCTAAGTTGGTTTCCTAATCTGCTACACAGAATGGAACACTCCTAGGAAATCATAAATGTTTCCTTTTTCCGTCGATGAATCTGGACCCTCTGAGAGGCCAGATTCGAATTAAACCTTAGAAGGAATGAAGGTTGAGATTCCCCTATAAATAGAGGGTCTCACCGAGCTCAGAAGACACACCAACTCGAAGAAAAACTCAGAGCTCTCGGAGAAAAGTTTACCTCTACCGCGAAGAATTCCTCCCGAAGCAACTCCCTCTCCAGCCGAGCTCCCCTCTGCGACGACGATCTCCTACCGCGGCAGCCGACTTCCAACGAGAGAGAGGAGCTCTCTCATCGCAAAACAGAGAAGGACTCTCTATCTGAGGAAGACGAAGGACGAAGAAGAAGAAGAAGAATCAGGTGTTTGAAGGAGTCTGCTCGAACCGGTTCAATTTAAGTGAATCGAACCGAATCGGTCCAGTCCAGTCGAACCGAACCGATCCAGCCCAGTCGAATCGACCCGATCCAGATTATCGACCCGACCTGAATTCGTCTTCGACCCGATTGATAATTTCAACGGTAACGATATTCTGCCCAAATCTCTTTTATGGATTAATATCGTTATCTTGGGGGAAATTAATGGATAAATTCTTTCGGTATGATAGTTTGTTCAAAGACTCAGAATTTTCCTAACACCCTTGCACTATTGTAATCCAGGTAAGTAGAACACTTACGACGTTTTGGCCTTAGGCCCTACATCACAAGGCATATACTATTTTCTTTATTCTTTTATTATTAAAGTTGTATATTTTATTCTGGCATGCATGGTTAGACATTGACACACGATATAAATAAAGATAAAAATTATAGGTCATCTTATATGCGTATGAATCTGATGGAATTGACGGAAATCTTGAGATGGCTAATGAAAGCCTGAACGCATGAAACCTTGCGATGACTAATAAGAGCTTGAAGCATGGTAGAAAATATTGAGATGACTAATAAAAGCCTAAACCCATGAAACTTTGTGATAGCTAATGAAATCTTGAAACTTGGTAGGGCTGGAAAATGAGTTCCAACCAGTATGTAACTTTAAGCATAAAAACTTGGTAATGTATGAAATTAAACATTTATGCACGTGTTTCTACTTACTGAGTTAATATCACGTCTTAGTCTTGTGATGTAGGTGAATTTTTAACAAATGATGATTTTGGACTGATCGAAGATTTTTCCGAAGTAGAAGAGTATATAGAGGAAGACGTTGGGAATTTCAATAATGGGTAAGAATAATGAATTTTATTGTTGTTTTAAAATAAACTCTACTTAGCGTTTTAAGTTATTTCAGTTATATTTGGATATTAAATTCTGTTTTTAATTAATAAAGTTTTAAATAAATATGTTGTTCAAGCTTTATTTAATGAGATAGAATTAATTAGGTAAATCCTAATAAATCGATCTAAACTATTTTGTTAATAAATATAATTGTTTTATTAAATGCTTCCGCCTTCAAATGTGGTCAAAATTGGCACTTCATCAGCAACTGCCCTATGAATAACAAAGATCAGAACAGGACAACTGCAAGGGTCTTCGCCATGACTAAGGAAGAGATAGAAGAGAACCCATCTGTTGTGACAGGTTTGCTTCTAATTTCTAGTATATCTTCATATGTATTGATTGATTCTAGAGCAACACATTCTTTTATATCCCTCATACATTATAAGAAATTAGAGAAGATAGCAACACCTCTAGGATATGAGTTAGGAATAGCTACACCTTCTGCCTTATTTCTATTATAACTGGAGATTCTGAATAGCTTTTGATATGATGATTTTGAACTTGTTGACATTATCCCCTCCAAAATTCAGCTCTTGATCACTTTTGGTTAAGGAGTTATATCTGATTGAAGCGGGTTGGATAGATTAATTCAAGTCTTCTCTAGCCGATTTCTTCTAAGTGCTCCTTGTGATTATTGGACCACATCATATTCCAAGGCGATGCTCAAAGCTCGAGAATTCCAGTGATATCAGCATTACGAGCTCAAAAATTATTAAGCTCTGGATGCCTTGGATTCTTAGCAAGTGTTTTATGCACTCAAACCAAGGAAGCAACAACTTTGGATAAGGTGCCGATAGTTCGCAATTTTCCAGATGATTTAACGAGTTTGCCACCGACAAGAGATGTGGAATTTAGCATTGAGATTCTACATGGCATAGCCCCAATCTCTAAGGCCCCATACAGAATGCCACCAGCTGAATTGAAGGAGTTAAAAGCTCAACTCGATGATTTATTGGAAAAAGGATTCATACAACCAAGCTTTTCACCATGGGGAGCACCAGTATTATTTGTGAAGAAGAAGGACAGACCTATGAGATTATGCATCGACTATCGAGAGCTTAACAAAGTCACTATAAAGAATAAGTATCCGCTTCCGAGAATCGATGACTTATTCGACCAACTGAAAGAGCATCGGTTTTCTCTAAGATAGATCTCAGATCTGGCTATCATCAACTAAGGATCAAAGAAGAGGATGTATCAAAGACAGCGTTTCGAACGAGATATGGTCACTACGAGTTTCAGGTGATGCCTTTCGAATTGAGTAATGCACTTGCGGCATTTATGGACTTAATGAATTGGGTATTTAAAGCATTCCTTGACAATTTTGTAATCATCTTTATCGACAATATCCTCATTTATTCAAAAAGTAAGGAAGCACACGAAGAGCACCTGGAAGCTGTTTTATCAACTTTGAGACACGAAAAGTTGTATGCAAAATTCTCTAAATGCGAATTCTGGATGGAAGAAGTCGCTTTTCTCGATCACGTTATTTCAAAGGAAGGTGTTTCTGTTGCTCCAGGAAAGATTGAAGCAGTTAGTAAGTGGCCACAACCCAAGAATGTAGCTGAAGTACGAAGCTTCCTAGGCCTTGCTGGCTATTACAGAAGATTTGTAAAAGGATTTTCAAAGTTAGCTTCTCCACTCGCAAAACTAACTAAGAAAGGTGTTAAGTATGTATGGAATGACAAATGTGAGCAAAGCTTTCAAGAGGAGAAGAACAAATTGATTACAGCACCAATCCTTACTCTACCATCTGAAACAGGAAAATTTGTTGTATATAGTGATGTCTCGAAACATGGACTTGGTTGTGTCCTCATGTAAGAAGGGAAAGTTGTAGCTTATGCCTCCAGACAGTTGAAGGAACATGAGAAGAACTACCCAACTCATGATTTGGAGCTTGCAGCCGTTATTAATGCCCTAAAAATTTGGAGGCACTATTTATATGGTGAGCGATGTGAAATCTACACCGAGCACAAGACCTTGAAGTATTTTTTGACTCAAAAGGATTTGAATATGAGGCAGAAAAGATAGCTTGATTAGTAAAAGATTATGACTGCGAGATCATCTACCACCCGGAAAAGCCAACGTGGTAGCCGACGCACTTAGCAGGAGAGCTTTGCCACATGTTTCATCTCTACAGATTGTTTCAAAGAGATTAAATGAAGAAATGCAGAAGTTCAACCTGGAAATTCTATCGTCTAGTTTACTTGAACGACTATCAGCAATGACGCTACAACCAACATTGCTCGAACAAATTAAGGAGAAGCAGCATGACGATGCTTTTATCAGTAAAATAAAAGATCGTTTGAAAGCTGGAGGGAAGTCTGCTTTCTCAATGTCAAATGATGGGATTGTCAAATGTAAAAAGAGGTGGTGCATACCTAATGATCCCGATTTGAAGAAAGTCATATTAGACGAAGCACATTTAACCCCATATTCTGTACATCCTGGTGCAACCAAAATGTATAAAGATTTGAAGCAACACTATTGGTGGCGTCGATTGAAATTGGATGTAGCCCAATACGTTGAAAGATGTCTCACTTGTCAACAAGTCAAAGCGGAGCATTAGCGACCTGCTGGTAAATTGCAACCATTAATGATAGCAACCATTAATGATACCTCAATGGAAATGGGAGCATATCGTAATGAATTTTGTAGTTGGACTTCCAAAGACCGTTAAAGGATATAACTCTATTTGGACTGATCGAGGGTTTTCCCGAAGTAGAAGAGCATACAGAGGAAGACGTTGGGAATTTCAATAATAGGTCAAAATAATGAATTTTATTGTTGTTTTAAAATAAACTCTACTTAGCGTTTTAAGTTATTTCAGTTGTGTTTGGATATTAAATTCTGTTTTTAATTCATAAAGTTTTAAATAAATATATTGTTCAAGATTTATTTAATGAGATAGAATTAATTAAGCAAATCCTAATAAATCGACATAAACTATTTTGTTAATAAATATAATTGTTTTATTAAATGTTTTCGCCTTAATTATTGATTTTACTATTTCCAAGGATTTACTAAATCTCGAAATTTATGGTTTACAACGACCAAATTAAACCTAATTTTTGCAAATCAATTTGGGGAAAATTTTAGGGTTTTCAAAATTAGGAAAAATATAATTTGGGGCGTTATACACCATAAACAGAAGAACCTAAATTACAGTATAATAGAACAATATCTTCATTAGTTATAAAACATTACGAACAATCTGATCTAAGTAAAACTAGCTTTTTCCAAAATAAAAAGGAAAAGTTGAGTCTGTTGCCTCTTCCATTGACATTAGTTTCTCTATCTCTCAAATGATGTGAATCAATAATATGCAATGCTAGAACAGAAGAACAGAGTATTTTGTGAATTTCGTACTCGGAATTTAGCTCCACTATCTATTTCTATAGTTTGTGTTAGACTAAATTCAAAAGTATGCAGTGTGAACCATGTGGAACAAATAGAGGCTATCTTTGTTATTCATTTTACAAGGGGGAAGCGGGAGCAAATTTATCCCTGTAAGAAAAGTAAAATAAAGAAGACGCCATTCAAATATTGATGAATACTGCAGTCCCCTTAAAATAAAAATTAAAGAGAACTCATTTGCATCACCAGAAAAAAACTGATTCCTGGGGTATGAATAGTCTGAGCATTAAAGGAATTTAACAGTTAGCATCAAATATCTTATCACCCTATAATTTGCAGTTATGTAAGCAGCTTTTAAATGAGATGCATGAAAAAAATCTCAAGAAACACTGAAGACTTGAAAGCTGAATATCAAAGCATCATACCTTCCTTCTCTAAGTCTTGGAGTATTTTATTCAGTTCATTCTTCTCTTCCTGCTCGATCAGTAGACAGTCCTTCAAATCTTGAATTTCAAGATTATCTATCACCAAAACAATCAATGCATCCATGAAAAGATCCAAGTACATACCAATATCTAAAAATGAAATTCAACTTGATTCTAGACTTCTTTTAGATCTCACATTTTGTTTCCACATCATAACGAACACGATCCAACCTGGTTGCTAGAGTTTGAATATGGCTTTTATGTGAAGCTAGGTCTTGATGGAGATTGTGAAGGATTGCTTCACTTTCTGCCTTTTCACGTAGAAGACCTCTGGTAGAATATCATATATTTCAACAGATTAAACTAGTTGAACCACATGCTAATACAAAAAGCAATCACCTAATTTGTTCCTCGAAACCTTCAATTTTTGTTGCACAATCTTGCTTAAGCAATTCCATAGCCTTCTTGTGCCCCTATTCAAGAAATCAGTAACTTAGTAACATCACACAAGTAATTTCCAATAAAATATTTGAAATTAAAATAAAGCTACTCAATTATGACCACACATGTACTGTATGATGCAATGATCTATACGGCTTTTAGGGCTTAGATGAGTAACTTTTTCATGTCAAACATGTGTTTGGGACACTCTTCTCATTTTTTAGCATGCAGAGATATAGAATAAGATGTATATTTCTAATTTAGATCCTGACTTATATTCAAAAAACCAGCAAAGTACATATGACTCATTTTCCATGCAAGAACTTACATCTTCTATACTAATACATTCCTTTCTAAGATTCTTCATATCTTCTTTCAAGCTCTGACACTTTTTGCGATATTCAAGCTGTGCCCACAAAAATAGCAAAGAACAATGTGGGAGAACTCAAGTTCTTGTTAGTTGCTATATATAGCAGTCTAATCACGTAGAGAAATAAAATTGGGAGGGTATCTTTGTTCAAATGAGACTTTAGAGATGTGGACCTGATCAGCAAAATTAATTAAGGAATCTTTGTACATTTTGCTCAGCTGTTCATTTTCTGCAGTAGCATAATATACATCAATCTAGCTTAGTTGAGTATGATGCAGACTTGCCGAAACATGTATAAGTGTATACATGTTGCACATATATTCTCAACAAAGTGATAAGCTAAAATGTAAGTTATAATATTGAAGAAACAAAATATGAAATTAAAAACAATTACAAATGGAAAACACAGCACCCTGTATCTCCTTGAACAGATAGTAACGTACATGCAGCGAAAGTCAAATGATGATTCAATAATGTTTGACATTTATGTTGAATGAACATATAAATAGTAGATAAAACTCCTGGGAGAACTCAATGTCATCAGTATACATGAGGAAAAACACAAGCCTTAAAAGGGTTACCCATAAAAAAGTCAACCCTACATATTGGAGTTCAACAAATAAATTGGCAATCGAAAATTGTAAGGAAGAATGAAATTTTAATATTTCTGGCTCCTCGCATTACAAGGATTGAAAACTTTCTTTCCATAATAAAATATCTGTGAAGGATGACTTATTAAGCAAGTATCAATGGCTTCTTTTCTATTTATGAATTCAACCGTCCCTAAAAAAAAATGGACATGATACAGAATCTGAAGACATTATGGGGATAATCCTTGCATCGTGTGGCATCATGTATTGTGGGGATAATACTGACAAAGAGTCAACTAAAGGTTAGAACTGCATGAAATGCTTCAGACGGAATATGTTATCGATAGGAAGGGACTTTTCAAATGCTTCCTCTGTTATTTGGTGACCCAAACCACGTTCACTAAACTATAATACAGATTCTCTGACCAGTTGTTTTGACTTTTTTGTACACATTTAGTACCTCTATGCTTATTCATGTGATGATAATTCTGTAATTAGTTTTTAACTCCCAACTTTATATAAGATTGTAGATAGTGCTAAAGAAGCAAAAACAAGAAGCAAATCTGCTGCAATCTAACAGCTCTTCTCTAACTCTCTAATTTCAATTATTATTTAGTTTACCGTCACAAACAGAATAAGATAACGAGAAGAACACAAAGCTCGAGAAGAACACAAAGCTGACGGAGCCTATAATTATAGCAAAGTGGAATTGTAGTTATGTATCTTTTTATAGAAAATAATAACGTGAAGAATTGTTTTTAATGTATAATTTTGCATCTGATTTTCGCTTATCTGAGAAAAAAACAAGAGATAAGGAAAAACACAATTACAAATAATCATCATTCGGAAACAGCTTATAAAAGACTAGAATTCAACAAAACCTAACCATGTTTTAGACTGATGCAATTGGTTTCAAGGGCTTCCGCCTTCCTCTTTTCTTCATCACGGTTTAATTTTAGTGATTGGAGCTCCTCGACACCATTCTTGAAATCCTGAGAACGGTCATATCAACCTTAAAATATAACTGAAAAATAAAGAAAAAAACAAAATTGTGTAAATCTCAAACATAAGAATTCGTTTCTCGAGATTACAGAGTAAATTCTACTAAATGTGAACGTTGATTATGGAAGCATGAACTTAAGAAACGAAAGAAAAATATGTAGAATTTTATTAAATTATAATCGACAAAATCGAGTAGCGAAACAGGCTACAAATTCAAACGCTCTCCTTTCTACAAAACTGCGTCCCAAGCGGTCCAAAGGAAAAAAAAAATCCACGCATAAAGATCGAAAAAAACTATTCATTAGTCCATGTAATTTAGTAAGCTCGCAACATTTTTGTTCGTTTTTCAAACACAAGATAAACATTTCGCATAATTATTGCTGAAAATACGTCAGTTACCTCGAAAATCAGATCGAAGCTGCAGAGCAGCGCCTCCATTTCTTCGTCAGTGGTTGCCGCCATTTTCAAAACTCTCTCTCTCTCTGTCTTCCCCTTCACTCTCCAGGCCGAACTCCTAACATTCGAATGAAATAAATGGGCCCAGACAATTTAAATTTGAAGTCCTTGCAAATGAAAAGAAAAAGAAAAAGAAAAATAAAAAATAAAAAATGATTAAATTAATATATTTTATTTAGCTTCAAGTTTCGTTATGCAATGTTTTTTAATACGTTCAATTACATATTTTAAGGTAGTGTAATTTAGACCCTAGCATTCGAGATTATTTAAAGAGTATATCTTAAACTATTTTTTTTTTTACAAATCAAACTCTTATTTTTCAACTTTAAACAATTTAGACATTGTCGTTAATTTACCTGTTAAATCTCATACATGCACGTCACGTTTTTTTATTTAATTGGATATGTTATCATGACTTCTTACTCAATTTTGAACTTTATTGTTCTCCTCTCTAGCAATTTCAAATTTAATCGAGAAATGTTAAAAACCAAGTTAAAATATCTTATTAAATAGAAAATATTGTATAAATTAACGACAATGCTCAAATCGTTGATCGTTAAAAGGCAGAGGTTTGATTTGTCTAAAAAAATATTTAAGATATAATTTATAATTAATCTCAAACTTTAGAGTCTAAATTGCATTTTACCATGTACTTTAATTGATCTAGAATAATAGAGCTATGCATATTCTCAAATTTTTGGATTCTTGAAAACTATAGCAATATAGCCATTATGATTGCATCAAATTTAGACATACGAAGTTTTTAACATGATTATGTTAGATTATTCTAATAATCTATTAATGTGGTCTATGTTAATTAAAGTGCATTGACTTAATATTAAGGTGCTTAATGTGATGATTGTTAACCATAAAAGAAATTAAGTTAATTGGATTTTAATTCTCTCTCCTTGACCTTATGAAAATGTATAATATATGGTTGAAGAGATGTAAATAAAGGGATACGAATGAAAGGGCAATTACGTAAATTTCCTTCTTAAGAAATCTCTTTAAATTCTCTTAAAAGAGATTGAAACAGATGAGTTTTGTTAAGGGTACAACAAAAGGTAAAAAAAACTATCCAACTCTCTCTCTTCAGAAAAGCAACCAACCATTCTCTCTTGATCATCAAAGAGAAACGAAAAGGCTAAAAGATCAAGGCGATAAATCTTTTTCGAATCAACGTCTACACCAAAAGCATGGATCAAGGTTGGTAAATCACTAGTGTGTTATATGTAATTGATAGAAATACTAAAAATCAATGGCTGAATCTATAACGTTAAATTGGGAATTAAAGTATTGTTTCGAATGTAATATTCATCTAACAATTGGTATCAGAGCACGGTAATTAACATTTTGATTTGCCATGAAAAGGTTTCTGTAAATAAGGTTTCTGCATAATTGTTTTCTGCATAATGGATGAATTGATTTCATGAAATGGTAGAAAATTTAGGGTTTAGAATTATGAATGAAGAGTTGATTATGGAATTAAAGAATCAAATCTCTAGAATCAACTATGTAACGAAATTTCAAGATTTGAATTGAAGGAAGTAGACTTCAGAAGAAAGAAGTCGAAGAAAATTCCTTTCTGCAATGAATTTTGCAGTTTGTGGACGCTATCTGACTACTGCGGTCGTCATAAATTTGAATCTGTAACTTTTGTTTCATATTCAGACAATGGCGGATCATATGGGATGCCTGTGGACGTCGCTGAATTGAATATATACAAAATTTGTGCTTTTTCGGACGATAGCAGACGCAACTTCACGTCCGAATCTCGTCCAAAACGCATTTTCGGATTATAGAGGATGCATGAGGACGATAATAGAATCTGTTATTTTGGTGTGTCTTTTTCGGACGATAGCGGATGCATGGTCCTCATCCATTAGTCGTCCGCAAGGCAGAAAAGTAACATAAAAATAAATGTTATAAATGAAAGTTTTACTCAATTAAATATTGTTGTATAGAAACTTAGTAGTCACCAAAGTGACCTATGAAATGATCAATATTAAATTGTGTAATTTATTCATTTAATTATAGTGATGTTATTGAAAGGAAATTATTAATTATAAACTAGTAGGTTACCCAAAGGTGGACGAATGTTTATAATCAATAATATTAAAGTGACATGAAATTATTAATTATAAACTAGTAGGTCACCCAAAGATGGACCAATGTCTATAATCAATAATATTAAAGTGACACGTTTACATATTTGATTAATATGTTTAAAATTTTAAAGATATTAAGCATATTACATTGAATATGTTTATGAGTCAATTAAAGTTTATATTTAACATCAATGATTGTTTATTTCTTTAAGAATTACATAAATGTGAACTTAATGAAATAAAATTATGTATATCTGAATTCGATTAAGTTATTAAATGAACATGTGTTAAATTTGTAGCTTCTATTAATTTATTCGCTTCTGGTAATTCTTTACTCAAGTTCAATGGTTTGAACTATGCTTATTGGTCTGAACAAATCCAATTTCAACTGAGTATATTAAATTTAGACTTAGCATTAGTTTGTGATAGACTACCTGTCATTAATGAGACTAGTACGAAAGCTGATAAGTTATACAGTGAGACTTGAGAGCAGTCTAATAGGCTGAGTTTGAACTTGATAAAGATGACAATTGCTGAAAATGTTAAGCCATTAATGCCAAAGACAAATGAAGTAAAGGAGTTCATGTCTAAAACTAAAGAATATTCCCAATCGGACATTACGGATAAGTCCATTGTAGGGAATCTAATGAGTGAGTTGACGACCAAAAAATTTAATTGGTCTTAACCCATTCATGATCATGTAACATGCATGACCAATTTGGCAATAAGACTGAAAATGTTATGTATGGATGTAAGTAAATCATTCTTGGTTTAATTTATCATCAACTCACTTCCTCTTAAGTTTGACCAGTTCCAGGTGAATTACAACACCATTAAAGAAAAATGAAACTTTTAAGAAATAAAGGTCATGTTTATTTAAGAAGAAGGGAGGTTGAAGAAAATGAAGGACCATACCGTTCATTTGCCGTTTCAGAATGAAGCCAATAATAGCAAAAGAAAGTCAAGTAAGAAGAACAAACATAAGGGAAAAGGCCAATTAAATATGAAAGATGGCCAAATCCGAAAAGAGTTTAAATGTTACTTCTGTAACAAAGCTGGACATATCAAGAAGGATTGTCCGAAAAGAAAAGTTTGGTTCGAAAAGAAAGGTACACTATTTGTTTCAGTATGTTTTGAATCAAATATTATAGAAGTGCCTAGTAATACTAGGTGGTTAGACTCTGGAGCTACTACTCATGTATCTAATGTTACGCAGGGATTTCTTTCGATCCAGCCCATAAACGGGACTAAAAAGTTCTTGTATATGGGGAACAAAATAAAGGCACAGATAGAAGGAATAGGGACGTACAGATTGATTTTGGACACTGGATGTCGTCTGGATCTAGAAGAGTGTCTCTATGTTCCTGAATGTGCTGGGAATTTAATTTCTGTTGCAAAGTTGGATAATATAAGATTTAATATTGAGATTGGTAATGGTGTTTTTACATTGTATAAACAAAAATACTGTTATAGTTCTGGTATTTTAAAGAATGGTTTATACTGTTTCAATCTTAATGCTAAATATTTTGAATCTCTGTTTAACATTGATCATGTGATTGGAATTAAATGTAATGTAACAAATGAAAGTTCTACTTCATTATGGCATACACGTCTAGGTCATATATCTAAAGAAATTATGTTGAGGTTAATGAAAAGTAAAATTTTACCTTAATTAGATTTAAATGACTGGGACGTGTGTACAGATTGCATTAAAGGAAAGCAAACTAAACACACATCAAAGTATCATACCACATGAAGTAGTGAACTTTTAGAATTAATACACACTGACATATGTGGTCAATTCGACACTTCTTCATGGAGTGGTGAAAAATATTTTATCACGTTTATCGATGACTTCTCACGTTATGGTTATGTATATCTATTGCATGAAAAGTCTCAAGCGATGAATGTTATAAAAATATTCATCAATGGGGTGGAAAGACATTTAGATAGAGAAGTTAAAGTGGTGAGATCTGATAGAAGTGGTGAATATTACTGAAAATTCGATGAAAATGGACAAAACAGGTTTCTCGAAAGTCAAGGCATTTGTGCACAATATACAATGTCGGGTACATCACAACAAAATGGTGTAGTAGAAAGGCAGAATCGTACTCTTATTGAAATGGTTAGGAGTATGATGAATCAAAGTGATTTACCTTTATCGTTGTGGATGCACGGTTTAAAGACCACTGCTTATCTGCTGAATAGAGTTCCTAGTAAGGCAGTTCCTAAGATATCTTATGAACTGTGGACGGAAAGGAAACCTAGTCTGGGACATATCCATGTTTGGGGTTGTCCAGCAGAAGTAAGGATATATAATCCACATGAAAAAAAGCTTGATGCAAGAACCATCAGTGGTTACTTCATCGGCTATCCGAAAAAGTCAAAAGGGTACATATTTTACTGTCCAAAGCATAGTACAATACTAGTTGAATATGGAAATGCTCGATTCATTGAGAATGACGAGTTCAGTGGGAGTGATGAATCATGAAGGTGAGTATTCAAGAGAATCGGGTGGAGAAAACAACACCTAGTACTTCTCATCAAGTTGTTATTCCTTTTCTTGTATCACAGTCCAACAATATACTGGAACGACATATGAATATTCAAACCAATCAAAATGAACATGTCAATGATGAGCATATTGATAATAGTCAAGTTAGAAGTGAACCATCACAAGAAACAGAATTGCGAAGGTCTATAAGGCAAAGGAGACCAGCAATTTCTAATGACTATGTGATTTATTCACTTGAAGAGAAATGTGACTAGAGTAATGACAAAAATTTAGATTCATTTAAACAAGCCATGGAATGTAGTAATTCCGAAAATTGGTTAAATGCTATGAAAGAAGAGTTGCAATCGATGGATGACAATCAAGTTTGGGAACTTGTAAAATTACCGAAAAGGAAGAAACGTGTTGATTGTAAATGGATTTTCAAAACCAAACATGACTCAAAAGGTAATATCGAAAGGTATAAGCCTAGACTTGTAGCCAAAGGTTACACTCGGAAGGATGACATTGACTATAAAGAGACCTTCTTTCCAGTTCAAAGAAGGATTCTTTAAGGATAGTTATGGCTTTGGTAACTCATTATGATTTAAAGCTTCACCAAATGGACTTAAAAACTACCTTTCTTAATGGTAACTTAGAGGGAGAAGTGTATATGGATCAACCGGAAGGATTTTCATTTCCTGGAAGTGAAAAGTTAGTGTGTAGATTGAATAAGTCGATATATGGATTACAACAAGCTTTCAGACAATGGTATATTAAGTTTAACAATACCATTACGTCGTACGATTTTATAGAGAACACCGTTGATCGGTGTATCTATATGAAGGTCAATGGGAGTAAGTTTAGTATCCAAGTATTGTATGTTGATGATATTCTTCTTGTTGCAAATGATAAGGGAATGTTACATGATGTAAAAGTTTTTCTCTCTAAGAATTTTTAAATAAAAGATATGGGTGAGACATTCTATGTAATTGAAATAGAAATATTCCGTGATAGACAGCAAGATTTGTTGGGATTGTCTCAAAAATGATATATCTATAAAATTCTAGAGAGATTCAAAATGGATAAGTGTTCCGCTGGTGTTGCTCCAATTTAAAAAGTGGACAAGTTTGGTGAAATGCAATGTCCTAAAAATGATTTGGAATGTAAGAAAATGGAATTTGTTCCATATGCATCAGCAATAGTTAGCTTAATGTTTGCACAGACATGTAATCGGCCAGACATCAGTTTTGCAGTAGGGATGTTAGGCCGATATCAAAGTAACTCAGGAATGGATCACTGGAAAGCTGCAAAGAAAATCCTTCGGTATTTACAAGGAACAAAGGAATACATGCTCACGTACAGAATATTAAATCTTTTTGAGGTGATTGGATATTCGAATTTAGATTATGCCGGATGTGTAAACTTGAGGAAATCTACATTCGGTTGCATGTTTCTATTAGCTGGAGGAGCCGTATCATGGAAAAGTGGAAAACAATCTTCGATTACTATTTCCACTATGGAGGCAGAATTTGTAACATGTTTTAAAGCTACAATTCAAGCATTGTGGTTGTAGAACTTAATTTAGGGTTTAGGAATGGTTGACAATATTGATAGACCGTTGAAGATTTATTGTGATAATTCTGCAGCTGTATTCTTCTCGAAAAATGATAAATACTCGGAAGGAGCAAAACATATGGATTTAAAGTACTTGTCAGTCAAAGAAGAAATACAAAAACAAAAGGTGTGCATAGAGCACACAAGTACGAGTTTGATGATAGTAGATTCATTAACCAAAGGATTGCCACCCAAAGCCTTTAAAGAACATGTTGTAAGGATGTGTTTAGGTGACAAATCTTTGTATATGTGATTGTAATAGCATAACTTGTATTTTATGACACTTTTGAATTCATTAAGAAAATATTTTTGTATGCATGTTTATTATTCATAGAATGATGTATACAATTAAAGTTGTTTATAAATAATATGTAAACTTTATGAAAACTTAAAGTTGAAAGGTAAATATATAGTATTCCTCGATTAAAGAATTAATGAATTGTGTTAATTTATGATACATAGAAAGAATCATGTCATCATTAAAGACTTGTGACTGTCATGATCTGATAATTCATTATGAAAAAACACTTGATGAATTCACATTATGGTACACTATAGAAATTGGTTGTGAATGCAAGTTGTGACAGCTAAAAAGTAATAGTGGAAATCGATTTTATTAAAATTAATATAACATAGTCCAAGTGGAAGATTGTTAGATTATTCTAATAATCTATTAATGTGGTCTATGTTAATTAAAGTGCATTGGCTTAATATTAATATGCTTAATGCGATGATTGTTAACCATAAAGGAAATTAAGTTAATTGGATTTTAATTCCCTCTGCTTGACCTTATGAAAGTGTATAATGTATGGTTGAAGAGATGTAAATAAATTGATATGAATGAAAGGACAATTACATAAATTTTCTTCTTAAGAAATCTCTTTAAATTCTCTTAACAGAGATTGAAACGGATGAGTTTTGTTAAAGGTACAACGAAAGGTGAAAAAACTATCCAACTCTCACTCTTTAAAAAAGCAACCAACCATTCTCTCTTGATCATAAAAAAGAAACGAAAAGGCTAAAGGATCAAGGCAATAAATCTTTTCCGGATCGACGTCTACACCAAAAACATGGATCAAGGTTGGTAAATCACTAGTGTGTTTATCTGTAATTGATAGAAATACTAGAAACCAATGGCTGAATCTATAATGTTAAATTGAGAATTAAAGTATTATTTCAAATGTAATATTCATCTAACAAATTACGCTAAAAAATGCATTTCTAAAACAAAGATAAAACAAAAATGTGATAATGACTGTGATTATTTGGGATGATAGGTATAAAGTAAAGTGTAATGTAATGATATATATCATCAAGTGTAACACTTTCTAAACCTATGACGATTGATGAGGACTAAAATTAATCTAATTCTCATCATTCGGGGTTCATTTCAACTACCGCCGAATCTTTTGACATTCTGATAGAGGATGATAACAAGTTGTAATCGATAAACAATAAAAAAAATAATTAATAAAACTTGGAAAGCTACTTGGGAGTCAATATCATGCTACCTAATTTCTATGTTCTTTATAGTATACTATTTTTCAAATTGGTTTGCAAAAATCTATTTATGCATTAGCAAATGTGTCAAAATAAGCCCAATTGTTTTTTTTATTAAAAGAAATAAATTATATTAAATTTTGTAGCATGCCAACAATGTGAGATATAATGCGCATGTACATAATATACTAATAATTATCAAAGTATATGACTCATTTATACGTCATCCTACTAATAATATGTCTAGTTTATTCGTGCTTCATTATTTATTGTCCTTTACAATATTTTATAATTAGAAATATGATCTAAAATGTTCATGGAATATGAAAAGATAGGATAATTATCATTTTATATCTTATAGTTTAGGGTATTTTTTATCTGTCACCCTCAAGTTTTATTTTTTTTATGTCTCACCTTAAATTTATGAAACTTTGCAACTTTCACCTTCTGTTGACCCCCGTCATTTTTGCTGTTAATCGAGCTCCCGACTGCGAGAAGACGAAGGCGAAGACTCTCGATTCTCTCTCTCTCACTTGATCGAGAAGAAGAAGAATTTTTAACTCGCTATGGAGGAATTGGGTTCTATTTGGGATTATCAGGAGGTGGGTCGTGTCCCAATTTCTATGTTTCTCTGTATCTTCTTCTGGTTTTCTGAGTTTGTTGTTCTACAATTTCTCTATCATCTCCAAACGGATCTTTAACATGTTTACGACAGAGTATTCTTTTGGATTAATCACTGGGTTCATCTGTTTCAACAAAAAGTTTCTTTTTTTTTTTCGTTTTAATTTCATCACCTTCAATGAAATTGGTTTCTACGCCAGAATTATCCATTTTCCGGTGCTAATTCTTTTACTTTCACGGTCATTGGCTATTTCAGGTGGTCAAATTCTCATCAGAGTTAAATTTAGTAGTGTTTTCTACATGTTTGTGGAAACTATTTGTCTGTTAAAAACATAAATTTTCACTGTCTTACAATCAAAATACCTCATTTTTAAGCTTGGCGTAAAACTAAGTAGCCATTGATGAGCTTTCATTGCATAATTTAGGGACCAGTGGGTATCGGTCTTTTGTAGGTAGGTAGATTTAAACAAAGATTTTGCTCTTTGTTTCTTTTTTATTACTAAAAAAATAGAAGTTTTTTTTTTTTTTTTTACTTTAAGAACAAGATTTTTTTACTTGAATCGAAGACAGACTAGAGAGACTGATTATTTATGTATAATTTTCTTCGATGAGATGCTCTGCTTCTGGGTCTTGAGCATATTTTTCAAAATTGTGAAAAGCTTGAGTGAATTGTAATCAGTCGAGGAAAACTGATGTGAAAATGGCTGAAAATGGTAGAATATTGATGAGCTGCAGCAGAAGCTTCTGTACGCAAGCTTTGAGCTGGAGTCGTTGAAAATGGAAGCAACTAAGGAGATTAGAAAGAGTAAAGAGAAGGTGAAGAATCTGCTAAACCTTCTGAAAATGGCGTACGCAGAAAGAGACGAAGCAAGAACTCACCTAGAAATTCTAGTGAACAAATTTCTCTAAACCTTTGGAACCAGTAGAACGGAGCTGCAAAGTCGGGTCGCCTTCGCCTTCGTTCGCTTACTCAATTCAGAGTCTTCGCCTTCGCCGTCGTCTTCTCGCAGTCGGGAGCTGGAGCTTAATTAACAACAAAAATGAACAGAAGGTGACAGTTGCAAATTTTCTTTAATTGAAGGTGATAGATAAAAACAATGAAAGTTGAGGGTGACAGATAAAAAGTACCCTAAACTATAAGGTATTAAATGATAATTACCCAAAAAAGATAAAGTGTAATTTCATTTAGAAATTATGTTTTAAATTATTTTTTCTAATAAATCGAATCTTAGCTATCATTAATTTGAAGTTTGCTATTAATATATCTATTAAATTTAGCACGTATATACTATATTTTCTATTTAACCATGTATTTTAAACTGATTTCTAACTCTTATGGTGATTTTTAACTCCATTTCGAACTCTTTCAATCTCTTCACAGAGAAGAGACCGTCAGAGTTTGAAATCGGATTAAAAATCACAAGAAATCCAGTTGAAGCACTTGATTAAATGAAAATGTTATATACATATACTAAGTTTAATGGATAAATTGACAACAATGTTAAAATTGTTGGTATCTCAAAAGGTTAAGGTTTAAATCATATTTTACCCAATATAAAAAAAAAATCATAATTTCATTTAAATCCTTTTACCACCAACTCATAATACAATAATTTGTGGCTTGTTATAATCTTATCTAAGGGCCCCAAATGTGTCTTGTACGATCGATTGTTAATGTAAGAAGGCCTTTAATTTTTGTCTTTTGTAACTTATAGTAATTAATTAATAATATTTTTTGGCTTATTTAAGCCATCCACTGGGAAAAGAAATATACACTTTAAACATGATTTAACTATGTTCATAGCTACGAGAATGGTCAAAAGATGGGCTATATTGGTAATGTCGGTGCGTGGGAGTAACGCCAATTTCCTTAAAACATACCAACATCATTGATTTTAGGAGCTTAATTTAATAGATTTTTTCCCAATTAAATAAAATAAGAATCATGTTGGGATGAGGAGATCAAATCTAGGGTTTTGACTTTATCCAAAGTGTCAATTTGGTTAAATAATAATGTTACTTGGTTACGCAAGTTAAGCTCGTAAGCTCTCGATAAAACATGCCAGCACGTTGTTTAAGACAGTATTTAAATAAATTTTATAAAATTATAATTTTTTTTTAATCTCATTTGTACATTCCACTAGAGAAATTGTTAATAGGTCTATGGCATTGATGTGAGGCAGAATATAGTATCTTTGATGACTTTAGGAGACAATTGTCGGCAACAAATAAACGTGACACAAAATATTTCATATATTAGTTTCAATGTGTGGGTAGATAACAAAAATGACATTGTCGGAATGACAAATCAATCATCGTGGTTTTCAATCAATGACAAGTCAATCATTGTGGTATATTTTCTAACAAATTAACCATCCACGTATGTTGGGTATGACAAATCAACTATCGCTGTCCAGCCTACGTGGATAGTTAATTTGTTAGAAAATATACCACAATGATTGACTTGTCATTGAGTAAAAACTACGATGGTTGATTTGTCATTTTTTCTTAATAAAATATTAATCACATGAGAGTTAGGTCACTGATCGTACCTAACAATCAATATGATTTACCCTTTGCCTTTACGTGACACGTGAAAACTGACAACTTTAAAAAGACAAATTACTAAATTAAAAATTTACATTTTAATTACTAGTTAATATAATTTAAGAGTTAATTAATTAATAATTTAATTATTATTTAACTACTAATTAAATAATTTAAATTTTAAATAAATGTGAGACTTAATTTTAAATAAATAAAAATTTATTAAGTAATTACTTAATATGAGCGCTAAACCAAATTAGAAATCGAGTTTTTTTAATATAAATTGTATATTTATCAGTTCGATTTAGTTAATATCTGTTAGATTTCGGTGTGACCTGAATTCTATTGGGCCGGGCCCGTGGGCTCGCATTGTAGATCTCATTTAGGGTTTTGTTTTCTCTATAAATTGATGTAAGCTAGAGTCGTGAAACTCGCAATTGTATTTTGATCTTCATAGTAGATTATTTCTCTGCCTGTAGTTTTTTTTTTCTCCGAAAGGGTTTTTCCACGTAAATCTGTTGTCCCACATGGTATTTTCTTTTTTCGGTTATCGTTCGATCTCTAACAAATGGTATCAGAGCTTTGGTTTCGGGAGTTCGTGTTTCTAAGTGTGGCGAAACAAATTCACTCCTGTCATTCCGCATCGAACAAGGTTTGTGTAATTTTTTAAGAAAAATTACAATTTTTGGAAAAAAGGTGCGACGACCCGTCAATTTAAAACCTTTTTTCTTTACTTAAAATTTTGCGGAATAAAATTTTTCTTTTAATTAAATAGGGCAATAATAAAAATCACTTCATAAAAAAAAACTTCATCTAGTTAAACGCGGAAACAGAATCATTAGTTTTACAAACCAAGTTTGGAATTTAAATAAGACTTAGTAAAACATAAATTCCATTGGAGAGCCACGGCCACACAGGTCTACTTCGCCGGATAACTCGCCTCCTCCACGGGGAACGCTTCTTCATCCGCTCCCGGATTAATTAACTCATTAAAATAACCTACACCACAAGTAGACACTGTAAGCCTAAAAAGGCTTAGTAAGGAATTGGAAAACAAACAACAAAGCACAACAAATGCCTCTAACTGATTATGTCGGAAAGGAAGCCGCCCAACCGTTCTTTACTCACTGTTACATCTTTTAAACTCGTGGATCGAGTTGGGAGGTTAGGACACCCTATAGGCAAATGGGGGAAAACTCGACATCTAACACCCTATAGTAGACAAGCTTATCTATCCCATGGACGGGAAGATCTTAATTCGGTTTTCGAGTCTACCGTTTAGATCCGAACCATTTACCCGGCCACTAACTCCCTTACATTCATTATTACCCGTTTTAGCTCACATTATGAATACCAACCCAATTGTGGTATTTCCTAAGGGTTTCTAAGACCATGAACTCACAATCCTTAGATTCTAGCAGACAATCACAATTTCAAAGAATCACTCTTAAAGCTATCAAGGAACCAATCTACCAATTTTAGCTACCATCAATACAAAGTTCACACCACTTAATAACAATGAATTATAAAAACTACATAGTGAAATAACTATACAGTTTCAGGGAAATAACGACGACATACACGATAGAATTTCAATAACAAATTGTCATGCAATCATATGTAACAACTAGAAATTACAACAAGGTATAAATATATTTCGTGCTTTTTAGAGAATTACCAAATTCTGGATACTAAACCTAAGTGTATAAAAAGCATTAGATTTGAGATGTTAAATCAGGATATTTAATCAACAAGATGGTTATACGTACATGATCATAAGACAATGGAAATAAACATTGAAATGTAAACTAACAGCTTAATAACTTGGTAAAACAATGAATTTATAGAATGATTATTCAACATGTTTGAAAACTTTATAATTACAATGATTTCATACCATACTCAACTTGATTAATTCAAACTATATACTCACTACAATTAAATCGGCGGTTTAATCTAACATACGTACGTCCTAGTTTGTTAATTGAATTGTAAAAATGCTAATGAAAGATTAAATGGAAAGTTAAGACATGGTATGCATAAATCCTTACATGATGAAAACTAATTACATTAATTACTACTTCATGTTTTCCAATGATATCATGCGTATTAATCCACTAGTTCATGCTTCTCAATTTATAACATACGTATTGATCCATAATGATGTCCCATAACAAATTGAGTAATAAAACAGACTTTTAAGCAAGAATTACGAGAAACAACTATAACATGCTCATTAGTACTACTTAACAAGAAATCAATGAACTTACTATGATTATATAAAATCTAAGATCAACAAGATAAACAATCCTAACCAGTCCCAAACTCCAAACGGAGTTGCATACAATAAACACAACTAGAGCAACAAGGATTGAAGCTAGAATTTAAGAATTCATCACACTATCAACACAAAAACAGAGGAGCACAACATTCATCACAATTCTTATTCTTAACAAAACAAAGTAAACATCCTTTACTTGTGGGTAGCGCTTTTGGAATGCCACTAACCAATTCCTTACTGTTATCAACAGATGGAGGTCCTTGGTGCACTGAAGAAACGCAGCAATGGTTGTCCAGAATCACCCTCACAGCTCACTCTCTCGGCTCAGCCCACTGCCTCCCCGGCAGAGGACTCATTCCTCTTTTTAACAGGCAGAAACTAATGGCAGCTGGTAGACAATCATCTAACCAGTATAATTGCCACCTATTTCGAGTAATGGCTACCAAAAATATGTTGTTGATCCGCGGATAGGGCGAGGTCCACGGAAACACGCTACCCACTGACCTTGCCAAAGCATTAACTATCCAAAAAATCCATCAAGTAAATCCACGTAGACCAAGACGACTGACTCACCTTGGCAACCTATCGGCCGTACGAGTTTCGATCGAGCTGACCCAGCTCGTGTCCTGCGAACCAGTCAGCCCGTCGCACCCGAGCCTGTCGCAACCGATCCCGTCGCACGCTGACGCCGCACGCTGCACCGCACCGAGCTCACCGGCGCACCCCGCGCGCCGTCCAGCCGCTGCGAAGTCTGGCCGTCGCAAGTTGTCGGCCGACGAGATCTGGCCGCACTTTCTCTTCTCCCCTGTCTTGCACGTCTCCCTGCTTCAAATGTGAAGGAGTGGCCTCTCCGGCCATTCTTTTTTATTTTTTTGTTGTGTTTTTGTTTTTGTTTTTTTTTTAATTTAATTTAATTTAATTTCATTTCATTTATCTTTCCTATTTTAAAACAAACATATTCTTCAATTTACAATTTCACTTTGCATTTAATTAACTTTTTCCCTTATTTTCCATAATCCTTTCATTTAATAAACCCTTCAATTAAATTCACATTTAATTTAATTAAATTACTAAATTATTTTCAACTCGTTTCAAAATTTTGATTTATTTAAATTGTTCAATCGGTCCAATTCATTTTCTTCCGTTCGGTTTTCTAAATAACTTCTCAATAATACTCAATTAATTGTTTAATTCTATTATAAAATCGGGATATTACAAAAGGAAAGAGAAAATCGTTCCCCCTGCCATTCGTCTTGGTTTAGCCGCCATCAGAAACAGATGCCTCGTTTTTCATCTCTATTTGGAGTTCTCCAAAACAGTGTGTCTCCGAACAGCAGGTTCGTCTTTGGAGGGTTTTTTATTTAACGTTAGTTCCCATAAATCATCTATATTAGTGTTCTCCATTCTTGTTGCCAATCCGTTTCGATTGGGGCTACCGCAAGAGTGTCCTTTGCAGAATTGGATTGTTGCCAAAGATAAATATTTTTGAAAATCATTGGGATTTTTAGAAGATATTTGGGAGATTAAATTTGATGGATTTATGGTAAATTTGGAATCGCGGGAATATCTCAATCTTGAAGATTGATTTCGGTTGAAATTCAAATAAGGTTTGAATTTTGTAATTTTTGCGATTAGATTAGATTTGATTTTGGAGATGATTTGTTATGGTAAAATATCTAAATTTTGGGGATATCTTTTGGAATCATGTGATATCCATGGTTTTCCGCTTCAATATTTTAGGGTGAATATTTTATTGAAGTCAGTGATCTTTTAGGTCAGATATTTTGTTAAAGATTTTGTTTCTGGGGCGATGAGATCTTTAAATGAGATCTTCCACTTTTGAATTGAGATTCAAGATTTCGTTATGTTAAAATAATGATAGTGAAATTTTAAAGGATTTTGAAAGATGGTTTTGATATGGCAGACTAAGAGGCGAGTTATACTTGCATAGATTTGGCTGACTCTTTGTGGGATTTGAAGATGTCACCAATTTCAGTTACAGTTTCACATCATAGTGTTATCGTCAAAGGCAGAACCAAGAGAAAGAGTAAACATCCACGGCGATATGGTGAAACATCTACAGTGGATTACGCATTGAGTGTGTTCGAGGATATAGATTCCAGTGAGGAGTCTTCAGAATATTCATATGTAGTTCGTTGCGACATCTCTGATAATTTGGTGGTACAATGGAGAAGATGTGATTTCTCTCTGAGTGTGTCTCTCAAGTTTAAGAGGAGCTTAAACTTGATCAGTACTAGATATTGAGTTGGCTCAGCAGGGGCCTTTGTGGAAGAGGAAGATTTGAAAATTTAAAAATTGATTACTTGCATCAGAATTCGTTTCGAGAAGGAGATTGTCAGAATTCAGGGTTTTGAATTCGTTTTGTTGGGCCGGGCTGACGACCACGCGCTATAGATCTCTTTCATAGAATTCATGTCAAGGTGGAGATTGTTAAATTTCGGTGTGACTCGAATTCTATTGGCCAAGGCCGGTGGGCTCGCATTGTAGATCTTATTTAGGGTTTTTTTTCTCTATAAATTGATGTAAGCTAGAGTCACAAAACTCGTGGTTGTATTTTGATCTTCATAGTAGATTATTCCTCTGCCCGTGGTTTTTTTTCCCCTAAAGGGTTTTTTCACGTAAATCTGTTGTCCCACATGGTATTTTCTTTTTCCGGTTATTGTTTGATCTCTAACAATATCGATTTTGAATAAACCAAACCGATAACGTCGGTTTCTACAAAATAGAATCAAAGATTAGTTCTAGGGTGTTCAAAACTGATCCAAACCAAATCGAATTGATCGGTTTTGGTTCGGTTCACCATTTCTAGTTTGGTTTCGAACACCATACTCATACTATGTTGTTACAATAAAGGTTACAAGGACGATAACTTAATTTGATGGGCTTCATTCTTTGCAAGATAGAGTTATAATATATGAGCCATCTTTTCCTATGAACCTAATTTTTCATAAAGATCTTTAGAGATAACCATTTTGGAGAGCAAGATTTTTGTCGGACCATCAACGAAGCGACAATTCTAAGAAGTAGAATTATGACATATTTAGAAGCTCTTCACAAGTAAGACAATTCTATATCAATTTGTCAACTTTTTTTGTGAAAATTTCGGATACTAATGTGGGAATTCGATTATGATTTTTAGATTCTAACCAATGACTTTGGATCGACGTTATAAACGGTAAATCTATAACATCCAACAATTTAAAAAAAAACAAAATTTTAAATTTTAAAATTTTTTTAAAACCCCTTTATATGGGGATTAGTTGTTGAAAAAGGAAGTCATCTCCTCTATATCCTTGAAGTGGGGAGAGACTAATCCCCACTCTCACTTCAAGGAATAAGAAAATTTTTCTCCATTCAAAAATTTTCTCCATTCACAAGCTGATTCAGAGAAGAGGAATAAGAAGAAATTTCTTTTTCGGATTTTGGTGTTTCAGTTCATCATTAGGTAAGATACAGTTTATGGATTTTTGTTTTCTCTTTTGGAAAATTTGTGACTGATGGGAAATTTAGTTTTGGGTATCGAAGGATTGACAACGACGTCGTATTATCATTCTTGGTGAGACTAGTCTGGAAGGGAAGGGAGAGCTCCTACAGGTTGGAAAAAATTTCAGATTTTTTGTTGTTAGGAATTCAGTATTGAATTGGGACTATTAGGTTTTAATAATGGATTTTATAAAAGAAAATTATGATTTATGTGTGTTCTAGAAACCATTATTAGATTGGAGGAAATTTTGGCATTTGGAGTTGAGTTGTGATCGAAAAGAACTAGAGTTCCGGTGGAACTCTGGTTGGCCAGTGACTCGAACTATCATGGGTCATGACCCAAGTCATTTTAGGCCAAGGCCTAGGTCATTCTGGGCCAAGGCCCAAACCTTGTTTTTAGACTAAATTTAGTTTTTACCCAAATTTTGACCCAATCATTATTGGGTCATTTTTGGGGGTGTTTTGAACCGTATTGAGCTTCTGACCCTATCATTCTTGAATTATCTTTGTTTAGCCTAGAAATTTAGATTTTAAATTTTATATTTAGAATTCTGAATTTGTAAAAATATGATGAATATGTTTCAAACTTAGGAAATTATTTGGACTTGTCTGCTGTTGGATCGTTTGTTGTTGGGTTTTGGTATTGGTAGACCCAAATTGAGGTAGAGATTTATTTTTATATCCAGCGTACATTGTTTTCTAAAACACCATTTGTTTTTACATTTTCTCATATTAAATTATGTGTCCCTATTGGGCTCATTAGATATTGTATTATATATAACTTTTTCACTAAACATATTTCAAATTCAAGCATGCATATTTAATTTAATGTTTAGTTCAGTTATATTTACATTTACATTTATGCATTATCATAGTTAACTAGAGTACTGAGACAGCTATATGTGTCGTGTCCCCAGGGGCAAAAACCTGATCAAAGTCATTTGGCTGTAACGTTCGTCTGAGTATTGTTGTTGTTTATTTTCGTTATTTACTTGATTCTAACTCTTTCGCATATAGTGTTTTTTTTAAAATAAATTTTGGCATACACACATACTTTTATAAACTAAACACTGAACATAAAATTTAATCCCTAGTGAGTTTAGTTGACTTATTTCAATTTGAATCTCTTTTTTAGGAAATAACCAAAGTGAGTCTTAGTTGCCACTACAAAAGTAGATTTGAATAACTCCCTGGCAACTTAGTTTTTCTTTGAGAGTTTGAATTATTTTTGTGAGGTTTGCATTTTAGAATTAGTTTTATTTTTAATTTTATTTCTGCATAGTTTTGGATCTTGTTTATTTTAAACTATATTAATGTCACTTTTTGACCTTTATTTTGAGTTTGACTTGTAAAGTAAATTGTTAAGTCTTCCACTGCTAATTATGGATTTAAGATGAGGGTCAGATAGTTCAGCCCCTTTTGGGTCAGGTCGTTTCTCGTTTTGACTGGGGTTCCCTCTGGAGCGTGACAAAATCAATGTGAATATTTTGAGAAATCTTTGAGGTAAGTCACTTTGAAACTCCTTTTATTGATATTTCAAAGTTTTATTTAGAGAAAAAGATTTTTGGATTTAAAAAATTCATACTTTATGGGTGGAGCCAAGTAAATATCAATGAAAATGGACAATTGGCTCGGGTTTAATACCAATTGGTATCGAGAAGATCGAGAAAGATTGAGTTTGTTTTTGTGAAAATTGAATCCTTAATGCATAGAGTGTCGTGGCACTGAGCACCCAGTGCCAAAGGGTTATAGAAACTGCGTAATAAGTTGCAGTGACATTTTGCCAAAATGCACATAATTGCAACATGTATTAAGTCAAGGGATCGTATTGACAAAGTCAAAATTTCAACAACACAGAAGCATGTGCATCCATGTGAGAGCGTTGTGACACCATAGGTATGGAGTCATAGTGTTAGTCACTTGTTGGGCTTCAAGGCATCCCTATTTAGTGGTTGCAAGGTCGTGCCTATTTTAGGCCCATATTGGAAATTGACCTTATAAGTCTCTCAATTGGTTCTTATTCTTGTTATAGGATTCAACCCTCTTTATAGGACATTATGGTAAAATGTGAGGACATTTTGCCAAAATGCACATAATCGCAACATGTATCTAGTCACGACATCGTATTAACAAAGTGAAAATGTCAACAACACATAGGCATGTGCATCTTGAGAGCATTGCGACATAGGTATGGAGTCGTAGCATTAGTCACTTGTTGGGCTTCAAGGCATTCCTATTTGGTGGTTGCACATGAAAAATCGAAAATAACCTAAGAGAGGGGAGGGTGAATTAGGATTTTAAATTTTTTTGTGCGATTATAAATTTCTCTAACTTCAGTGATTTAATCCAATTAATTGGCTAAAAACAAACACAATAGTAATGAGCAACAAGAGAAGAATTAAGAGATACAAGAGTGAGTTGTTAACACAGTTCGACAAAGCACGTCTATGTCTGCGCTTCAGGCTCTCCCTTGAAGATCTATTTACTTCAACTGTTCGGGTTACAATTGATTGAGCTTCATGGGTGTGAATACAGCCGTTACAATAACTGATTTTTGGAGCGTCACCCTTCTTGCTCGATTACAATATTTTCGAAATGAAATGCTCAAGCCTTACAATCAACCTCTCAAATCACAAATCTCAATAAGCATATGTGAGAGTTGAGTATTACGCACGTTTTGTAAGCTAGAGATTGAGTCAAAAATTCGGCAGAGTTTCTGTGCTTTCTCACTTGGTTGCTTCATTCTCGGAGTGACTTCTATTTATACATTTCTCTGCTTTTGATCGATCACTTCTTTTGGGTCGACCTCATCAAACCGTTGAAAACTAGCCCTTACATTGTTCTGCACTTTTTCAGTCGCACACCTCGACCTGGCACTCGACCGCTTCTGCATCCATAAAACCTCAGAGTAATCTGCATAACATTTTTGTCACATTCTTCGACCGGGGCTTCGATCGCTGACGCGACCAAAACATCACGGAGCAACAAGAGATTTAATCCAATTAATTGGCTAAAAACAAACACAATAGTAATGAGCAACAAGAGAAGAATTAAGAGATACAAGAGTGAGTTGTTAATGCAGTTTGGCAAAGCACGTCTATGTCCGCGCTTCAAGGCTCCCCCTTGAAGATCTATTCACTTCAACCGTTTGGGTTACAATTGATTGAGCTTTACGGGTGTGAATACAACTGTTGTAATAACTAATTTTTGGAGCGTCACCCTTCTTGCTCGATTACATTGTTTTCGAAATGAAATACTCAAGCCTTACAATCAACCTCTCAAATCACAAATCTCAATAAGCGTATGTGAAAGTTGAGTATTATTCACATTTTGTAAGCTAGAGATTGAGTCAAAAATTCGACAGGGTTTCGGTGCTTTCTCACTTGGTTGCTCCATCCTCGGAGTGACTTCTATTTATAGATTTCTCTGCTTTCGAAAGAGCACTTCTTTTGGGTCGACCTCATCCAACGATTGAAAACTAGCCCTTACATTGTTCTGCACTTTTTCAGTCGTACACTTAGACCTGGCACTCAACCACTTCTGCATCCGTAAAACTTCAGAGTAATCTGCATAACATTTTGGTCACATTCTTCAACCGGGGCTTCAACTAATGACTCGACCAAAACATCACGGAGCAACTGTATAGCTTTTTGGTCGAGGTCTTCAACTGCGACTTCCACTGCGTCCTCATCTGAAAGACCTCAAAGTGCACAACATATATTCTTCAGACGCTGCAACCGCGTCCTTGACTTTGTCCAAAACTTTGAGGATGAATCTGTACAGCTTTTCAGTCACACTTCTCGACTAGGTATTCGACCGCGTCTTCGACTAAAACTTTTGGGAGTAATCTGTGTATGATTTAGGTTGAGGTCTTCAACTGTAGCTTCGACTGCGTCTCGTTCGAAATGTTCCAGTGTGATCTGTATACCTTTTCGGATGAAAAGTTTGACCACACATACGAACGCGGTGCGTCCAAAAACCTCTAGATTGAAATTCTTCTCTTTGATTCGCATTCCTCAAATTCTCTAAGTCCCAAAATAACATCTACTCTCTACACAAACTTAGATAAACTTGTTAGTCAACATTAACACCCTAATTAAGGGTATTTCCAATATAAACTTAATATGAAAATCACATTTGCGTAATTGATAAATTATTTCAATAAACAACTTATAAACATCACCAATACAATCATCATCAAAATAAATGCGTCTAACACACTTAGGCTAACAATAGCTCCTTTTTTTATGATGACAAAATATGTTAAGTTGTTTATCTCTTAGTCTAAGCATATTTATGATTTATTGCATAATTTGATTTCTCCCCCTTAGTTTATGCAATCTTTTCTAACTTTCTTTACATGCAAAAACATGCTACAACGTATAACAAACTCTCCCCCTTTTTGTCTCAATAAAAAAGGAATCAATATAAGGGGGAAGTTCGTCAAATCACATGTCTCCCCTTTTGTAATTGCCAAAGAAAATTATATAGTGATATTGAAAGAACAATATTAGAGGTTCAAAAGTAAAGCACATTACAAAATAAGAGTTCAAATACAACTGAGAGTAGATGTTCAACTAGAAACATTCCATTATAGCTAAGATTGGAAATTTAACTACAATGCGGAAATAAAAACATTAATCTAAGCATCGGCAATGTCAATATCATCAGTGGAGGGAGGAGGAGGAGCAGCCGATGATGATGGAACGTCAAGATGAGCTGTAGGAGATGGAGGAACAGTGGTCCAAACTGCTCGAGATATATCCTCAAGACGCTTTTCAATGGTCTTTAGTTTGCCCATCATTTGAATCAAATAATCTGATTGCCAATTCATAGTTTTTTGAAGGCGGGCAATCTCAGAAGCAGAGGCAGAGGGTTCATGTCGCGATGGAGTAGGACGAGAGGAGGGCTCAGGCTGTGATGAGAAGGGGAGGGTGAGTATAGGAGCCTCGACGTCGTCCGGATGAGGAACATCTTCTGCGGAGGTTGAGGCAACGTGTGATGACTTGAGAGTCCATTGACCATCACCACCCAAAACAAATCCCATTTGACCCAACGTCTGGACCAAATAGATGTCCATGCTCTTTATTGACATAGATGGCTCAGTAAGAGGAACGAAACATCCATTGTCCAAAATAGATTGGAAAGTAGAATGTTGAAAGGTAGGGATTTCGTACTGCTATGTGCAGCTTCAACCATTTGATGTAGAATTAAATATCCCACATTAAAAGGAGTCCCGCTGTAAAGACGCTGCGTGACATACAAATCCATATACTTTACGTGGTCCCGATGACCATCCCTTGGAAGCACATTGTATGTCAACGTGTGATGAATCACACGTGCTCAAATATTTAGATCCTTGGCTTTAGGTCTCAATGTAAAGTTGCCTCTTGAATCCTTCAAAATCTCTCAAGACAGTGATCATCGGCCTCAGTGCGATGGAAATCCAATTCGACGTTGCCATTGTAGTAGGACTCACATCGATTTCCCCCATCAAATTCCAAAAAATGATTAATCAATTGAGGAGTTATTTTAATCTTCTTTCCATACAAAAGGCTCTTGAATTTTATTGGGTTTGAAGAGTAGGATGCAATAGCGTAAAATAGTCGTATCGCTTTTTCTACGTAAGGTCCCTCCAAACTAAACAATCTAAATAATCCCATTCGAGTATATAATTTCTCTAAATTTAAACTTGATAATCCTGCAAACGAAATTTTTTGAGACAATATCAATGATCTATCCTTGAACTCCTCTTCATTTCTTGTTTGACAAGCATCATTGACATATAGTCTAGAACGATTAGCCGACGAAACAATGGGATTACCTGGATTTGTTGAAGAATTTTGTTTCCTTGATGGATGATTGGCCATTGATGAGAATATTTGAGAAATAATGAGGAGAGGAACTTAAGCACACAAAGGAGAGTAATGCTGAGTGTAGAGGGTCGAAATACGAAGACAACGCGGGAAAAGAGCTCAGAGTGCGCTGGAAATCGCCAGAGAGGAGAAGGAGTGTTCCGGTTTAGGGGTTGGGTCACCCTAAAAACTGTTTTAAAACGCGATTTTTCGGTCAACCCATTCATAATTGGTCGACCAAAAACTGCAATTTCATAACAGTTTTCTAAACATTGGTTGATTGAATTTGTGTTTCCTTACACAATCAATTTCTTACTTCAATTCGGGCTAGATGAAATCAAATTAACCAAATTCTCATTGAATTCTTATACTCCAAATATTCAAATTCAATCAATTGACAAATCGAACATTTTAACTCAAAAAAAAAAATCAACTCGAATTCTCCCCCTTTCTCAACTACCACACTCAATTGATGGAGATTAAATATATTTCACTCAATTGGAGCAACTCAAATATTTTCTTTTCAAGATTGATCAAGGTACATTAAACCTAAATGAATTCGAATGCCATAAAAAGTCTTTTCGTCTAGTGGCTTAGTAAATATGCCCGCTAATTGATTCTTGGTATTCATGAATTCAAGAGCAATGTCACCTTTTGACACATGATCAAGGATGAAATAATGTCGAATTTCAATGTGTTTTGTCTGTGAATGTAGAATTGGATTTTTTGGAAATATTGATTGCACTAGTATTGTCACACTTAATTGGAAATTCTTGAAGATTTGACCATAATCTTCTAAAGTTTGTTTCATCTAAAGCAATTGAGCACAACAACTTTCGGCTGCAATATATTTACTTTCCACCGTTGAAAGTGCAACCGAATTTTATTTCTTAGAGAACCATCAAACTAGAGATTCTCCAAGAAATTGGCACATTCCACTTATGCTCTTCCTATCAACTAAGCTTCCTGCGTAGTCGAAGTCGGTATATCCCACCAAATCAAATGAGGCACTTTTGGGATACCATAATCCAAGACTACTGGTCCCAGTTAAATGTTTAAAAATTCTCTTAACGGCATTTAAGTGAGACTCTTTGGGAGATGATTGAAACCTAGCACATAAGCACACACTAAAGAGAATATCAAGTCTACTTACGGTTAAATATAAGAGAAATCCAATCATGCCATGATATTTCTTTATATCCACATCTTTTTCCTTTTTATTTTTATTTAATTTTATGGAGGTGTTCATTGGAGTTTTTGAGGATTTCGATGAGTCCATTCCAAATCTTTTAATGAGCTCTTTGGCATATTTTTCTTAATTTAAGAAAATATCATCTTGAGATTGTCTAATTTGTAAACCAAGAAAGAATTTCAATTCTTCCATCATGCTCATCTCAAATTCACTTTGCATTAGATCAGCAAAATCTTTGCAAAGTGATTCATTGGTAGAACCAAAAATAATATCATCAATATATATTTGCACAATCATAATGTCTTGATCATTGTGCTTGATAAATAAGGTTGAATCAACTTTTTCTATTGTTAAATCTCTTTCTTTTAGGAATTTGCTCAACCTATTGTACCATGCTCTTGGAGCTTGTTTGAGGCCATATTAATTTCTTTTCAATTGAAAACAAAGTTCTTTTTCATAAAATCTTATCATTAAAAACTTTTTCCCTAAACTTGTTACTTAAGTCATAATAAATAGTGGAAGACTAATTATAAAATCTTTTTTCTCAATTTACAGCAGAAGCATAAATAATTAATAAATAAATTGTTGCTTTATATTTACAAAAAAAAAATTCTCTTTAATACCATTAGCATAGCTAGCCACAAGTCTCGCCCATGCAAATCCTTCATCGACTGCTCCTTAATCTGTTTGTTATTTTCTCTCGTGTTTGTACCTACATTGCAAGTCATAAACTATGAGTCTAACGCTCCGTAAATGATAAAACCTAATATGCTAGATGCACATACTGTGCCATTTTAAAACCATATGCAATTTCTCTTTTCATTCTTTTTCTTTTTATCTTTTATCTTTTCACATTTATGTATTTTCTTACTGTTTCTGTTTCCGTTTTCGTTCCTGTATCCATTTCGATATCCGTGATTGTAATCGTTTCTGCATCTGTTCCCTTGTCTGTTTGTGTATTTGTATCCATATCCATATCCATATCTGTATCTGTTTTCATTTATGGAAACTCGTTTTCGTTTCTGTTTCCATTCTTGTTCCCGTTTTCATTTTGGTATCTGTGCTCGTACCATTTTCGTATCAATTTCCGTTTCTGTTCCCATATCTGTATTCGTTTCTATTTTCATGTTCTTTTCTTTACTTGTCTTTTCTTTTCTTTTCTTTTGTTCTTGTGCCGGGTTGGACCTACCGGACCACAGAAACGTTTATCGTTTGTTTATGTGTCGGGCTTGACCTACCAAACCACAAAAACCTTTATCTTTTCTTTCGTTGGGTTATGTATCGAGCTTGACTTACCAGACCATGCCACCCTTTTTTTATCTTTCTTAATCGTTCATTTGTACTTTCTTTTCCTTTTCAAAACTGTGCATTTAAACCATTTTTGTATACTATGAAAATCGTAATGTATGAGGCTCGTGAATACATACAATTTCTAACAGTTAATAAGGGAATATAAATAAACACTTAATTCACAAAACGTGCTCAATAAAGTGGTAGATATGCTATTTAAAATGATAGACATGCTGATAAAATAACAGACGTGCTTATAAAATGGTAGACGTGCTAGTAAAGCGATAGACATGTTATTAAAAATGTAGACATGCTATTAAAACTGTAGACATGATCATAAAGCAGTAAATAACGAAACGTGTATATCTTATTCTTGCAATGTAGGGCCCAAAGAACAAAGCACACACGTATCATTTATCACGATTGCTTAAAGTGTTCAACACGTAAACGTTATCTTTTCCTTCGTTCTTAGTACCTTCATAATACCTTACAAATAAACAACATCTATCATCATAAACCATATAAAGATACTTTACTAATTCTTATTAATACTCATACTCTCCATGATTTCTCAATCATCCGAAACTACCCATATTTATCTCAACCAATGGAAAATAATTACATTGTTTACTCTCACATTCCCCCAAGCAATAGTAAGTACAACAATCTTAGTAATCCATTTAATTGAACAGAGGATGAACACTTAACTAGCGGAAATCAACTAATTAATAATTCTTATGATTAGCAAAGAATGCTTTAAATTGCTTCACACATAAAATAGCATAGAGTAATCTAAAATCCACTCCCGACATTGAAACGCATACACATGTTCCTTTCCATGATTAATCAACAAAAGAAAAATACATAATAACATTGCTCAAACGAAACCAAGCCATATTCTCAACCCAAGAAGCAAGAATTCACGAAGAGCTTAAACCCAACATATGAGCATACTTAGTAAGGCTTTAAATAAACAGAGCCTTCTTCCATCATATATTTTCAAAACAGAACTAAATAATAAAGCAACCAAAGTAATTTTTTTTCTTTAATGGAAATCCTCACCATCCAAACTATTCATCAACCAAATCCACAAACAGAGAACACATTCATTAATCTAGACAGTAAATCACAAAAACATTATCCATCACCAGAACATTAATCCAAACAATAGCAGAGCATATAATTTAAAACAGATCACAGCTTCATCATTCATATTAATTTACAAAAAGCATATAACCCCAAGTTTTCTTCGTCCAAATCCAACAGAGAATAATGTCCAATAAAATCCATTCAGAACATAAATCTTAACACAATTCAAGAGGCAACAATAAATAGGGAGTTCTTCATTCATTAATCTCCTACTTATTATCACTATAATTTTACAAACTAGAAAGGGAATCCACACATCTGAAAACACCCGAGAACATATCACCCTTCCATCTCCTTCTTCTTTTTCTCCTATCATCCGTTCAAAGAGAAGGAACCTTCTCTATTCTTCCAACTCCCAGCAAACTCTCACCAGCACTTCCTCACCTTATCTCCCATATTTATACACAAACGACTAAGTTTGAAAAGTTGTAACAACTATTCAGGTTATCCCATGATTTCAGCGACAGATGCAACATTTTCAGATCTAGCACTCGGGCTCTCCATCTCTGTCTTTCAGCTCCCTTCCAAACTACCAGACAAGAATCAGAGGAATGGACCGATTCAGACCTAACCGTAGGCCAGAGGACAAGTCGTTTCTTTTGCGAACCGACGCCCCCTGCCCTGACCATTCCTCCATCGATTTCATGCACCAAATCCCCAATTACAGAGTTGAAATACTCAACACCAACAAATGGCATGCCTACCTCGGTCAATCACAAAGGAAAATGTAGCTTGTTCTTCGTTCCAGTAGTTTGGGCATAACTGAGCCCTAGACACCCACAACCGTCGCCCCCAAGCCGTCAGCAGCAGCTCACCCGTCGAACAACGCACGAAGGCGCGAAGGAGCTCGAGGTCCCCCTTCCCGTCGTCCTTTCAAATCTCCTGATCGCTCACTCTCCCTCTCAGTCTCAGTCTCACTTCTCTCGCTATTTTTCTCTCATCGACAGACAGCGGACCAAATGAAATTGTCTACCTCTTTTCATTTGTCTTCAACCGGACCAGCGAACCAATGCACGACCCAGTTCACCTGCTGAACCGGTTCAACTCCTCTATTTTATTTTAAGTTCTCCATTCTTTAATTTAATTATTTTAATTAAATCTCTACTCTAACTATATTCTTACCTTTTAATTCTAACAAACCCCACTAACTTAACTCTAATTATTATCCAATAAATTTCCTCAAATTGTAATCTATTGATTACGTCATTGGTAATACCCAGATAATTTTCTAATTAATCTGATTACCCCCAATTACTTTCCAATTATACTTATTAAATCTCGTTATGAAAAGTCGGGGTATTACAGATTAGGTCTATCTCAAACTCCAATCTTATCGGCAACTATCTGTCGCTGATCAACATTTTCAAAAATTGGCTCCTAAATTCTTTGGTCCATTTGAAGTTGTTCAACGCATCGGTCAGGTGGCGTACAAGCTAGATTTTCGGGCATCAACTACAATTCATCCAGTCTTTCACGTGTCATTGTTGGAAAAACACATCAGCCCGACAACGATTCCTCAATCATCCTTGCAGGTCGAATATACTGATATGAACAATCGATTTCCTCAAGCTCTGCTTCAGACCAGAGTAGTAAAACGGGGCAACCTTCCTGTCACTCAAGGGCTTATACTATGGGAAGGTCACACAGTCACGGATGCAACATGGATCGACTCGTCCATTATTTATGCCCAATTTCCTTCTTTCCAACCTTGGGGACAAGGTTGGTCTGACAAGGGTGCCTGTTACAATCCGACAATGATGAGTTGGAAGTCGAGACGCAAAAGATGTAACGACTCAATTTTTTTTACCTTTAAAAATGCATGAAATTTAAAACTTTTCTTTTTCCTTTTTATAAAACATTAGCTAAAGTCTTTCTTTAAAATCTTTTAAATTAAAATCAGAGTTTTTTTCTTAAAAGCCTGATTGTTAAAACATCTTACTTAAATCGTTATTAACAACGAAAGACTTTATTTTATAAAATTCTTTTTCTTTAAAGCATAGCGGAAGCATAAATAAATAATTCATTAAAGAACATTAAACAAACGGTTTACATTATTATTTACAAAATTCTTTTCTCGTTAATCCACTTAGCCTAGCCAGCCACAAGTCTCGCATGTGCAAATCCTTCATCGACTGCTCCTTAATCTGTTCGTCATTTTCTCTCATATTTGTACCTACATCGCAAGTCATAAACTATAAATCTAACGCTCAGTAATTGATAATACCTAATATGCTACATGCACATGTTGTGCCATTTTAAAACTGTGCGTAGTTTCTCTTTTCGTTCTCTTTTTTTTATCTTTTATTTTGTCTCAGTTACATACTTTCTTTCTATTTCTATTTCTGTTCCTATTTTTGTATCTGTTTCGGTATTCGTGATCATACGTGTTTCCATATCCATTCTCGTGTCTGTTTCTATATCCGTATTTGTATCTGTATCCGTATGTGTATTCGTTTCCATTTCTGAAAACTCGTTTTTGTTTCCGTTTTCGTTTCTATTTCGGTATCTGTGCTCATACCGTTTCCATATCTGTTTCTGTTTCTGTTTTTGTTTCTGTTTCCATTTCCGTTCCCGTATCCGTATCTGCTTCTCTTTTCTTATTCTTTTTTTTTTACTTTACTTCTTTTTTTTTCTTTTGTTCCTGTGTCGGGCTTGACCTACCAATCACAAAAAATTTTATCTTTTCTTTATTTTTTGTCCATGTGCTGGGCTTGACTTTACAGGTCCACAAAACCTTTTTCTTTATCTTTCTTAATCGTTCGTTCATACTTTCTTTTCGTTTTCTGTTTCTCTTTTCAAAACCGTGTATAAAAATCATTTTTGTATTCTTTTGTCCATGTGCTGGGCTTGACCTACCGGTCCACAAAACCTTTTTATTTATCTTTCTTAATCGTTCGTTCATACTTTCTTTTCATTTTCTGTTTCTCTTTTCAAAACCGTGTATAAAAATCATTTTTGTATTCTTTTGAAAATCGGGATGCATGATACTAGTGAATACATACAATTTCTAACATATATTTAAGGGAATCTAAATAAACATACAATTCACAGAACGGGCTATAAAAACTATAGACATGCTTTTAAAGCGATAAATATGTTATAAAAACTGTAGACATGCTTTTAAAGCGATAAATATGTTGTAAAAACTGTAGACATGCTTTTAAATACTGTAGACGTGCTATAAAAACAGTAGACATGCTTTTAAAATCTGTAGACATGCTCAATAATCAACTAATCTAATAAAACGGTAAACAACGAAACATGCATATCCTATTCTTGCGATATTGGGCTCTAAGGACCAAAGCATACACATATCACTTACCTCGTTTCCTTAAAGCGCTCAACGCTTAATCGTTATCTTTTTCTTCTCTTTTAGTATCTTCACAATTAAATAACATATAATTATTAATAAACGCAATTTATTAATCTCATCATCTTTCCTATCCTTAATTCTTATACATTACTTACTAGAGTTCCTAAACAAAACCACTTCATCAATATAACCAAACCTGATAGTTTTAATCCCAATTAACAATGTTTAAAAACTAAGTTTATCACATTAGTTATTGAACCATATCTACTTATTTTCAACAACAATCACCATTTAATCACTTTTCCATCACATATATTGGGCAGTAACTAAAACAGAGAACCAAGTTTCAATCATTGATCGACTTTTTCTCATGATAGAAGTTCATAGAGAATATTTTTTTTCCATTTACAGAGCACCAGAGCAATACCAATAACAGACTACAAAGTAGTTTCGGCGTCCATCACGACCAAAATCAGAAAGAGCACGGATAATTAACAGGATATATTTCACCTAAATATTCATTAACAGATTGTCCAAAGAAATCATCCAAATAGGTTGTTAACCAAATCCAAACATGACCCAACAACAACAATTTCATAACTTATCAAAGAACATAGTTTCACCATCCGCGACACATTACAAGGAGTGCAAAACAACTCAATCCAATTTAGATACTTAGCTGTTCTCATTCCTATAATAACCAACTACTACCCATTAACATCAAGCAAGCATGAATTCAGCAGAAAGAAACTTCAATCATCAAAACAATTTATCTGCCTAAACATAAATAATATGTCAACAAACAGAACCACAATCAACCCCTCAGCGCCAGAACATACACCTCCAATACCATTCAATTAACAAGAGCCCAACAACCATAACTCAATTAATATTCTTCACAACTACAGTGGCATATAAAATCACAACTTGTCCTCACTCATACATCCCTTACAGTATTTTACAACAAAACATAATGTGAAGGATCATACAACCAAGAGTATCACCAACAAAATATAGAATACACCATCATAACCGAAGAAAAACAACACTGGAGGTCGAGAATTCAACGTATAGGAGACTTACCACCAACCGTCATTGCCCGAGAATACCCGAGAAGTCCCTCACAGTCGTTCACTCATACCTCGATTCACAGAGGAATCGCCAGAAGCTTCCTCATACAATCTTCCAAATTTATACCAAGAGGACTAGGTTTGAAATGCATAACAACTTATTCAAGTTATCCCATGATTTCCGGCGACAGAAGCAGATTTTTTAGATCTGATCTTCATCGTCCATGCCTTGCAATTGAACCACACTCTGTCATCCTTCACTAGACATGAACCAAAGGATGGACCGGTTCAGTCTATTCATTAAACGCAGACCGGACCAGCTGCCCATCAAGAACCCCTAGCCATTCCAACCATTGTCGATCACATCCAATCCACCGCCAACACGAAACAGCAACCAATTCATCAGAACACAGAAGGAAGAAATTACATAACCAATTCAACATCTCGACTTACCTCAGTCGAAGCATTCGCCGCATCACCGAGCTCCGATCCCAAGCCCTACCTCCCTACGACCCGTCGCTCTGGCACCACGCGTCGTTGCTCGCAGCTCCATCACAAAGCCGCCACATTCCTCACTCGTTCGGAATCTCTCTCACCTTCATGAAGAAGCCATCGCCGGAGGCCTTCTTTCTCTTTCTCAATTGTTCTCTCAATCTTTCTCTCTCGCTCTGTTCTTTCTTCAGCAAACCGCTGACCAACATATAATTTCCCCCTTTTCAATTGTTTTCTAGACTAGACCAGCTATTAGCCTGAACCGGTTCACCCCTTCTCTCCCCTCTTTTTTTCATTTCCTTTTAATTCATCATAAATTCTTTAATTAATCATTCTCTCACATTTTTATTTCCAATCAATTCTCACATTCTTTTCTTCTTTTTATTTTGTCACTTATTAATTCTAATTCTATTTTCCTTAATTCCCTTTTATTTATTTTAATTTCTTTAATAACTATAATTATTAAATGCATCTATAGTATAATGATTGATCCAATTCCCAATTTATCTGAATACCCCAATTATTTTTCAATTATCCTTATTAAATCCGTTATGAAAAGTAGGGGTATTACATGAGAACCCTACGGCAAAAGACAACCAATAAATGAACAACAAACAACGTTGTCTTGCTGATGTGGAAAGTGGGTAGGATAATCATACATAAATATGTTGTTTTGTAAAAAAGAGAGGGGTGATGAATAGAAATCTAGAACTTTCTCTTCTCCTCGTCCTCTCTTCTGACTTCTCTCCTTCTTCTCTGCTATTCTGACTTCTCTTCTTCTCCCCTGTTGTTCTTCCCTCTTCTACTTCTAACCCTCTTTTGTAACTCTCTTATTATCAATATATACAAATATTCCATCATCTTCTATTTTTTCCTTCACCATAACAAAATCGCCAAGGGGAGCAAAATCGCAAACAATCAATCAAGAGAACCAAATAATGTTTTGTCTCTATCGAAACCCACTTCTAATAGGTGTCTAAACGTGGAAATCACACAAGCTAGAATCCATGCTAAAACCGCATCCCGTCGGGACGACCTCGCTAACACCCTCGAGAAAACATTCCTCAGCAAGTGTGAGAGACGAGTTGGAAGCACAACTTCCCTCCTCTCCCAAACCGGCGACCTTTTTGCAAGATAAACCGGTTGAAATCCAAAATTTCCTTCTTAAAAATAACTATCAACCATTATTACTTAAATTATTCCCTTATTATTTATGCATAATACACTCTCAACTATTCTAAGTAAAATGCACCACTTGTAATACTAAATATCTATTTCATTAATGTTGAAATAACGAACGAAATTTGGAAAAGAGAAAGAGAAAACAGTGGACACCGAATTTACGTGAAAAACCCAAGACGGGACAAAACCACGGGCAGAGGAGAAATCACTATAGAAATCGGTACAATGAGCTTTGCGGCTCAAGCATATATTTATAGATAAATGAAACCTTCGTCATACTGGAATTGGAAACCCTAATCCTGCAGGAATTAGGAAACCTCCAATGTGGGTCAAACCGGCCTGGCCCAATTAGAATCCGGGTCACACTGAACCCTAATAATCTCCATCTTGACACGAATTCCACTCTATAAATATATCTTCATAGAAAACCTTCTCTTCCACAAATGCCCCTCGGGGAAAAATCAGCAGCTAATACCAACCAAGCTCAAACAATGTTTGAACTTGGGTGTGGGCAAAGTCTTTGTCATCATATCAGCAGGATTATCATGAGTACTGATTTTACTAACTGTAAAATCACCACGAGCAACCACTTCACGAACAAAATGATAACGAATATCAATGTGCTTCGTCCTCTCATAAAACATCTGATCTTTAGTGAGAAAGATAGCACTCTGACTGTCGCAAAACACTGTGGCAATCTGCAAATCTCCACTGAGCTCACCAAACAAACTTTTTAACCATATAGCATCTTTGCATGCCTCTGTAATAGCCATATATTCTGCCTCTGTGGTAGACAATGCAACGGTATCCTGTAAGATAGCTCTCCAACTAATAGCGCAACCCCCAACTGTAAAGACATATCCGGTAAGAGATCTCCTCTTATCAATATCTCACGCATAATCAGAATCAACATATCCAATGATAGGATCTCGAGTTCTTCCAAATTGAAGACAAGCATCACTAGTTCCCCGCAGATACCTAAGAATCCACTGAACAGCTCTCCAGTGTTCCTTTCCTGGATTTGCCATATACCTACTAACTGCACTAACTGCGTAAGATAAATCTAGACGCGTGCATACCATAGCATTCATGAGAGATCCCACTGCACTAGAATATGGAACTCGTGACATATAATTAATTTCATCAACTGAATGTGGACATAAGTCTGACGAAAGCCTAAAATGAGCTGCTAAAGGAGTACCAACGGGTTTAGACTTATTCATGTTAAACCTGCAGAGAACTTTCTGAATGTACCCCCTTTGACTTAGGTACAATTTCCCAAATTTCCTATCTCTCTGTATCTCCATACCAAGTATCTTTTTCGCTGCTCCCAAATCTTTCATCTCAAACTCTTTACTCAATTGTACTTTGACCCTTCTGATTTCTTCAATATCTTTAGCTGCGATTAACATATCATCGACGTATAAGAGCAGATAAATCACTGACCCATTTTGACTGTTCTTTATGTAGACACAGCTGTCATAATTGCTCCTACTGAAATCTTGAGCAAGCATGAATGAATCGAATCTCTTATACCACTGTCTAGGCAACTGCTTTAGACCATAAAGGGACTTCTTCAAAGAACAAACATAGTCTTCTTTTCCGGAGACTATAAAACCTTCAGGTTGCTGCATATAGATGTCCTCCTCAAGCTCTCCGTGTAAAAAGGCAGTTTTCACATCCAACTGCTCAAGCTCAAAGTCGTGCATATCCATAACACTTAACAAAGCTCGAATTGAACTATGCTTAACCACTAGAGAAAACACATCAGTGAAGTCTACACCTGGAATCTGACTGTACCCCTTAGCAACTAACCGTGCTGTGTACCTGTCTTCTTCAACACCTGGTGTACCTTCCTTTCTTTTGAACAGCCATTTGCAATCCACTTTCTTTTCTTTCGGCAATTTAACTAAGTCCCATGTGCCGTTTTTCTGAAAAGACTTCATCTCCTCCTGTATGGCGATCATCCATTTCCCTGAATTTTCTGAACTCACAGCCTCTGAATAAGAAGATGGTTCTTCACTAGAATCAATGTTTTCAGCTACACTCAAAGCATAAGCAACTAAATCTGCTTCACCATATTTCTGTGAAGGTCCAATCTCTCTTCTTGGTCTGTTCTTAGCGATGGAATATTTTGGCGAAGCTGATCCTGGTGATTGTGTGGAAACTGTATCACCCTGATTATCTAAACTGGTCTGACCTGAGGACTCTGATGTCGACCCTGATTCAACTTCAACCTCAACCTCGCTACCAGATAAATGATTAGTCTTATCTGCCAAACCTTTAGAAGATGAATTCCCAAGCATAGCAGCTTCATCAAATACCACATTTCTACTCAATATGACTTTCTTGGATTCAGGACACCATAACCTATATACCTTGACACCAGGCGGGTATCCAAGGAATATACATTTCAATGATCTGGGCTCTAACTTACCATTATCAATATGAGCATATGTGAGACAACTAAATACTCTCAAACCTGAATAATCAACAGGATTACCAGACCAAACTTCTTCAGCAGTTTTCTTATCAAGAGCATTTGACGGAGAACGATTCACAATATAAAAGCAGTAGCAACAACTTCAGCCCAAAATGACTTAGGTAAACCAGAATCTGAAATCATACACCGAACCTTTTCCATTAAAGTTCTATTCATTCACTCTGCCACTCCATTTTGCTGTGAAGTTCCCGGGACTGTCAGATGCCTCATAATTCCCTCTGACCTGTAGAAAGAGTTGAACTCTCCCGAACAAAACTCTAACCCATTATCGGTGCGTAAACATTTTATCTGCTTTCCTATTTGCTTTTCAATTAAAGTCTTTCACTCCTTGAACGTAACGAATACATCACTTTTCTTCTTTAGAAAAAACACCCAAAGCTTTCTTGAAAAATCATCAATCATGGTCAGCATATAATATGCCCCTCCCTTGGAAGGCACCGGTGCTGGACCCCAAAGATCTGAGTGGATATAACCTAGTATTTCTTTCGTACTGTGAGTGGTTTTAGTGAATATAACTCTCTTCTGTTTCCCGAAGACACAATGCTCATAAAACTGTAATTTGCTTGTGCTCTGACCATTCAAAAGTCCTCTTCTGCTAAGCTCATTCATCCCATTTTCACTCATATACCCTAAACGCATATGCCATAATCTAGTAAGATCTTCATTTGACAATGAAGTACTAACTGCAGCATCTCCAACAACTGTAGATCCCTGCAGAACATATAAATTTCTAGATTTTCTTTGCCCTTTCATCATAGTAAGAGAACCACGACTAATCTTCAAAACTCCACCTTCACTGGTGTACCTGTACCCTTTTAGATCAAGAGTACTCAACGAGATCAAATTTCTCTTCAAGTCGGGAACATGTCGCACGTCACAAAGTGTTCTGACAACTCCATCATACATCTTGATTCTAATCGAACCAATCTCTGCTATCTTGCACGATGAATCATTACCCATCAATACTGCACCTTTTAACACAGACTCATATGTCGAAAAACAATCTTTATTGAGACACATATGAAACGTACAAGCTGAATCCAGAATCTACTCCTCAGATGTCTTTGAAATTCCGTCAGACACTACCAGAAGATCTCCTTCTGATTCACACTCGTTTTCTTCAGCGACAACTGCTTCACCAGAATTCACTGGTTGTTTTCCCTTCTGATCAGCTAGCTCTTTTCTCTTATTCTGCAATTTATAACACTTAGATTTAATATGCCCCTTTTTCTGACAAAAAAAAACAAACTTTGTTTCTGTTCTTGGACTTTAATCTGCTTTTTGAACCCTTTCTGTTACTGTTCCCTTTATCGGACTTCTCTGATATTCTACCCCGGGTGATCAATCCCTCTCCTTGAGTTCCAGATCCAACTACAAGGTATTTCATCCTTTCTTTTGAAAGCAAAGCATCGTAGACCTCTTTCAGAGTCAACGTGTCCCGACTGTATAGAATGGTATCCCGAAAAATATTGTACGATGCAGGCAACGAACATAGCAAAATCAAACCCAAATCTTCCTCATCATATTTGCATTCCATTGCTTCCAAATCTGAAACAATTCCTTTAAATGGAGCCAAGTGTTCTTCAATCAAAGTTCCTTCTTCCATATGATGAAAATATAACCGCTGCTTTAAATGCTGCTTACTCGTCAGGGTTTTATGCATGCACAATTCTTCCAACTTTATCCATATTTCAGTAGCAGATTTCGCCTTCATGACATCCTCCAAAATTACATTTGATAAATGAAGACGAATAACAGATAACGCTTTTCTGTCCCTCAATAATTTTTTCTCCTCGGTCAAAGACGCTGGCATATTATCGAACCCCAATAATATATTATCCAATTCCATATGAGCAAGTCTATCCCGCATTTTTATCTGCCATATCAGAAATCTCGTATCCCGACCTAACATCGGAATTTCATACTTCATCGAAGTCGTCCCTAAAAAAATCCAACAGAATATCCTTTCAAAATTCAAGACCTAGCCAAAATCAGATAAATTCAAAACAGATTTTTCACCCAAAATCTATCACCCTGCAATTCACAAAAAATCCAATTTTTGATCAATCTGCAACCCAAATATTCAGAATTTATCAACCCAAAAATTTTTCCCTTATTTTCAATCGGCTGGACTGTTCAACGGATTCGTCGACGGCGGACTGATCGGCGACCTCTGTTCTTCCTCGATTTGGACGGCCGACGGCGCGGGAGAGTGGGTCGACGTCGATACTCTGTTCTGGATCGACGGACTGCAGACGACGGCGGCTACTTCGGATCGGGCGCGCGAGACGGCTTCTTCTCCTCTGGACAGATCGATCGGCGGCTTCTCCTTCTTTGTCTCCGACGGCCGACGACGCACGGTTTGGTTCTTCGCGGTTTACAGAAGCGATCACTGGAGAAGAAGATACGGCATGCGGCTGTTCTTCTTCGCTGCTTCGGATCGTCGCTGGTCGTCCTCGCTGGAGATGCAGGTCGCGACGGACAGTTCTTCTGGAGAAGAACTTTGCGGGCAGGGGCAGAGAGAACTCGGGCAGCGGGAATATATGTTAAAAAAAAAAAATCTTTTTCAATTCTTTTCCAAAAACCAAAAAACAAAAACTGTTCCACCCCACAGAAATCGAAAACCTTGATTTTCAACAATTTTCAACTTTTCTCTATTACCCATTATTGAAAATTGATATAAAAAATTTGAACGTTAACTTTGATACTAATTGTTGAAATAACGTTAAAATAATGAACAAAATTTGAAAAACAGAAAGAGAAAACAGTAGATACTGAATTTACGTGAAAAATCCAAGACGGAAAAAAATCACGGGCAGAGAAAAAATTACTATAGAAATCGGTACAACAAGTTTATGGCTCAAGCATATATTTATAGATAAAGAAAACCTTAGTCATACTGGAATTGAAAACTCTAATCCTACAAGAATTAGGAAATCTCCAATGTAGGCCAAACCGACTTGACCCAATTAGAATCTGAGTCACACTAAACTCTAACAATTAACATTCATAAATACATTGTCGAAATTGAGAATGAAAACTTAGATTATAAAAAATTGGTAGGGAGCTCATGATTGGAGATATTAGCACGTTTCTCATGCTCTATAAATGCCTTCCTCGTTCACATGCAAAGCCATTATTCAACTAGGGAAGACGAGAAAGAGAGAGACAATGGGAGTGGCAGGGGAGAGACTAAGGGACGGCGAGAAGAGTGTAGACTGTTGAGAGAGAGAGTGAGACAGATCAGAGAGAGAGAGAGTGAGACAGATCAGAGAGAGAGAGATGAAGAGATAAAAAGTTGGATAGTAGAGACTAGAGACGAGTGACGGAGAGAGTAGGTTGAAACTTGAAAGTGAAAGAATGTGAACGTGAATGTGATGGAGAGAGAAAGAGAGTGAATGAGGCAATAAATAATAGGAGAGAACAAGCTAGAGTGAGAGAGATAAAAGGAGGGACAGAGGAGATCAAGATGGACCTCTCCTTCGACGAAGAGGAAACGCCATACCTCCATTTTCCTCACAGTTTAGCAGCCACTGCCATGGACAACAGCTTCAAAGATTACAATCTTTACTGGGAAACAAACACCCTCTTCCAAACTCAAGACCTCGACAACAGGTTTTCTCCTTCTCCCAAATCATTTTTCCGAAGTTTTTTTCAGACCCTTAGTTTTTCAGCGGCGCGGCAGTTGGGAATTGGACTCCTTATTCAACCCAAACTACGACACTAGCTTGTCGGACGGCGCAACTTTATCGCCGGTGGAAGCCTCCAAGAACATTGTTTCCGAGAGGAACAGGAGGAAGAAGCTAAACGACAGGCTCCTAGCTCTGAGAGTGGTTGTGCCAAATATCACCAAGGTAAAAAATTATTTTTTCCGATTAAAGTAAGATTCCCTGATTTCTTAGGGCTTCCAACTGGGATTCGGAAATAACATTTTTCATTTGATTCTTCGACGCATTCGCCGTGACTTATTTCATTGCGAAGAGCCATGAAGATGGATCCATGGAAGTCTGACAGACGATATCTATCCAATCATTCCTGCTATAACATTGAATTATGAACCCGACAGTTATAAACAATTTTTTATTTTCTGTAGATGGACAAGGCTTCTATAATCAAAGATGCAATAAAGTATATACAAGAATTGCACGATGAAGAGAAGAAAATACTGGAGGAGATTAGGGAGCTCGAAAATGGGAGATTGATTGGGAATCCTTCTTGTGATGTTCTTGATGATTATCCACTTCCTCCAGTCTTGTTCACATCTGAGAAGGTGAAGACTGGACAGATTTTGAATTCTGATGCAGAAAAGAGCGCTCCCATTGATGTTCTTGATGTGGGTCTCTCTCTCTCTCTGGGTCTCTCTCTCTCTCTCTCTCAATAAAAGTATTCTATAATTGCAGTTGAGTGTGACGAACGTCGGAGAGAAGACAGTGGTAGTGAAGTTGAGATGCAGAAACAGAAGAAGAACAACTGTTAAAATCTGCCAAATATTTGAATCGTTAAAGCTGAAAGTGATAACTTCCACCATTACTTCTTGCTCAGACATCCTGGTGAAGACTGCTTTCATCGAGGTCAGTTCGCTTCTGTTCTTCCATTTCTTCTAGATTTCCTTTACGTCCCATAATCAGTCGAAGAACTGAATTGGATCCAAGAAAAAAGACGAGTGATTGTCAAACTCACCGAGTCAGAGACTGTAAACAGATCTCAGACTCGCGACAACGAAGACACGAACGAGATGATTGGGATCCAGACCGCAATGGAACTCCTGAACGAAACAAAGTAGTCAACCTTCCCGTTACACCATTTACGTGACGCGAGGAATTTCTGAAAGTCTCTCTCCCACCAACTTTCGATTAAAACATCACCTGAGCTTTAACTACATGGAAAACGTTTTTAGAATTCACCTAAATGCGTTGTTTAATATTTTTATTATTTTTTAGTAATTATCTGAAATTTAAGAGTTAATTTTGACTCTTTTTCTGTTGTTTGAAGGGAGAAGGAGAGGAGATGGGGAGCTTGAAGAAGAAAATAGAAGCTGCAATTGAGTCTCATAATCATCCACAAATAACAACTGGTTGAGTTTGTTCTGGTCATTTTCTAATTTTGGGTTTGTTGTTCGTACGTAGGAGTCAACCCTGTAAACTCTCATCCTAGATCACTCAATAAATTTGGTCTCATCACATTTTAGTTCTTCATAACCTCCTTTTTTTTTTTAGTTTTATCAAATATTGTGACAGTTCAATCTGTGAAAACAAAAACAACCCAAGATACTGTTAATTATAAGATCTCATCCCATATCAGTGACAAAATCCCTTGAAAAAATAAAAAAATTAATAGTTTATAAGTAAAGTTTTCTTCGCTATCTAGTGCAACGCGTTTTTAACTCACTCTAAAAAAATAAAATTGAATCGATTGCTTTCATATGGCTGTACTTTGAAAGTAACAATTAAATTTTATTAAAAATAAATAAAGATTTTCCCCCGTTGAGATTTTATCACATGATTCATTAGATTATCAAAAAATTAAAATGCAGACAAGAGTATATGAGTGCAGATTGTGAAAATACTCCTGCCATTCCAAATTAGTTTTGGCAACAACGAAGAGGACTGGGATATTTAGTGCATTAATCAGTGTTTTTCAACAATTCTTCAACTTGGACCCTTCCCAAAGAATGAATCTTTCCCCACCTCTACCCCACTTTTGTTTTTTCTTCATGTTTTCGAAAATGACAAATCAACTACAAATTAACTACTAAATTATAAAAAAAAAATTATTGTTAATATCGGTGTCACATTTGCCGTTAAACACATTAACTTTGATTCGCGACAGCTCGTCTACTAATCCTCTACGGCTCAATAGTTTAAAAAAAATAACCTTATAATATTTGATAGTCCGCCGCGAATTGCCAATTAACTGCAGCGGTTTAATACCAAGCTACCGTGTTTGAGTATAAACCGCGGCGGCTTAATATTGATCCTCCTCGGTTCATTGTGTCTCGTTATGCGTTACTAAAACCGCATGTAAGGTCTGACAAATTCACCGTGAACCACAAAATTTTCAGCGACACTGGAAGCAATGTTAGAGTAGAGCTTAACGACGATGTTCTTATGGTTAAGTACTACAGTTTTCTTGGCAAGCAAGACCAAAGTTTTTGTCTTCGATGTTTTGGGAGCTGTAAAGAGGTGACAAATTTGGAGGTTAGGTTTCGGCCATTGTCAGACAATTACAGGACTACAAGTGATTTGAGGCGGTCGCATACAACGGAGCGCCTCAGAGCATTCGGAGTCCTGTAACTGTACCGACAATGGCTGAAACCTAGCCTCCAACTCTTTCACCTTTTTACAACTCCCAAAACATCGAAAACTTTCGTCTTCCTCGCCAGGAAAACCGTAGTACTTAACCTTCAGAACATTGCCGTTGAGCTCTACTCCAACATTGTTTCCACCGTCGGTGAAGACTTTGTGGTTCGCGGTCAACTCACTGAAGCATCGGTTGAGGGATATCATCTAGGAAGGATGCACGCCTAAAAAATACAAGGTGAAATGACGTTTCAAATAAAGTGCTATGACGACGTTCACACTTGCTCGAGATAGATGGAAAGTCTTCATGCCTCCGCTAAACGGGTAGCAAGCGGAGCTTTGATTTTGCATCACGGGGAGTCCATCTAATATAGAATATTAGATAATAGGATTGAGTGAGCAACCGTGCAAGAATCAATAGATGAACTGGGTCGAAACCATATAAACGTCATCTACAACAGTTTCTTCGAGGTAGACAACTGGATGTTCCTCAAGAAACAATACAAATGTTTGATGTTGTTAGAGCACACCGATTCTTAGTGCACATGTACATGATATGGTTGTAATGGAATTTGGTTTGTGTTTGTTATGGACATATGCACAATATAGTTGTAATGAAATTGATAATTGGTTTGCAGTTGTAATGCATATGTACATGATATGGTTGTAATAGAATTGATATTTTGATTGTTGATGATGAATAAAAATTGATTAGTATGAAACTGTAAAATTAACAACATTTCCCCGAACCAACATTTCACTTTTTGATCGACTGCATTTCAATTTGCTTGAATCTGAAGAACAGTTACGCACAGGTTGCTCAGCCCGCAGCAGATCAATATTAATCTGCTGCAGTTTATTGTCAACCCGAGACGGATCAATATTAATCCGCCGCGATTTATTGTCAACTCGCGACAGATTTGTATTAATTCGCCGCAGTTTATTGTAAACCCGCAACAGGTCGTATATGATCTACGGCAGACCATCAATGTTATAAAGTTATTTTTAAAATTTGAATTGCGATAGATTAGTAGACGAGCCGTCGTGGATCAAAGTCAATGCATTTAACAACAAACGTGATAGCGATGTTAACGGCAATTTGTTAGGAAAAAAAGTATAATGGTTGGTTTGTCATTTTCCTTTTCTTTTTTTATTAAAAAAAAAAGAATAATTTTCAAAAGTTTGTAAATAGTGTTTTGTTTTCCAAAGTAGTTTTTTAACTGTGGCTTGATGAGATTTAGAAATAAAACCTAAAAACTAAAACCCATCTTCAAATTTCGATTAACTGATCCAATTATTAAGAGAAAGAAAGATAGCCAGCCACGCACATGGAGTTTTTGATGAGTATCCTAATCCAAGTTTCTAATTAAATACACAAAAGAAGCACACAAGTTTGTTAGTGATTTCCCAATTTGCCACCTGAGACACCTAAAATTGCTCACCAGATTTCAAAATTGGAAGTGAAACAACAAAGCCTACAAATGTTCTCACCAACAACGTTTCAAACAACCCTCTGTTTTTTCATCAATCAAATTCATTTGAAGCGGATATGGAGAAGAAGGATGAAAATGAATAGCAGACTCACCGCCTAAAACTGGTGTAGCCTCCCCCATAGCCAGAATATCCGTGATCATCATAGGATTGCGAAGTCAATGAAGATAAATATGATGAACCGCCATTAGTGTAGGATGATCTCACACCATACTCCATCCTTCCATAGATGCTTGTAATAGGATCCCTATCTTTGCTCATAGCTTCCTGCATAAACAGAAACATGAAAGATATTGGCTTTTAATCACTCATCATCAAGGGAGACTAAAATAACCAATTTTGTGATAGGGAGGATAATCTGAGTAAAGGAAGTCCAACTTAGATGGGGGGCGGGTTGGGAGTTTGTGCTTGTTTCAGGACATTGGAGATGTTTGGGGAAGTTTGTATTCCTCTTGTATTATTTTCTGTCGCATTAACTCTTTCTTTTCTTCAATTTCTATCTACTGGTCAGAATGGAAGGAACATGCGCCCAGGAAATGATAGGGTCTCAGAGTTAAAGTGTTTGATTCAATTTAATGGTTTAGCATCATCGTCAGATTTCCTTTCAACTGGCCAGAATTCTCAAGCTGTCATCTTATCGTACTTCTGTCAACATTTATTACTGAGTTTGAGCTGATAATGTCAAGAATAAAACAAGGTGGAAATTTCACTAGCTGTAAAGTGGATAAGTTTCCTTCCCCGTATCTGGGTCTACCTTTGAAGTGATTCAAAAGGGAAAAAACTACGCAACTTAATTGAGCCCAGTTGGCAAAGTAGGAACCAATGTCAAACGAGCTCATGGACTATATTGTTTGATCGAAACAGTCAAAAGTCCATTGGGAGAAACCTTAGCTGGAAGGAGGCAAAAACAGTCTTTTTGGGATCCACTTTATCAAGTGGAACGAGTTTTGGATTTCTGCTCATCATAAAAGTTTAAATGTCTCATGGGAAATTTTCTGTGGAAAAGATGGCTTATGGAACAACATTGTTGCTACGATTACCAACTAGGCACTACGTTTCTTATCAGTTACTGAAAAGAAACAAACTTAAATCATACCCTGCTACTGTCACCAAATCAAACCAATAATATATATATATATATATATATATATATATATATATATATATTAAGAAGATGATTTGCAGTAACTTTTAAAGGGAGAAATAACAAGTTACAAGTAAAATATTACCTGAATCAATTGCTGAGCCAACTGAACCTGCGATGTGCTACCCTTTACTTCCACTGTGATCTCGTCAGGTAGTCCCCTGCTCTCTTCAATGGTCAGGATGGCACCACTAGTTCTGCGAATGAATGCAATATTTGATCCTCCAACCCCAATGATATTCTCCACATAAGATAAAGGAATTTGCATCGTTTGAGTAATCTACGAGGAAATTAGAAACGAAGGCTATAAATAGCATCAATGATACATTATGGCAAAAACAATGCACAATTCACAACTAGCCACATAACTAGAATTTGAATGATGTATTACTGCAGCTCTTAGTTTGATTGTACACTTTGTCTGTCAATAAACTGGTCACCATAAGCAAATCAGAACAATTTTTTTAAAGCCCAATGGGAACGCTTATAAACAAAATGATATCGTCGGAGATTGATATTTTATAATTTGTATGCTAGGTTTCTATACAAACTTCTTTATGCCTTTTGAGTGAAACCAAATAGATCTCATCTTTCATCATAAACTCACAAACTGTTACCAGACATATAAAAGGCTCCATCCTATTCCAAACCAGCCACCATACCACAATTTATGGAAGTCCTAGAAGTTTCTCTCGCGGCCTCGAATTCGAAACCACAACCGCAAATACCGGCCTTGCTTAAATAATATAACTCGTGGAACCTACAATTTCCCAAATTTTAGAACTGCTCCTTTTAGTCTACAAAATTTCTAGAAATCCCAAATAATATAGAACCTGCAAACCATTTCTTGACACTAAACCTCCTACTAATACATCTGAAGTCATTCAATAGGCATTCATTTACTGGCTTTTAAAAGCTTTAGCGTCCCAATCGACAGTGTTCAAAAGCTACACTTAAACTTATGGTTCTCCTACTTAGATAATAAACCATTATGTTTATATATCCAGAATACAATCAGGTTGATGGGATTAGCAAAATGCCAGTTGAAGTCCGACAAAAAAAGATGAGTTCAAATCATTTGTCAATCACTTGAAGTTCATAGTAAGTGAAATTTACTAAGGACAAGGAATCAAAGCTGAATAGGAAACTAAAAGAAAAAAAAACATTAATCAAAGTGACAATATTAATTTATAACCACCTTCAAAATAAAAGCAAAAGAAGCTTCCAAGAATATGATTAGAAGACACTCATCTAATAGCCGCAAACATTCTAAGTAGAATTCTCATACCACCAACAGAAACAACCCTGATGCCAAATAAAAATAATAAAGAAAAGGAATACAATTTTGGCCATTCTAACATAATTACCACCTGTGAGGATCTGAAATTGAACATGTAACACATTTTTATATCATGAAACGAGGATAAGGAGCAATTTACCCCAAATTTATGAGTAATTTCAATTGGTACCTTAAATGTTTTTTAGCATATTTGACCTTGAATTTTATACTGTGAGCAAAACAAACTCTACCGTAGAAAAACCACAGTTTTTTACCCCAACTCAAATCCAAACCCAAGACTCCCCCACCCCACGTGAGGCCCTGGTTTAGGGTCAATATTGGATCTTCACTAGTGGTTCACGTGATAATCATAATGACAAAGTTCATTTTACTCATGGTACAATGTTTAAGATATAATAAATTGCCAATTGTGAATTGCGTCTAAATTAATTGGTTAAATTGTACTTTACCTATAAAATATATTAAAAAAGAAACGAGGTAAAAAAAATTTAGCATTGAAAAGCTGAAAGATCATAATAAACATACCCTTCCCATAAAAAAAAAGTTCCAAAAACAAATGTCTAAAATTCTTCAAATCACAAGACTATTCTTCAAAATCCCTCATTTCCTTTCAATCCAAATACCACTCTTTTCTTATATGCACCCTCAAAAACCCCCCATTCTAGCAACAAACTCTTAACAGACCGAGGAATCACTCAACAAAATCCAAAGCCACTCTCACACCCTGGACAATAATTCCCACTCACAATGTAAAAGAATATTATTCACAACTTCTTCCTTCAAACAGACAACACACATATTCAACCTTCTCCTTATGGAATCTATACACGCAAAGATACAGCAATTTGCAACAAACCTGAGTAATTTATGGAATCTCCATATGCGAAGTTACTTCAATTTGCAACTAACCTGAGTAATAATAGATGCCCCAATACGCCCGAGTCCTGATGAACGTATTCCTGAGGTTACAGGATCTAATGAAGCACCAGAAGATTGGAGACGTGATTCAAGATGAATGTCACGATCATGAAACAGAGATTCCCTCTTTCCAGAAAGGGAATACTCCCTAACTAATCCAGTTTCAGAAGCAGAATGAAGTGAAGACTTGTCAGACCATGCATCTGCTTGATGATCTTTTGATGAAGTAGCTTTATACTAAAATAAAATGAACGAGTATCAATCAGAAATCATGCCATCAAATGCATATAACAGAATTAAGTGAGAATCAATCTTACAGTATTCTCAAAAAGAGGAAGAACACTATGGTCAACTAAGAACTTTCTCAAGTGTCCTAGTACAGCCTCTAGAGCTTTGAGAACCTTTAGAGTGTCTCCCTGCAAATCCACAATCCTTTCATCTGCAGCAGCATACACTGGCACCTCATCTGTAGGCAAGTGAAGTATGCATATGAATAAAATATTTGTAGAGAAGTGAAACTGTTAAAAACACAGGTATCTCAGAAAATGTATTCGTAAGTTTATCAATATAAGCTTGGAACTATGCGCAATAACATTAAAATGTTCCATTAGACTCCGTTGCCAACAAAAAGCAATTATATCACTACATACTACATAAACATACATACATACATACAGTCTCAAGCATCTATAAATGAACAACTCCACGTAAGAGTAACATAGCAGAACAGACACATAGCAGACAGCGTATCTTTATAACTTTAAATTTGATAAAAATTTTGCCAACTAATAAAAGATGATAGTGATACAAATAAATTTAGTATCAGAATTCCAACCAAGTCAAAAAAAATCACAGCTTTACAAAAGCAAGCAAAAGGAAGGATAACGTACCATGACATACAAAAATAAAAATTTGAACGTAATACCTCCAGATAATACCCGCATAGAAATTCCCGTATTCTCCTTTATAGATTTGATTACCGTTCCTTGCTTCCCAATGAGACTAATGGCTTGTGCCGATGACACCAATAACCTAATTGAACACAATTCAGCTCCAGCAGGTTTAGAATCATTGACATCATTCTCGCTCTCTGATAATCCAGAGACACGTTTGAAAACTTTTAATAATGCATCCATAGCAGGAGAAAGAAGTGCCTTGATCTCTTCCCTTCCTGATATCAAAACCTGAGATAGATTTGAAACAATTGTTCCGATAAAATGTCCAACTAAAATCGAAAATACACAAAAAAATTCTTTCTCCTTATACTAAAGCAAGCAATAAACCTAAGTTGTAATATACAATGTTAAAAAGAAAACCTAGAAACATAAAAGAACACTCACGATGCGATCAGAAGTTCCGGCAGCACCATCGAGGATTCTAATGCGAGCTTTAGTCTCCTCGCACATCTTCTTGATGACCTCGCCCTTACGTCCGATAATGCTGCCTACCTTGGCGACCGGCACTACAAGCCGGAAAACACAGTCCCCCGGCCAACCAGGCCATTTTTTTGCTGAACCAACGGCATCAGTGGCATCTTTATCTGAGGCTTCTGAATAAGTAATCGTCTCCGTCCGCTGAACAGATTCTGGCTCCAGCGTCAAGGTTTCCCCATCGTTTCCTGCAACGGCGGTGGAAAAATAAGTTTCAGTGGTGGTTGGCACAGGCGAGGTGGAAGAAATGGCAGTTATCGAGGTGGTCTTTTCGTCGGAATTGTAGTCAGCGACGGCAATGAAGCTATTCTCCATTGAATTGGAGGTAGCAATGACGGAGAGAAGAGGAGGTTTAGAAAGAAAGGGGTTTAGGAAAGAGAAATTTCAGACCTCTCAAAATCCAAAATCAACGTCATGCTTAGCGTAACCTGAGGGTCATCAAATGGCCATGGCCCACAGGCTGGGCGAGCCATGTTGAATTTTTTGTAAGGTATTGTCCTGGTTCAGCCCAACCCAAGACGAGGTCTGGGCTGTATAGATATTTGGAGGCCGGCTCGAAGGTCAGCCCAAGAGTAAAGATATTGGTTTAGGGTTTTTTACTTTTTACTTTGAATTCTTCTCGCTAGCCTCCAAGTCTTCTGATCCTTAATGTCCATAACGGCTCACTGCATGGCCTCATTGAGTCAGACTCTCGATGGCGTAGAAGAACGATCCTCGCTATCACCATTTTGATCTTTATTTCGACCTCATTTTGTGGAGAATGTGGTTTTCTAAAGAACTTAATGACATAATCGATCATTTTCGATGGCGTAGAATAGATCAATGACACATGATCAATAGTTCTAAAAATTGTCTTGCTTATTTTAATTTTTTTTTCATTAATAAGAAAAGACAACAAATATAAAACAAGAGCTTATTTTATAGCAATAGTCGAGTCCATATAGTAAATTAGAAATAGAGGTTGAAATGGTCAAATCTTTGATAATTCCATCATACGTGATTGAACAGAGTTCTAGCATATTTTTCACTTCTCAAAGTAGTATGAGTGATAATAAGTCATGGGATGACTTTGAAGAAGAAATTAACCAATTAATTGAAGGTACTTTTCCAAACTAAAAATATACTTAATAGTAGATATCTTAGACTATGGAATGATGATGAAATTGGATCATTTGGATGTATACTCATTAAGATATGAATTTTACCACGAAAGTTGATAAATGTGTTATAAATTAGTATAATCATTGTTTGTGGCTAATTGGATAAGTTATTGTAATTATTAATTCAAACCATTTTGAGGTTATAAAGTAGACACATAAATAAAATATATGACTTTTGATTGAAAGGATTTGAATGTATGTAAAAAAAGTTATGTATATTTGAAATTAGATAAGTTCAAAACTGCACTGTTTTGGGAAATGTATTTAAATGGGACTTTGGAGTGAGATTTGGAAATGTGTATTAAATGAGAAATGTTCCTAATATATTGAAGTATGTGGCCATTAATAAAAATTGGACAATCAATGGGGTATTGACACATGTTACTTGTGGATTAGTGACTAAGTGTGTAATTAGTAAATGATTGAGATTAATTAATCATGATTAATTATGTTAATCATGGAGATTAGCTTAGAACTAAGTAAGATTGGTTAGTTTAAGCTAAAAGTGGTTAAGGATAATTAACCATGGTATTTTTATGAATATTCATGGATGAAAAGTTAAAATAGTAAAGTTTGAAGGACAATATGGACAAAAGGATAATTTTAACCTATGAATTCTCTAGAAAGTGGATGAAGACAGAGGATTCAACTCCATTTCATGCTGAACCAAAGAGAAAAGAGGAGAAAAAAAGAAAAGAGAGAAGAAGAAGAGAAGGAGAAAAAGAAGAAAGAGGGGAAGGATGGAGAATTGACTTTCAAGCCTTCAAGAAAAAGTGTTTCTCTCTCCAAAATGATCATTTTGAGTCTAAAATCAAGAGGAGAAAGTGAAAATAAAGTGATCTTCAAGTGGTAAGAACCTTAACCTAAGTTTTTTTTATAAACTATGTTAAATAGTATAGTTTAGGTGAAGGAAATGGTGGATTTAGGAATTATAATTGAAATTCATGGATTACATGTTGGTATCTATGGATCATGTGGATTTTTTTAGGATTAAATGAGTTAATAAAATGATGATTTGGTTGTAAAGTTTAAGAAGTGAAGATGCAACCTATGAACAAAGTGAATAAATAGTGATTTGAGAATTATACCTGAAATTCATAGAATTGGATATGGATATTGATGCATCAGTGAAAGGAAATTAGAATATAACCTGAAAATATGTGGTGAAAGTGTTGAAATATGTTATTCAATATTATGCTTATGCGGTCGACTGTGCAGTTGAGGATGCGGTCAAGCAGCTCACCCAAAAAATAATACAGTGGCGATATTTGGAAATCGGTCGATGCGGTGGTCGGCTGAGCGGTTGAAAAATGAGACAGTAGCGACTTTTATACGGCGATCAATACGGCGGTCGAGTAAGCAGTTTAGGTAGGAGATTGAAAACTCTTTTCCTTAACTTTTATGCAATTTCAATTATGGAAACTCCAACTTTGGAAGTTAGTAACTTCTTCGTTTTAGAAGCTTTTGAGCTAAAATTTGGACCACACCTTCTTGAATGAATAAGGAAAAGAAACCTTCAAGAATCTTGTAAATATGCTTCAAGAATTTGGAAATATGCAGGAAATACTCTAGGTGGTCGGATTTAGCCAATATAGAAACTTGTAACCTCCGAATGGATGCTTTGCTGATGATGACGCCTCTTGGTGGTTGGACACCACTTCTCACAACCTTTCCCAAAGGATTAGGGCTATGGATTCCAATAAGAAAGGCTACCCAACTTCAAGTAACCTTAATCCTGTGATATAACGCACATGACGAGGAACTTTGAATATAACTCACCAAAAGTTGAAAAATGAATCACTTCAATTTCAAAATTAAGTCAAAGCTTTTCTATTTATCAAATTCAACTCCCTTAAACATATACATGAGGTGTCTTTAAATAGTCAATTACAAACTATAAAATAATAATAAATTAATTAAGCAACAATAACCCTAATCGGCTCATATAATAAGTTGTTCGATTTTATACTTAATAGAAACTAGGTTAATTAACTAAAGAATATTTAATTAATCTCTTCCTTTCTTCTTCTCCAAGTCTAGAGGTCTTTTGATAGCTATTTCATATTGGTGCTTGGCCATTTTGATGGTTTCCATGTATAGACTTCCTTAGTCTCCAAGCTTGGACACTTGAACTTTTCTTAATCTTTGCTCTCAGTTCCATGGACTTTTTCCATAGCAAACAAACTCCACATTTAGCGATCTAACCCATTCTAGAAAGCTTAGAAAGTCAGCTACAATATTTGTAAAGCACTCATTTTGAAATGACATCGTTTTGAAAGACAAAATAGTCAAACACTTGTCAAATGTCAAAAAGAATACATGTTTTGGAAAGTCCAAAAAATATTTCACAATTGTTTTTGAATTTCCACCTATGCTTGACCTTGAATCTCTTCATGCTAATCTTGAAAACTTTATTAATAATGGAATGGACCCGTATTCCATCAGATATTTTGATAACGTTAGTTAAATTGGATTCAAACAATTGTTATTTATTGTTATGGATGGAATATGAGCATGAAATTTGAATGTTTCAGAGTTAGAAATTCAATATATGTGTGTGTATATATATATAGATATATAATGTCTTTGGGTTAATTTAATGAATTAAATGTCTATTTTGGTGTTTAGGCCATTATAATGTTTATGAATAGTTTTTGGAATGAAAAGAAGTGTTATCGTGGTGAGAAAATGAGAGTAAAAGCGGGCACAGACGATCGGCAAATGGGTCGTATGTCCGCAAGTGAGAAAAATGTAAAGATGGTTGAATATGTATAATTTGCGGTCATCTTATATTGGGAAGTTGTCGACTGAAACATGGTATTGTGCCACGGGAATGAGTATCTGCGGATGGGTAGACAAACGTTTGTGAATGAATAAGGTAGTTATTGGACCGTATACGCATCTAAGAGGGGAGGGAGGGGGGGGGGGGGGGGTGTGAATTAAGCGAGCTAACTTTTTTGTGCGATATTGTTATCTCTAAACTCTAAGTGATTTAACATACAATAATCATTTAATGCATATATAAAAGTAAAGAGTTAAGGAAAAGAGATGCAAACGATTTGTTAACGCAGTTTGGCAACCTCACTTATGTCCACGCTCCAAGTTCTCGACTTGGAGATCTTTAAACCCCTAACCTCCCCGATTAGTGACTTCATGAGTGTCAATCAAACCTTTATAATGACTATTGCGTGGTGTCACCCTTTTGATCACGATTTGAGTACAAAAGTGAAATAGAAAATACAATTTAGAAATCTAACTCTCTCAAATGTAAAACTCTCAAGTTTGGGTGTAGGAAAGTTAAGCTAAGCACTCTATTATGGATGAGAGAATGAGTAGAAGATTTGACAGCATTTTCAGTGTAATTCTCTCTTGGTTAGAATGTAATTTGGAGTGCCTTCTACATATAAAAACTGCTCAATCAGTTGACCACCCTCTATTTGGTCGACCGCCTCTCAACTGTTGAAATATAGCCGTTGCGTTTTGTTGCATTACAAATTGACTACTCACTGGTCGACCACTGCAGTGTATTTCAGAATCTATAAGACAAACTACCTGCTCACTGGTCAACCGCTCACTGTTTACTGGTCGACCGTTGCAGTGTATTTCAGAACTCAGATCCAAACTGTCTCGTGACTAGTCGACCACACACTATTCATCGGTCGATCGTTGCAGTGTATTGAAATTTTATGGAGCTCTCTTCCGTTTTTCTGATCAACCGCTCCAAGCCTTGGTTGACCTCTTCTTTGTTGTTAGCCTCTAATGAATTTTGGTCAACCGCCCATCTAGCTTTAGTCAACTTATACTCTGTGTATTCCATTTTTTTAGGCTTCTAAGTCCAAATGATTTATTCTTTAGCTACATGGACTTAAACAAAGCTATTAATATATCTAAATACCCTTGTTAGAGAGTATTACCAATGAGAATCAATATAAATACAAGGATAAGCATACCAAATGCATACAATACATAAACAACTTAATAACACATAAATCACTCATCATCAAAATAAATAAGTCTAAGATCTATTAGGCTAACAGTAGCCTCAGATATGTGTAGGTAGCCACATACGCTTAAGTGTTCTATCGATATTAGGGAGCGATTGACCGAAACTTGGGAAAAATGCTTGAGAGCGAACGACCGGTCTTTGGGGGGGATTTCTAGAAAATGAACAAAGTCTCAAGTTTTAAAACCATAGACATGATTGGTCGACCGTTATTGAGGGGCGGATGACCAGGACCCTGTTTTTTTGTCTCGAAAGTATGTTGGAGTGGACGACCATGACTGGGGTGCGGACGTCCGGAACTTGTGATTTTTGGATGTTTTCTTTAGGTTTCAAATCATTTGTTAATCATCACATAAACTCTTTTTAGGTGAGTATTAAGACATAGATAGAATATGTCTAGATAGATATATGATACAATTTCATGCATCATTCGTGTATGCTTAATAAAAAGATTTGCATTGTTCATATTACATGTATTATTAGTTTGTATTATATTCATTTAATGTATGCATAGTGAGAATGTCAAATCATGTATTATGAAAATATTTATACATATGAAAATATTATTTGGTGGAATTATTGGTTATAGAGAAACTCAATATATCTCGTTAGACTATATATTGTGTGACGTATGTAAAGTGAGAAATAAAAGGGAAGTGATTATGGGTCTTCCTTGGGTTGAAAGTTCATAGCCCTCCAGAGTTTATTATATTAATGGACACACTTATTGGAGACAATGACTAGTATGGTGGGGTTTCATAGTCATGTGCGATTTTACATACGAAAGTGTATGATCATTCATATTGATAGTCATATAAATGTTGACATTACAGATATATTGACATTCACGTACATGTTAATAAAATGATATTTGTTAAATAATATGATCATTTAATACTAAATTGAGCACTGCACTAATTCGTTGTATCACTGCATCATTAAGAAAAGAGACTAGTGGTGCAATATTCATATGCATTGCTTATATTTATTGCCTAATTGTGGGAAAGAGATTCTTATGGTATCTAGGCTACGATATATTAGATTATAAGTCTAAACATTGATATGTGCACCATATTGAGAAGTTCCTTCATATAAAAGGATGAATTGTGATATACATTAATTATAAATATATAGATAGTTTGTAATAGATATTAAATAGAAATGTCTAGATAGTATGTGATAGGCATTAATTAGAAATGTCTAAAAATAAGGAAGTCCTTCATACAGAGAATTAAGTAGTTGAGACATAGGTTATGATAGACATACATTGCAAATTTCTAGATAGCTTGAGACTATATACATTAGAGATGTTTAGTATTGGTAATAGATAAACCATAGAAATATATAAGAGATGTTTTGGAAATTATACATTAATTGAAAATGTCTACATAGTGATGGTTATAGATAAACCATAACATAATAAGTGATTCATAGTATGAGAAATCACGTTGGAAGATAGAAATAAATTATAGAATAAGTATTCTATAGAGTTTAGTAGTGCTTATTTGGAATAGCACGTATTGAAATTATTTAATAATCAAATATATGTGTGGATTAAATTGTGCATAATGAGTAATTGCCCATGAGAATGAGGAAAGGTAGGCTATGATTATTTACATCATAGGCCTAAGCATTTCTACATATACACTAAACACTTCTTACATAAAGAAGTGCATCACATAGTTGGAATATTAATTATAACATCTAAAGATCTAGATAAAACATAGATATTGTGATGTGGGATAATAAAAGTTGATCAAAAGTTATATGTTGGATAAAGATGTGAAGATTAATTATGTTGGGCTTAGTACATGGTTAATTGTGATATTTATATGGTTTATTGGATCTTTAGATTAGGATTTTTACTAAGCTAAAAAAACTCACAATTCTTTATCATGTTTTTCAGGAACAAGTGGTTAGACCTTATTAGGTTTAGTGTGACCTGGATTCTAATTGGGCCAGACCGGTTTTGGCCCACATTAGAGGTTTTCTAATTCCTGCAGGATTAGAGTTTTCAATTCCAGTATGACTAGGGATTCATATATGCTATAAATATATGCTTGAGCGGCAAAGCTCGTTGTACCGATTTCAATTAGTGATTACTCTCCTCTGCCCATGGTTTTTTACCCATCTTGTGTTTTCCACGTAAATTCAGTGTCCATTGTTTTCTCTTTCTCCTTTCTGATTCTCTTTCGTTATTTCAACAATTGGTATCAGAGCAAAGTTAAAGGTTTCTGAAAATTGAGATTTTTGATTTATCAGAGGTGGAACGAGTTTGTGATTTTGGTTTTGGAAAAAGAAATTGAAAAAGAAAAAAATAAAAAGGAAAGCTGCTCGTGTAGTTGCCCGTGTGTTCTTCTTCTGCTGCCCGAAACCTGTTCTTTAGAAACAAAGAAGTCAGCCTCTCCAGCAACGAAGCCTTGCCGTGGTGTTCTCCACGAAGCGAAGAACAGAGCTTCTCTAGCGAAGAACTTTGCGAAGAACTGAGCTGCTCTACTATCGGCCGAAGACAGAGCAGCAGCGTAGCCCATCGATTGAGCCTCTTGTGTCGTCGATTGTCGAGGAACAGAAGAAGGTTAAGACGGAGAAGTCACCGTTGGATGTTCTGAGTATTGTCGTCTACCTATTGCCGTAGTTTCACGAGACGATTCTGTGCTTCTATTCGTCCAGAGAATCATTCGTCACCGCAGTTTGTTGTCCACCAAAAAACCACAGATCTCCAACCACCGACTTGAACATCCCATTGTTAATCCGATTGAAGCTTGCAAACAATTTGGTGAATTATTGGCCGATTGTTGATTCTGAAAATTGTTGAATTTTTGGGTGTATTTTGAGTAAAAATCCTCACTTTACAGCTTGTGAATTGCGAAACATTTGAGGAAAATATTTTTTGAATATTTTGGTTGATTATTTTGGAAGATGTGGTTGGGTTATTGGATTATTCTGGAATAGTTGGGGTTTTGAATTTTGGTGCAGATATTCTGTCAGATTTTTGGGGTAAATTCTGAATATTGAGTGATGGCTTCGATAAAGTATGAAATTCTGATGTTAAATCGGAATACGAGGTTTATGATATGGCAGGTAAAGATGCGAGATATTCTTGCTCGAATGGAATTGGACAATACGTTATTGGGGTTCGATAAAATGTCAGCGTCCTAGACCGAGGAGGAAAAATATTTGAGAGACAGAAAAACATTATCTTTGATTCGTCTTCATCTATCAAATGCAATTTTGGAAGATATGTTGAAGGCGAAATCTGCTGCTGAAATATGGTCAAAATTGGAAGAATTGTGCATGCATAAAACCCTGACGAGTAAGCTGCATTTGAAGCAACGACTATATTTTCATCATATAGGAGAAGGAACTTCGATTGAAGAACACTTGGCTGCATTTAAAGAAATTGTTTCAGATTTGAAAACAATGGAATGCAAATATGATGAGGAAGATTTGGGTTTGATTTTGTTATGCTCACTGCTTGCATCGTACAATATTTTTTGGGATACTATTCTGTATAGTCGTGACACGTTGACTCTGAAAGAGGTCTACGATGCTTTGCTTTCAAAAGAAAGGATGAAGCACCTTGTAGTTGGATCTAGAACTCAAGGAGAGGGATTGATTACTCGTGGTAGAACATCAAAGAGGTTTGATAAAAGGAACAATAACAGAAAAGGTTCAAAAAGCAGATCAAAGTTCAAGAACAGAAACAAAGTTTGTTTTTTCTGTCAGAAATAGGCATATTAAATCTGAGTGTTATAAATTGCAGAACAAAAGAAAAGAGGAAGCAAATCATAAGGGAAAACAACCAATGAATTCGGGTGAAGCAGTTGTCGTTGGAAAAAATGATTATGAATCAAGAGGAGATCTTCTAGTAGTGTCTGACGAAAACTCAAAGTCATCCGAGGAGTGGATTTTGGATTCAGCCTGTACGTTTCATATATGTCTCAATAAAGATTGGTTTTCAACATATGAGCCTATGTTAAAAAGTGTAGTATTGATGGGAAATAATGCATCGTGCAAGATAGTAGGGATTGGTTCGATCATAATTAAAATGTATGATGGAGTTGTCAGAACGCGTAGTGACGTGCGACATGTTCTCGATCTGAAGAGAAATTTGATCTCATTGAGTACTCTTGATTTGAAAGAGTACAGGTACACCGGTGAAGGTGGAGTTTTTGAGATCAGTCGTGGTTCTCTCATTATGATGAAAGGGCAAAGAAAATCTGAAAATTTATATGTTCTGCAGGGATCTACAGTTGTTGCGGATGCTGCAGTTAGTACTTCTTTGTCAGATGAAGATCTTACCAGATTATAGCATATGCGTCTGGGGCATATGAGTGAAAACGGGATGAATGATTTGAGCAAAAAAGGACTTTTGAATGGTTAGAGCACAAGTAAATTACAGTTTTACAAACATTGTGTTTTCGAAAAACAGAAGATAGTTACATTTACTACAGCCACTCACAGTACGAAAGAAATACTAGATTATATCCACTCAGATCTTTGGGGTCCAGCACCAGTGCCTTCCAAGGGAGGGGCACATTATATGCTGACTATGATTGATGACTTTTCCAGAAAAGTTTGGGTGTTCTTTCTAAAGAAGAAAAGTGATGTATTCATTACGTTCAAGAAGTGGAAAACTTTAATTGAAAAGCAGACAGGAAAACATGTAAAACATCTACGCACCAATAATGGGTTAGAGTTTTTTTCGGAAGAGTTCAACTCTTTCTGTAGGTTAGAAGGAATTATGAGACATCTGACAGTCCTAGGTACTCCACAACAAAATGGAGTGGCAGAGCGAATGAATAGAACTATAATGGAAAAGGTTCGGTGTATGTTTATGTGGACCGGTTAGATATGTTCGACACATAATCAAATGAAATAACGATAAAAAATATGAACAGTAACAGAGAAACGAAACAGAAAACCGAATGTAATGCTATAGAAAATGTATATGAATTTCATGTTTCACGTTTATACCATGTCCTGAGCATTAGGCTTATAGTTAGGTCCCGTTGATGTAGGTAAGGAGCCGATGAATGGATAAAGCTATTGATGGACATAGCTAATGGAGTATTGTTGTGTGAACATTTGTGTTGTTAGCAACATTGACCTATGATTATGGCTCACGAAGATGAAATAAAATGTTTTAAAAGCCTTTTAAGTGTTTTATAACTTCAAATAAATGTTTCAAGTTAATGTGTTTATTTAAACAATGAGTTTGTGATATTTAATTATAAAAAGACTTTCGTTGTATGATTAAGACTTCCGCTGTTTATTACTCTAGTGTTTTATTACGCAATGGTTTTACAATGGTTTTAAAAAAAAGAAAAATTTTATACATAAAAGGTTATGGGATGTTACATAGATGCTCTTATACGTCGATGATATGTTAATCGCAGCTAAAGATATAGAAGAAATTAAAAGGGTCAAAGCATAGTTGAGAAAAGAATTTGAGATGAAAGATTTGGGAGCAGCCAAAAAGATACTTGGTATAGAGATACAGAGAGATAGAAAGACTGAGAAATTGTATCTAAGTCACAGGGGGTACATTCAGAAAGTTCTCTGCAGGTTTAACATGAATAAGTCCAAACCTGTTGGTACTCCTTTAGCAACTCATTTCAGACTTTCATCCGACTTATGCCCGAAATCAGATGATGAAATTAATTACATGTCACAAGTTCCGTATTCTAGTGCAGTGGGATCTCTCATGTATGCTATGGTTTGCACCCTCCAGATTTATCTTACGCAGTCAGTGCGGTTAGTAGGTACTAGAGATGTTAAACGAGCCGGCCGAGCCGAGCCTGTGAAGGTCTGGCTCACCGAGCTTAGCGAGTCTAACGAGCTTGGCGAGCCTAACGAGCCGATCCCAAAAAATTTTTAACTCGAGCCGGCTCGCGAGCCACGAGCCGAGCCAAGCCGGCCCAACGAGCCTAACGATCCCAGCCTAAGGAGCCCAACATACATAAATAAAATTATTTAAAATAAATATCTTATATATATATTTTTTAAATTTTAGTTATATTTTGATGATGATTAATATTATTGGATTTAATAAGTTGTTTATTTGTTGAATATTATCAATTAATAATATATTATATTATTATTTGTTTACAAAAAAAATATTTGAGACAAATATATATAAAAAAAATTCATTCATTATCAATTTGACACTTGCATCACTACAATTTAGATACATCACAACTAGGTTGACACTCATCTAATTGTCAATCATGTGCAAAATGTCAAATAAAATTACAAGTTAAAAAAATACTTAAAAATTCAAATTACAAATTACAATACATCCAAATTTAAATAAAAATCTAATCTTCAACGTCCAAATTTTTGAAATCTTCTAGTATTTCGTCCTCTCTTTGTTGATTTCTCGTAATTGCGTCGTTCCAATCCTTCATGCAAATGAGTACCTCCACAAGGTTGGGTGCAAGTCTTTATCGACATTCATCTACACACATCCACCTGCACTAAAAGCAGACTCCGATGCTACGGTAGAGACCAGAGGTGTTAGTAGATCATGTGCCATTATAGAAAGAATAGGATATGTAGTGTAACGCTCTTTCCACCAATCTAAAATATCAAAGTTCTTATCGCGAGAAATGGGAAATCGAGTCTCAAAATAAAGATCTAGTTCATTTCGCATGGAACTAGAATCAACATCTGTATCTAATTCATTCCAAATATCATGAAGACTATATTGTGGAGCTAAACTACTACCACCACTACTAGAACTAGCATGTGAAGAAGGACGTGCACGACTAAAACTAGAATATTTACTTTCATAAGAAGAATATAAACTAGTGATTCCATAAGATATTTGATCAAGAGAAACTAAAGGAGTAGTACATAAATTATTAGAAATTCTATTAATAATGAGATTTACTCCTTTTAATTTATACCTAGGATCCATAATGCATGCATAACAAAAAATAAGAGGAATGTCAAGCCAATATTTTTTAAATTTTGTTTCCATTTTCCAAAGTATATTTTTAAATTCATCCATTTGTCCATATAGTGCAAAATTACGGGTTAAATTTACAAAGATTGGGAGAACAAGATGAGAAGTGGGATATTAAATTCCCGAACATTCATTTGTAGCATCATAAAATGGTTTTAAAAAATCAAGAAATGTATTACCTATATCACAACTAGATTTATCAAGATTAATACTTTGTGTTTTCTCATTAATAAAAGCACAAATAACTTGTCAATATGGTTTAGTATTTTCCAACATTAAATAAGTTGAATTCTATCTATTATCTACATCGATTTTTAATTTTCTTGGTTTAAGTTGGGCGGCTTTACAAAAATCTTTATATTCTTATTGCCTTGAATTAGATCCAATGATATAAGAAATTGCGGATCTAATTATTTCAATATAAGACGAAATAAATGTCATACCATCTTTAACAACGAAATTCAAAATATGACATACACATCTCATATGGAAAAGAGAATCGTGAGTAGTATCTAATTGAAAATAATTTTTAAAATGAGAAATATTAACATCGTTAGCACTAGCATTATCAAGAATTATGCTAAATAGTCTATCTCTAATAGAATATTCTTGTAATATTGTTACAATATATCTATAAATAGTAATACCGGTGTGAGGATATTCACAGTTACGAAATCCTAAAATTCTTTTATTTAATTGCTAAAATTCCTATATTATTACGTGCACTCTATAAATCAGAGGTAATACAAATAGACATTGAAGGGGGAGCGTTTGAAAAAAATGAAACTAGTTCATTTTTCATATCATTAAATATTTTAATAATATCATTTCTAGTAATACTTATAGGAACACGTTTAAAATTAGGAGTAGCATACTCTTTCATAAATTTTTTAAATTCGTCACTATCAGTGAATGATAAAGGCAACTCGCAATGGGCTACAAGTTTTGCTATTCCTTCTCTCATTTTATTTTGTAAATATAAAAAAATGCCACTACCACTAGCATTAATAATTTTTGTGTAGGGTCCCTTACTAACTCATTTAAGTGACATTTTTGATAATGCCTACCAAGTGTGCTAGTTGAACTACCGGCAACATACGTATAATTTTTTATACAATATTTGCATAGAGCTATAAATTCTATTTTTCCATCAATTTTAATTTCTCTCATTTCAAAGTGTTTCCATACCTCGGACGTTTTGCTCCTTTTTTTTTAGGTGAAGAAGTGGATGCTTGTGCAGATGAGTGTCCTATTGAAAATGCAGAATCTAACTCCCTATTTTCCTCAAAATCATTATCAATATTCTCAATATTATAATTACGTGGATCCATTACAAATAAATATTTAAAATAAATTTCAAATAATAAATTGATTCGGTGATACCACAAATTCAACTGTTCAACAATATTTTGTAGGTGCTGTGAATTTTGTGATCACCTCCACGACTCCACGTATATGAAACCTACAAAAATTTACACAAAAATTGTTAAAACATACACCTATAATTAACAACAATATAAAAATATAGTAAATAATAAATTGCAATACATACCTTGTTAAATGAGTGAAAAGATTTTAAAATAAGAGAGAATGAGAGAAATTGTAGAAGAAATTGAGAAATTGAGAGATTGGTGACAATTTTATGAGAATGTGTATGTTATTTATAGAGAAAGAAAAGAGGGAGGGAGAGGGGAGAGAGAGAGGGTCAGAGCCCGGTTCGCACCAGGGGAGGACGCATAGTAAACACTATAGCACAGTACAAATCACTGTTCAGGAGTTCTAAATAGTATAATCATGTTACTGTAACATTGATCGTTTGTACTATCCTATAATGGATTCTCTCATAATCATACTAATTACTGTACCTTTAGTATTTTTACTTACCCTTATAATTTTATTCTTGATCATTGTAGAATGTTATAGAGAAGAACCAATGTTGATGATAAGATATGCAAATGCACCACCTACTGTATTACCTAATAATTACACATACCCTTACTAGGCAAAGTCCACCATGAATAACATTAACAACATTGAAAAATTACAAATTAGTAATTTACATTTTAGACCCTTGACTACAGAATTAAATAGTTTACCAAGAATACCCTTTCAAGACAAAATGGTTATTCTACCCAAGAACTTACCAATGGAACTCACTACGCTATAGGAAGCACACACTCCCAACAAGATACATTAAACAACTTCAGAATAAAAGCTCTTTTAAATAACATCATGGAAATTTTATTTTATATTATCGTTCATCATAATACAGACGATCTACAAGATATACAAAGTAATTTAGTTAACACTAATAAATTTTTAACAAAATACTATTATAAACTTAAACTAAAAATCAAAGATAATCATGATATCATAATAGAAAATCAAACTAAACTTCAAAACGTAGAGCAAGAAATTATCAATCTAAAAACTCAAATTACAGATACTCAAATAATGATAACAGAACTAGAACGTTATTTACGAAGTCAATTGGAATAAATAATAGTTTTCAGGAAATAATTAAAAATGTAGAAAGCATAACTATACAACTTAATGAATTAAAACAACAGAATATAACAATCCAACAAATGATAAAAGAAATAAATTTCACTAGAGAAAATTTTACAGAATTAACAGAAGCAAAAAATATAGTTCTACTATTAGTCGATAAATTTATAAAAGATCCAGAAAAAAGTAATCACATAGATTATGGAAAAGATATAGTAGAAATAATCGATAATCATCAACAAATTATAATCAGGCAAGAAAAAAAGAGATGTGTCACCATAGAAGATCTTGAACAAATTCATCTAGGAAGAAGAATAAAGTAAAAGCTAACAATTAAACCACCTCCTCCAATATAATGGAAAATTTAGAAGAACAGATATCTAAACTTACTAGTTTATTTGCCGAACTAGACATACCTAAAAAAGACAAAGAAGAAGAATATTTATTAATGAACAATGAAACAGAAACCAATGAAATAGTCTACGACTATACCTCTGACGAAAACCCATATGAAAATCCATATAATCCTCACTATGTAAAACAAGAGATACCTGAATCCAGTCATCGAAATAGAAAAAGAATGCATGACGAAACTGAAGATGAAGATTTTAAAAAATACATGAGTGAACAAGGCTATTATTACAAAAATAAATGGACTAAAATACTCAATCAATATATTCCGAGAATTGAAAACTTACTTGGAAACAATATATTAAACATAGATTATGTCGAAAACGAATATAAAGTTTTAGAAGATTGGAAGATTAGAATTAATATTTTCATACAATTAAATAAGGAAATTAGAGATTTAACTCCTGAAGATTTATTTAATTACGTAACTCATCAAACCACAGGTATAGTATATAATTATTTAACAAATATGACACTCCCTTCGAAAGTAGTATTATTAGAAACAGATGCAGTAACTACATTTAAAATTATAATTCAACTATTAACTAAAGAATTCATATGAAGATATTCCAAAGAAAACGAAAAAACAGATGCCTTTATTAATAATGCATTTTGGCAATTAACAAATTTACAAATATGTGATCTCTGTTATTTAGAAAATTTTATTTGTGAATTTAAAAATATATACTATCAATTAGACGATAAACATCAAAAGTTGGCAGATGAAATATTTTACAAAAAACTTCCATCTCAGATTCATATAGAACTAGAAGAAAATTATAATAAAGGACTCAAAATGAATGTCATACCAGATTCCCTAGGAGCTAGAATTACAGTATTAAGAGTATGGATGCAAGAGTCATGTAATAAGGAAATAGCGAAAAAACAAGCAAAAATTAAGCTATGCTGTGACAAAATAACAAATAGAATAGGAAAATATGGATGTAACAAAAGAAGAAAAAGACAGAAACTGTGGAAAAAGGTTCCCTATGATAGATATCAAAAAAGAAAATGGAAAAATCCTCGAAAATATTTTTAAAATAGAAAACAATTTCAACAGAAAAAACACGCTCAACCCGATAAATTTTGTCCAACTAAAAAGAAAACATATACTTGTTGGCTATGTCACGAAGAAGGACATTATGCGAATAAATGTCCAAAAAGATTTTACAATAATACCAAAACACAAACTTGGAAATTAGCCTATAAAATTGGTTATGCTCCTATTGAAGATTATGATATTTGCTCCGATATTGACATCTATGCTTATGAATCCGACTCTTCTTCACAATCAACGACCAGTATTGAATAAACAGTTACGACTTAAAAATCCTAATGCAACTTTTATTCAAATTATTATCCGCCATCACACTTATTATGCCTATATTGATACCGGATCAACTTTATGTTTTGCTAAACGACATGTTTTACCTACATGGACTAAATTATCAACTTCACTTAAAATTATTATTGCTGAGAAATCTGTCCATCCAATATGGTATGTTAATTTTTATGTACCTCTTTTTATTGAAGGATGTCCTTTCATTGCTAAAACCATTTATCTTCATGATTCTGGCGTCGATATTATTTTAGAAAATAATTTTTTGAAATTATATCAACCTTTTATTCAACGACTTCGCACTATTTCTCTTACTTTTCCCGGGGGGAAGATACTAAACCACAACAAATCACCACAAAAATAGTCGCCCCTATCGAAGTATTCAAAATCATAGAACACAAAGCATTAAATATAATTCACTTTTTATATACTACCCACCAAATTCTAGAACAAAAATTACAAGACGTCTGTAGTGATAATCCTCCTGATCACATTAAAAATAAGAATAAAGAAGAAGTTATTATTAAATTAAAAGACCCGCTAGCAGAAATTAATGTCCCTAATCGAATACCATATAGTATTAGAGACGTAGAAGAATTTCAACGAGAATGTAAACATTTATTAGAATTAGGAATCATAAGAGAAAGTTCGAGTCCTCATAGTGCTCTAGCTTTCTATGTTGAGAATAAAAATGAAATTAAAAGAGGCAAAAGAAGAATGGTGATAAATTATAAACAACTAAATGATGCTACTATAGGAGACAACTATAAACTACCTAGAAATGACTATTTCCTGGGAAAACTCAAAGGTAATAATTTGTTTAGCATATTATATACAAAATCAGGATATTGGCAACTAAGATTAGCCAAAAACACTAAACCATTAACAGCCTTTAGCTGTCCTCCACAAAAACAATATGAATGGAATGTATTATCTTTTGGACTAAAACAAGCACCATCTATATATCAACGATTTATGGATCATATTTTAGATAGTTTAGAAGACATATGCTTAGCCTATATTGATGATATTATTATTTTTACATCAGGAAATGAACAGGATCATATTAATGCAATATTAAAAGTATTACAAAGATGTAAAGAAAAATAACTTATTATATCACAAAAGAAATCTAGATTACTTCAAAGAGAAGTTGAATATCTAGGACTTACTATAAATCATAAAGGTGAAATTAAATTAACATCTAATATTCAAGAAAAGCTATATTAGTTTCCCGATAAATTATAAGATAGAAAACAGATATAGAGATTTTTAGGGTTTTTAAATTATATTGTTGACCAAGGATTCCTAAAAGAATTGGCTAAAGAAAGAAAAGAACTACAGAAGAAAATATCAAAAAAAGTAAAAAGACATGGACGAATCAAGATACTGATACAGTTAAACATATTAAAAATAAATGTCAAGTCTTACCAACATTATATAACCCAAATATAAAAGATTTTCTTATTATAGAAACTTATGCATCTCAAGACACTTGGGCAGGGTGTATGCTTGCTATAGTAGATGGTCATATGACACTAGAGTGGAACAAATAAATTAGAAATAAATTTATGTAAATATACCCCATAGGAACGGTCATATGACCGTTGGAGAGAGAGAGGGGAGAGGGGGCGGTTGGAGAGAGAGAGAGAGAGGAGTGGCGAGTGGGACCACGTTGGAGGGGAGAGGGAGGAGGGAGAGAGAGAAAAAAAAATGAAGAGGGAGGACAAATAAAAAAAATGGAAAATGAGAGAGAGAGAGAGAGGAGGGAGTGGGGAGTGGAACATCGGTCATTGTGACCGTTGGAGAGAGAGCAAAAATAAAAAAGAAAAACAAAATTTAAAAAAATGGGCAAATCATATCCCACGTCGAAACTTAAGTGGGGTGATAGTTGATGGAGATCTTATAAATAGAGTGATGGTAGCCTTTTTAGAGTAAATTAAAAATTAAAAGCAAAAATTTTGAAAAGTAAAATTTTTTGGAAAGAATAATAAAATAAATTTTGTGGTTGGGCATAAGTAAAGAGGGTTGTTGGCTAGGCTGCTGGACCCGTCCACGGGCTGGCGGGCTGGCATAATGGGCTAGCTCGCCAAGCTCGCGAGCCAGCCCGCTGGCCCGGCTCGAATACTTTGGCTCAACGGGCTCGCGAGCCTGGAAAATTAGGCTCGGCTCGGCCTGCATTTTCGAGCCGAGCTTGGCCCGCTCGGTTACTGTAGCGTGCCAAGCTCGGCTCAACCCGCTACAGTACCGAGTCGAGTGGCCAGGTTGGCGAGCCAACCCGCTCGTTTAACATCTCTAGTAGGTACATGGCAAATCTGGGAAAGGAACACTAGAAAGCTGTTCAGTGGATTCTTAGGTATGGGACTAGTGATGTTTGTCTTCAATTTGGAAGAACTAAAGATCCTGTCATTGGATATATTGATTCTGATTATGTAGGGGACATTGATAAGAGGAGATTTCTTACCGGATATGTTTTTACAGTTGGGGGTTGCGCTATCATTTGGAGAGCTACCTTACAGGATACTGTTGCATTGTCTACTACAGAGGCAGAATATATGGCTACTACAGAGGCTTGTAAAGAAGCTATGTGGTTAAAATGTTTGTTTGGTGAGCTCAGTGGAGATTTGCAGATCGCCACAGTGTTTTGCAACAGTCAGAGTGCTATCTTTCTCACTAAAGATCATATGTTTCATGAGAGGATGAAGCACATAGATATTCGTTATCATTTTGTTCATGAAGTGGTTGCTCATGGTGATTTTGCAGTTAGTAAAATCAGTACTCATGATAATCCTGCTGATATGATGACCAAGACTTTGCTCACACCCAAGTTTAAACATTGTTTAAGCTTGGTTGGTATTAGTTGCTGATTTTGCTCTAAGGGGCTTTTGTGGAAGAAGAGGTTTTTCTGGAGTTTTGAAGATATATTTATAGAGTGGAATTCGTGTCAAGGTGGAGATTGTTAGGGTTTAGTGTGACCCAGATTCTAATTGGGCTAGGCCGGTTTAACCCACATTAGAGGTTTCCTAATTCCTGCAGGATTAGAGTTTCCTAATTTCTGCAGGATTAGAGTTTCCAATTTCAGTATGACTAGAGATTCATATATGCTATAAATATATGCTTAAGCCGCAAAACTCATTGTATCGATTTTAATTAGTGATTGCTCTCATCTGCCCGTGGTTTTTTACCCGTCTTGGGTTTTCCATGTAAATTCGGTGTCCATTGTTTTCTCTTTCTCTTTTCCGATTTTCGTTTGTTATTTCAACAGAGCTTAAGAAGAAAAAAGTAAAGATCAGTTAGACAGATAGTTAGCACCACATAGGTCCAATAGTATGATTTATGTTTTATTCTGTTGTATTTAGTTTTAAATCAGTCTACATTTGTAAAATAAATTTGGATATAGTTTTTAAACATAGAATAATGTATAACTTTTCTGTTTAGCCTCTAAATTTTATTTTTGTGGCCAAATTGCGCAAATGCATGTGTGTGATGTGTAAGCTTCCACTGTGAGTTGTGAGTTTATGATCGTTCTCCAGGTCAAGAATCTGGTTTGCGATACGATTCGCAAAGAGATTGGGGATCGAGTTGTGACAAACAATCAACAATTGACAACGAGATTTCAAATGGAGTTATTAAATTCTCATGCACACTATAAACTACAAGTACTAAGCTCACATGCTATCACCTCATATTTCTAGACCCAATAATTTTAGTATCCGACCATGTTCTATGAAGCATTGCTTAGGGTGTCCACAATTCCTTTTAATCAAATTCCCTCTTAGTTAAGGAAAATAGTTTGAGAGTAATGATCTATCATTTATAATTGAACACACAATATACAATAATTATACGAGTAAAACATCCTTTTTCCTTTTATGCTTTTGCTTTTGTTGAGGCAACAAAATAATGTAAGAGTAAAGCATCCTCAACCAAATATTGTATTATTTGGTTTAAATCATTGAAAAATGCTAATTAATTATGAGTAATGTCACGTTCACGCACTAATTTTACATTCTAATCTCATAATATGATGTGTCACTTGCATATCATTTACTCATTAATAAAATTATTATGATATTATATATATATAAGATAATAGATTATATAAATAAATGACAAATAAGTAATTAATTAGAATGTAAGATTAGAGTGTAAACATAACAAACAATCATTAATTAAATACTTTCAAAGTACTACTATGGTCATTTTATCCATTATCATGTCTTACAAATCATTCAAATCCAAGTAGAAAATGTGTTAATCCTGAAAATTCATATATAATTTTCATAATTTACAAATTTATTAATTTCAAAAAAACACTACAAGACTATTATTCAACCAGTGTAAGTTGGAATTCTTTCTATTAGATTGCCTATATTCTTCCTTCATAACATTGTCCAAACACCCTCACAATTTGAATGCCTTAACATATTTGATAATTGGATAACCCATAATTAAGAAGTGGGAAGTATTAATGAGAAAATAATTAATTTGTTTAATTACGTATTTGACTGAGTTTCTAGATAAACCCATAAACGAACGAGCCCTACAAAACCATGCCCCATGCCCTTAAAAGATGAGGCTATGTAATGTCACCTATGACTATGGTCCCCCAATTTGTTTCAATAATAATTATTTATTAATATTTGCAGAATATATATATTGTGGGTAAGAGTCCAAATTTGTAGCCCATATCAGCCTCTGCAAGAAAAAACGAGCATATCTGTGAATGAAAAGGAAGGGCCTTTGGAATTAGGCATGCTTCCCAATTTCTTTTTAATTGCATATAGACAACTAAGGAAGAAAAAATCATCATTATGTTCGATAAGTTATTTTTTAATAATTTTGTATTATTATATATTTATTTGCTAAGAGAATAGATTATAAATAGTTAAATAATATATCACTTACATTACACCGAAAAGTGAATTACATATACACGACACGATAAAATATAAAATTAATACATAATTAAAATATATATCGATCGAACGATGTATAATCTTTCTTTTTTAACTCACTTGGACATCAATATCTAGTTTGGTCTCTTTTACTTAAATAGTTTATTTTTTATGGCGAAAACGAGTAATTACTTGCTAAAAGAAGTACCCATTAAAATTAATAATACCAACATTCTTCAGACGTGTTATTTTTTAAAAGTTATTTTTATTTGAATAATTAACAAAATAAACTCTGAATTATTATGTAAGTGACAAGTCAAACATTAAATAATTTTGCAAACAGCTAAAATCTTGAACTATAGGAAATAAAGAAGGCAAACCTCACAATTATGTTTTTCATTAAAAATTTTAATTTTTTAATATAATCTACCAAGTATCCATTACGGAAATGATATTTTTTGTAGCTAAAAAAGTAATTTCCTCAGCACAACTCAAGGGTGAAGCACGACTCCAACCTGAAGCACAATTTCAACCTCAACCTCACGCACGACCGGTATCTCAATTGGTCTGTTTTCAACCTATATCAAGTTGGCGAACGATAGGTACGAAACTGACATTAAAAATCGTTCGATTATTGTATGTAGAAGAGTATATTTTGATACATTAACTGATATGAGGTTGTGCTTCACATTAAGATCGTTTGTTTTGTTAATTTCCCTTTTATTTTATATTAAAACTAGTCCTCCAAACTAATTCTCTTATCTAATTAGTTTGGGATATTCTTAAATTAATTAATTATTTGAGAAAGCATAAATGAAACAATAAGTTATGTAATGATTCAAAGTTATCATGCAAGAAGACTTTCAAATAATGTCAAAAAAGGGGTATCAAAAACTCTATGTCGTGCACGTAGATAAGGTATTGTCGATGTGTCGTGAAAATCAAGTGGAAAGAGAAATGCACATACGTGGACAGAAGAAAAACAATAATTTATTAATATTTTAACCCCTGTTTTGTTAATATTCCCATTAATCATCATTTTCTTCTAGGAGGTGCCAGAAGATGTGGCTATTTTTGTATGAGGCAAGAAATAAATATCTGCAATAACCATGGTGGAGTGGAGACTTGTTTGGATATTTTAAGTAAATATCCCAAAAAGATAAGCAAATTTGCATACATCCAACTCTCTCATCTCTCATATAAATAATATAAATAGCTTGTTATTTGTTCTTTTGAAATAAAATTAAGAATATTGTGATATATTTGTTGATAACTAAAAGATAAATGCGAGTTGAATTCAAATATTTAAAATTGTCAAACTAAGAATGGGAAGAAGTAAAGTTAGAAATGAAAGCCAAAAAGATTAGATTTTTGGTTGAACACAAAAAAAAAAAAAAAAAACACACACAACGTAGAAGCGCCATTTGCCACAATAAAAATGAGCAAAACGACACCAGCAAGAGTGTGAATGGAGGAGATCCCACGTGTATTTTCTTGAGACATGTGAATGGAGGAGATCCCACGTCCATGAATAAAAGGGCAGTCCACCTCAGCCCTAAAAAATCTAACTTACCCACTTATATTTCGCCACCTCACTAGATAAGAAACTTTCACACACTGCTGCATGCAGGTGGGTGTGGGTTGGGATGGGATGGTTAAGCTCGATCCATTATAGATCATCATCCCATGCTTTCCCCATTAACAGGAGGATGGAAGAGATGGCATTTTACCAGACCATCCATGGTTATGTGTGGAATGCCCAAGAGTTGTCCCCTTTTATCCAATTTCAGTCATGAAGCCATTAAATTAACTAAGATGGATGGGATCAAATTGAGATTCTGTAAAAGCTGTTGAGATAGTCATTTTGTTATTCAGAAGCAAGAAAAATCATAACAAGATGAAGAATAAAGAACAGGTCAGAGGGATTTACGTTCTAGTTTCAGGAGGGAAGGGAAGAACTGGAGATAAAATATGGGAAGACGTGCCAATCTAGTGAAGAAGAAACTGATGGAAGGGGGGGGGGGGGAAAGTAAAATTATTGAAATGGCGAAAAATATATATTGGGGTGGTCCCGTTTACCAGAACTACAGAAACTCAGCGTTGTCTCTTCCTCTGATTTAATCTCCATCACCCCCTTCTATCAAAATGCTTTCTCTGTCTCAGACTAACAGGCCACTTTTTAGAGAGAGAAAGAGGGGAGAGATAGGGCTTTTGTGTTCCTTCTATGGGTTTAGTTGCTATATTTAAAGAGCTCTTAAGGTTTCATTTGAAAACCCTGCGACCTATTACTGTACACACAACCATCCTCCTTATCCTCTCTCTCTCTCTCTCTCTCTCTCTCTCTCTCTCTAAGTTTTGTCACTTTAGATTGTTCATGCTCAATGGCTTCAGACTCTCTCCGGAGATATTTCCCTTAGCTTTTGTGCGGTCTCACTCTTATGAAGTTGGGAGTCCTGTGTTTTCAAATGTTCTCTCGTCTCTATGTTTTTTTCTGGGGAAAAGACTGTGTCGGTGGATAGAAGTTTTCTAATTTCAAACGGGTGAATTGGGGTTTTGGGTTTAAGAAATTTTCGTCGTTTCCAAGGTTTTGGTACAAATCTCTGAATTCATTTTTTTATATTCAGAGATTCTGGTAGATTCCTATTCTTTACCTACTTCCTCAAATTCAGAAAAGATTTTCTGTTTTTTTTCAGAGTTGTTTCTGGTGGAAATGGAAACTGTGTAGGCCCATTGCTGGAATTGATTATGAACGGAGAAATACCTGGAGATGTGCTTCTGAATTCGTTCAGATTTTGAATTCTGATCTTCCAATTGAGAAATGTCTTCTCCTTGTCTAAACGGTGGTGGAAGAGCATATGGATTCGACCTCGAAATTGTCAAATCCCCATTTACATCGACGAGAACTTCGCAAACATCGTCTCCTTTTTCTACTCTATCGGAAGCCAGCAATTCTCAGCTCGCGATTTCCACTCGAAAATGTCGAACTCCTCGTAAGCGTCCAAACCAAACCTACAATGAAGCAGCGGCTCTGCTCTCTACCGCCTATCCAAACGTCTTCTCTTCCAAAATTCTCATAAATCCTCGTAAATTTTCTAAACCACATGACCCTCCTTTCTACGATGCATCCGAATTGCTTCTGCCATTTCGATTCATCGACAGCTCCGGTTTTCTTCTCCATCAACCAGAAAAGCCTATATCCCAAATCCAGCCTAAACTCTCAAATCCGTGGGAAAAGTCTTTTTGTCAGAGCCCCGGCGAAGTCGATTTCCAAGCGAATTCGAAGTCGAAGGAGTTCGATGAAGATTTCGACGCCGAATCGATTCTTGACGAGGAAATCGAGGAAGGAATCGATAGCATCATGGGAAGTACGTCAGTCGAAACCTTGAACATTTCCAGCGAATCCGATTCTTGCAGTATCTCCACTCAAATGTACGACCGGCATTCTAATCTGATAGGTTGGAGAATCGGAGGAAATTTTGACTGCGCATTCGGACTGGGAAAAGGAACCGAAAGAGCAATCCGCCGTGTTGATGATAAGAACTGGTGGTGCTTTCCGACCGTCGACGTGCTTCAAATATCACCGAGACTAGCCAAAACTCCCGGCTGCAACTCCCTTCCAGCGGACAAAAAGAAGAAGAAGGTGGAAAAACCTGCGACGGTCGAATCGCCGGGAAAAGAGACTCCGATTCCGAAATCAACTTCCGCAGTGCTTTTGAAATTGAACTACGAGGAGGTAGCGAATGCTTGGTCGGACCGCGGCTGTCCGTTTTTCGACGACGGAGGAGGCTCCGATGGGGCGGCAAAAGACTTATCAGTATGTTTTCCAAATCCCGCGAACTCCAGAAAATTGTATTCATTCTCAGCAACTAAACTAAAAACCAACAACTTCATTCAATTATAAAAGTAGCTTTTCAAAACTGTTTTTAAAAACAAGTTAACAGTAATTCGGGATGATAATTCAGGGAAGACTGGCCCAAATAGAGTTGTTTTTGGAGGGAGGAGGGGAGAGAGAAGCCAGCGTGTTGCGCTACAAAGAAAAGAGGCGTACCCGCCTCTTCTCCAAGAAGATCAGATACCAAGTAAGAAAGGTGAACGCAGATCGACGGCCGAGAATGAAGGTACACAATACTAGCTGTGCATCGCGAAATAGAGGATCATACTTGATGTGGCTTGGCTTGGCTTGGCTTGTTTTTGATTTTTTAATCATCAAGAAATGATTTTGAAGATGATGTTTTTCTTTGACTGGTAATCACAGCACAGGTGGGTTTTGTGTCTAAAACCGTTTGGAATGGACGTGTGTGTATGTGCAGGGTAGGTTTGTGAGAAGGCCAAATTCTCAAAGATGAAGAAGAAGCAGCGAGGAAGCCTTTCATTTTGACCACAATTTTTGCAGCGAGGAAGCTTTCTTCTTCTTGCATCTATTTTAGCTCTTAGAATTTCGCCCATTTTTCCCTCCTCGAGATGAAGACCCCCCAAATACAATAAGAGGCTGTGAGACTCTTTTTGCTTTCTTTCTTTCTGTTTTTGTTTTAAGCTTTGTTTTGCAGTCTTTGGAATATATGTCGTTGGAGCTTCAAACTTGTATTAGTTCACTTTTAATATTAGAGTACGAAATTTTGTCCATTTCAATAACATAAAAAGGCATCGTCCCTGTCTTTCTTAGCTCTTCCATTTCGACAAACAATAAAACTCAGTCACTTAAATCCAATCACTTAAAATAACCAATCGCTTTTGGGCTCGGGTATTATTTTCCTTCAAACTCGAGCAATGCAGCATTTCTCTCGCAGTATTCCTAATGGGTATTGTCGAGTTTACCCTTTATTTATATCTTCTAATACAACGTCTATGCATCCATGACTATATAATTGTATATAGTAAAACAGAAAATTACCATTACTCATTTATAATAGAAGTAAAAGTAAATAATTTGACATTAATAGAACAAACTAGCAGGCAAAATTATATGGGAGACACTAAAAATCCCCCTTTTTAACCCAATATCTTTACATCTACTCCGCATTTTATGTATAGATATGTATTAGACACCCTACAACTTATTCCCACAGATACAAAAGAATAATACAAACAGTAGAATTGATTTTTAAGCATTAATAAAACCAAATTACCTCGGATATCCCATCACTACGACAGGTATTCTCACTTGGTGTCCTCTGCTGCCTTTGAGCACAACCTCCCCAAAAGAATACGTGCCTGTGACTGATCGAACTGTGAGAGTGACCGAGAATTTCCGAGAGAAACCAGGAGTCAGAGTCATGATTGGAGGGAACGCTTCGATTGCAATGGAAGGATCCATTCTTGTGGAGATTACGTAAGTTTCTTCCTCGTCGACATTTGTTACAGTCCGAGTGACTGTTCGTGTTCCCACAAGATGGGAGATGGTGATTGATGGGGTGTTGAGGTTTGAAGGGTGGTTCATTGAGAAGTTGCAGGGTGAGCTTGTGTAGTTACTTATCTCATGAACGTCAATGCCGGGCGTTGTGCATAGAAATCCCAGGTAATCCTCGTAGCCTGAGTTAACAATTGAAAATCATAATTGGAAACAAAATTGCATTATTCATAAACATGTATTTGATTCTACTTTCACTCAACCTAGAGGGTGCAGATTTTCACCATTTTCTTCCCCCAATACTAGAGGGGCAGGCAAAGCATCATAGTACATATTCTAATTATTATAGGCTAGTGAAGATGCAAATTTTAGATTATGTTATACCGTAATTTTCTGCTTCATTTTTAATCAAAATTATCAATAAGAAAATAACTTGAGAAGACATTGACCACATTACAGATAAAAGAAGATGACATTAAACATTTTCATTTGGGAACACATTAACTTGGAAAATAAAATTACATTTATATTAGACAGATGAAGAGTCAAAACAATAAATATACATCAATATTCACACTTTTATGCGTAGATAGAGATATGTTCATTTGAACAATGCATGAACTAGTCAACATATGAGACTTTAGAGGAATTTTTTGGGCCGGACAACATTTCATGCTAGTCTTATTTAGTTAGAGTGACACAACGATAGCACATACATGTCATGTCCTACATTAAAAGACATCATCACACTTTTTTTTTTTTAAATGAGAAAACGCGGAAAAATTCATATCGAAGACATTGTCTAGTTTTAGAGGTTTAATTATGTTTTATTTTTACGGTTAATTGCATATAAAAATCTGTCAAATTACAAGGTAAAAGACATCACATCAAAGCATCTTCAAACTTGGTATGGTTAAATGCCCTATATATTTACCATAATTCAAAATATAAACAAAGTAAATTAATAGCTAGTCAAACATTAAAACTACAAAAAAAAAATATGGAGAGGGGAAGCACGCGTACCTGCATCGAAGATGAGACCAGGATCCAAAGCGGCACTTGGATTTACATGACCACTTCCATAATCAAAAGGTGTGCCAGTAACCAGATTCAATGTTTCCGTTTCAGAATATTGCTGTGCTAGAATGGGTCTTCCTGCTCTGTCAATTTTTGTTGAGGTTGTCATCAAGGCTGATTTAATAGCAGCAGGGCTCCAATCAGGGTGCTTCTGTTTTATAAGAGCCACTATTCCAGCTATATGTGGAGCTGCCATGCTAGTTCCAGAAATCATCGCAAATCTCTCTCCTAAATACAAAAAGGCAATTAATAGTTATTTCCTTTTTTTACAAGTACCAAAATATGAGTTAAAAAGATATAGATTATAAGAACGGATCTAGAAAATAGAAAGAGAATTCAATCATGTTAATGCACTTTCTTTTCAATATTAAAAAACCAAAAGTCCTGAGGAATATCTCATATACATGTGATTTCGATGTGTTTTAATGTTGGAGAGACGGGGTCTTAATGCATATGGAAAGATTAGCCAATAACCACGAATAAGGCTACACAATCATGGGACCCCAGGCATGTCTTTAAAACACCTTGTATTATGCTCCATTTAAAAAAACCAGGAAGTAAAAATAACCCCATTTTCCCACGGTATCCTTTTATTGAGCAATGAAAAATTGATTTAATCTTAACTTTCACTCGGAATGGCATCAAACAACAGTAACTAGAACTGGCTAAATTCAAAATATCAAAACCAAAGAAACGTGCAATGCAGATTCACAATTACTTACCGACATAATTAGGCTCATCTGTTCCATTTGGAGACCAAGCAGCCCAAATGAGAGAACCAGGTGCCAGAATATCTGGTTTCAGAAGATCAGCATCTTGGAAGTTAAAATCTCTTATGTTGGGCCCTCTAGCCGAAAATAATGCCACCTGCGGAGCTGATTTGTGTAGTATAGGCATTAAACCATCCCCAATTCTACCTACAGCTTTGAAGCTTTTCACTCTTCCAGTCCAATCTCTTGATGTAGAGGTGTTGTAATAATCAATAAGATCCTGCAGAGCAATGTTGGCAAACAAAAAATTGCTAGAATGTAAGCAATGGAAGCCAGTAAACTATCCATGAGAAAGTTACATGAGCTTTGCTGGTGTAGAATTACTATCATCAGAAAATGAGCTACAAGGAGTTTCATCACATACTTAAGTGATCTTCTTCGAACCCTAGATGTCCTAATACGATATTCTTATAAAATAGCTAAAATATAGCAATAATTAGACTCCTTGCACCCACATTTACGGAAAGAGGGCCAAGTGCCTTTGCCTTGAATTTCTTGACATTAACAAACTCACCATTTATAACTGATGAATTTAATCAAATTAGGCCTTCCAATATAGATGTTATAGTTTTTAACATGTTAAAGCTGAGAGTATTGTTTTTTAAGCTAGTCTGTGAGATGAGAAAAGGGAAAAATTACCATCGACTTGCTGACATTGGTGATGAGAATTCCAGGAAGTCCGACTGGAACAGGATCAAATTTTGCTCCTGGAGAAACATTTTCAACAGCAAGGACAAAGCCAACTGCACCAAGGCTCCTAGCTGTTTCTGAGACTTTCTTAATTGATGCTGAACCAGCGACAAAATTGAAGGAATAACCACAGAGAAGAATGTTTCCTTCAACCAAGTTCTTATTTAAAACTTCAGGCCTCTGACAGTCAGATGGGCTGAATTTCATTACTGAAGAATCTAGCAACACGTCATTTGCTGCTACCAAGGTATATGTTTGATTTAAATGAGTAGAAGCTGCATATATAAATAATATGCACTTAAGTTTGCACTTATTCCTTAATAGTTAAAAACATAATTTAAAAATTGACACCAACACAGCGAATATATTAGCCAGCAGGCATCAAAATGCTGCCTTTTATTCTGCTATTTCAACACATTGAAAACACTAGACTTTATCCCAGTCACTAGTATCGCTGAATTGATGCGAAAAACATGCTCAAATTTTGGTTATGTTTCAGAATATCTTATAGGATAAGGATATGGAAAAATAGCAAAACAAAATAGAGACTTATTAGCTTGTTTATTTCGTGTAATAAAGCTTAAACATAGTATGTGAGACTGTTTTACTCTCCATTAATAATGTAATTGTAAATACAGAGCTTCATCAATAATTTGCCGATCTATTCCCAATATTGTCAAGCAAGGGTTCAGTGCCTCGTAAAATGGATTTCTACAATGGAATAAACTGAAGTTTTTAAAGTATTTTAAACCTCTTATAGGCTTAAGAGATTTCGCAGGCTATACTGTGAAAGAAGATTTTCAAGCTATCTATAATTCTATCAAAAGATTCCTATGTTCTTCCCTAAACATGTGGTCGATTAGGCTTACCAACTGGAATTCCTCCGCCTTTAATATAAGATAAGAACTTACGTGATAAACAAATTCCGGATAAAATTTTTCCATTGCCAAGGGTTAGATGATTTTTGTATCTCCGATCATCAATTGCAGCAGCAACAGATGTTATCCAAGGGCTATAGGAAACCAAAGTTTTGGGGAAAGGACCTCCATTACCAGCTGCCTGCGCGACAAATACACCTGCCTTCACTGCTGAAAGAAGTGTGGCATCAAAAGGGTTTAAAAATGTTGTCTTCGTAGTTGCTGGGGGACTGTTTGGTCCCACTGAGAGACTGAGTATATCAACCCCATCATGTGCAGCCTGTTCCAAGGAAATGATTCAAATGACTGTCTTCTTACCAAGCAATTAAACTAAGTACATTATTTTATCAGCTAAAGAATGAATATAAAGAATTCACCCAAGGCCAGATGTTAGAATCCGGGCTTGTCCAGGACGTGTTGTCCATGGCCGCCCCTACTGCTTAGTTAGACTTATTTCCATTTTTAGTAATTTACTTGTATTTCTTTTATTTCCATTTTGGGCAAAATGACTCCTCGCCACTATAGCATGTTTACTCCTGCCATAGTGAAGATGGTCCAGAATGCTCTTTAGGGGGAGAGGCATGACTGCACGTAGACCCCCCTACCCAATGTAATTTGCTAGCAATCAATGAAAAGGCTTTTTACATTCAAACTATTCTCTTTATGCTCAATGACGCTTTCGATAAATCTCGCTCGCTGCTCGCTCGCTCGTTAGACACTCAAGCTCGTTCTAACGTCGTGGGCCCTCGGTGCCGTTGGCACACTTTGTAGGCTGACTCGTTGTTTCCCCTAACAACGAGTGCCGCACGGCCCTCCTGAAAAGTCTCTCAAAAGTAGGACCGTGACACCAAGCCTTAACTAGCAGTAATATGACATGAAAGTTTATACGTGTCTGCTTTCTTGCCAATCTGTCTTTCAATAGAGCAAGTTTCTGGGGTCATCATCATACCCGACCAAGGATGATGCCTCAACTAACTGATCAAAAAGAAAAGGTGGAGATGCCTCGCCTTTTGCAGCCTAACTTTAAAGTTTCAAATTTGTGCCCCTACTAGTTTTACATCAAAGTACCATGTTCCTTGGAGTCGAGAGACAAACATAAAATAAATTTGCTACATCTAAATCAAGGTATATCAGAGGCCATGTAATAAAAGCAAGCACATTATGATACTCCTCTCACTTATTTATTTAACTGTTTAAAGTGGAGAGGTACAGAGCTCCAAAGAAACTTTCTATATTAATGAAGAAAAATATATGAATAAAGACAATTAGAGGTTAGGATTATATTATGCAAAAAACAAGGTAACAACATATATTTAATGTGTACAGTTGCAACTTATGAATTCATAGCAACCTGATCAATAGCAGCTACAACATCCGCAACAAATCCACCAAAGAGCCTGTAGAGTGCTTTGTACACAGCAATCCTGACATGAAAAATTAAAGCCTCAGAGGAAGAATAATACATCTACACCCATGAATTGACACAACATGAAGGATACCATTTCCTACCTGGCACGGGGAGCCATGCCGCTAGCTTTTCCAAATTCATAGCCATGCATTCTCACAGGAATTCCATTATTTCCAGCTGCAATAGCTGCTGTATGACTGGTGACCAATAAAAAACATATGTACATAAGAAAAAATAGTTATTCACACCTATGGTTCATCTACATAAGTGGAAATAGTGATGGTTCATCTACAGTCAACAAACCTAAGGGGAAGAACCATACAATTGAAATAGTTCTGAGAGAAACAAAGGAAAGAGAGTGGAAGGAAAAAAATAGATATTAAATTTGACTGAATTTTTTCAGTTGCAAAGTAGATTTTTTCTATTGATTTTAAGAATTTATGTACAGATTATAACTAAGTTTAATCGTCCATGCTAGAATCCTTTTACCAATTATGGGCCATCAACTGTCCTCTCATTGTGCTACCTTCAGAAGCATGCCTCACCACATAGAATTACTATTCATCTTGTTAAGCTATTATCCATGAGAAGCCTTTGGAAATAAAATATTAGACAACTAGACAATGAAAGATTGATTGTTGACATCATCCTACCAGTTGTTTATGATTCACCAAAGAAAGTGTCTGCATATGCATACGACATATGGTGATGAACATACTCGTATTGGTTAATTTGGTCATCAAAAATTTGTACTTACTGAAACCTAAAGAACTGCCTCCCCATTGAAATAGGAGAATGCAGATTTTTCCTATCTATAAATGTTTTCGTGCAAACTTAGACAGATGCAGGATAAAAAGGTTACTGTTGAAGAACAAAATTAAGAATTTATAATTATTTCTTTTAACAAATTCCAATCTCGGTTTTAGACCATAAATAACTGTCTTCTGCTTTAAATGGGAGAATTGCACTGCTGAAGATTGTCTATTTATTTGTAGTTTCCATTTTTTGTATTCTTCATTCCTGAGAGCAAGGTTTTTTAACATGCAAGTATACCAAATTCCAGAACAAACACCTATCTTTGTTGGTTAAATGCTAAACTTCACACTTACTATAAGTACATTTTTATTTTCATTATATAAGAAATCATTTGAAAATAGTGTTGACTTCTGGTTAAGATAGGCTAGTAATAAAATAAGATGTGATCAAGCCATACCTTCCATGTCCATCACCATCCAAAGGAGAAGCAAAATCAACAGAAGGATTAAATGCCCCAACTGCTTTAGCCGCTTCAGCAAAATGTTGAGCGCCAACAATCTTCCCATTACAAAAGTCCTTCTTAGTGTCAAGGTCAACTTCACATTTTCCTCTATACTTTGAAACAGGCCCAAACGGTTCAGTATTGTAGGTTGCAAAACTTGGATGATGAGGATAGATACCCGAGTCCACAAATCCTATTACAATGTCCTCTCCAGCCCTGTCAAAACCACCTCTTGTTGGCCATACCTCAGTTGGAAGCCCCAAAAATTGAGGGGTGTGTGTGGTAAGTCTCCTCACCTTCCAGTCTCTCTCAACAGATTTCACGCTCGGTGTGCGTCTTAAGATTTCTGCCTACTAAATAAGGTAGAAGCATAAGGTAACAGGAATGCAAGAGAAATGACGAATAGCAAACAATGACAAAATATGGTACTTTGGAAGAGTGAAATTATTGTCATTGATTTCACCTGTTCGGGTGTAATATGAACCGCAAATCCATTGAGGAGATGTCGATAGCTGTATAATTTCTTATAGGTCCCACTCTTGAACAACATTCCAAGAAGCATATCATGTTTCTTTTCTAAGTGACGGGCATAAGATGTCACCAATTCACTGAAGGAAATTTCTGAATATCAGACGAGACAAAGACATGAAACTTCTTAAAACAAGACATTTACAAAATTCAGGCAGCAGTGAACAGATTAAAAAAATTGAGACATTGACTAATCAAATAGATCAGGATATTTTTATAATGAAGAGTAGTGATACTACTCAACTATTATTCTTCTCTTGGCAAAATTACTCATAAACGATTACTCTTCCACTGTTATTTTTCAAGAGATAATAGGATGGCACATAATCAACAAATATACCATCAAACTCGCACATGATAAACACAATATTTTTCTACTTCTAACAAACAAGCAAGGATGCAATTTTCAAATGAACAAAAAGATTATAATTTGCAAAGGAGATTAACCAACATCTAAACTTCAGTTAAACTATTTCAAAACAGAGGTTAAGATTTTCATCTAAACCCTTCCGTCACTTATTAAAAATGCATGAGACATGGACCCGTCATTGATATCTGTCAACTAATAACTAACAAATGTTGTGATTGAATTAATATCAGAGAATACAACGGTACAACAGTCATTAGTATTAAATCCCTAGCACACCTGTTACTTATAGAATTAGTAGAAAAGTTAGTTATTCCAAAAAAGTCTTAACTGGGACAAATAATCGAAAGAGCTAAACTGAAGCAAGACTAAAGGGATGTTACCTCGCACCAAATATTGACTCCTTGGCGATTAATCTAACAATAGCTCCTATACATTTGACACTTCTTAGACAAAGTCTACTAATTAATTGATTTTAGATAATAGTCAAACACATGGACAAAAAACCCATAGAAAAATTAAAATAACATGTATACTTAGCCTGACGTAATAGCACTCACATATGAAAAAAAAATATATGCTCAACCATATTAAAAGAGAAATTAGCTAAAACCTGGTAGTGTCAATTTTTTCATCAGATTCCACAGCTGTCGCTTCAAAACCATTGACTCCACCTTTGTAACTCGTCACTGGGTCTCCTTCCACTGTGACTATGTAAACCTCAGCCTTCCCTAAATTAGAGAAGGCCAAAAATACCATAACCATAAACCCGAATTCTGGAATAGTCATTTCCATAGCTCAAACACAGAACTTCAGCTGCTCACGAGATCTGATCCAGGACAATACAAGGAGCCACGGGAATTCAGATGAACGAATAAGAATGGCATGCAAAAAGCAAAATAAGTTGATATAACCACAATTCAGGGTGATCCAAAAATAAGTATACCAGTCAGATAACCGTTTTAGGAAGAACAATTTAAGAAGAAAATGATAGGTTTCCATTTATAAGGGGATAGTAAATTGCAGAGGAAAAATAATTAAATATCTAAACCATAAAACAAAACCTCCAAGAAAGTAATTAGTAGCCGAAACAAGAACGAATTAGTGAAATGACTTTCGACAATTCAGGAAAATTCAAAAGACAATATTACATTTTGGAAATTTGCTTCAGCATTCTCAGTTTTTTTTTTCAGCGACGAAATCGTCTTAAAGAAACAACCTATGGGTCCCCAATGATGAAAATGAAAAAGACAAAGGAAAAATACTAAAAAAAAATCAGTCCATCGGATATTTATGTTTAAATAGATAAACAAGGAAAAAAAAAAAGAACAACATAACCAAAAGAAGCTCAACTGAGTCAATTACACCATTAAAACAGAGAAAGAAGGAAAACAAGTCCCAGTCAGTAATCGAGTGTCAGATGTTGTGAATCACAGAATAAGATAAAAAAAAATCTCATTGTCAGTAACAGAAAATTAATCAAGTAGAAGCTCTCAATTCATCGTTTCTGAAGCAAAACAAGAAAAAGAAAAAGCAATCGGTTGCACACTAATTTGGCACATCACAGAAATAAGATTTCCAGCTCATCTACGCAGCTCTTACTGATAGCAACTCACAAAATCAGAAGAATCTTCAACCACACAAAAAGTAGTCAGTAACAAAGAATCAAGCACCTTTATAACCGATCCAAGTAAAGAATAATGGTCACAACAGTAAAAAAAAACACAAAGTTACCGACACAAACAAAACAAAAAAAGAAGTAGATAGTTCAACTCACAGCAAAGAATGAAAGAAATCATAAGAAGTTATGACAAAAGAGCGAATCTGAACGGTGGACATTTACAATGCCGTGATCAGAGATCTAGCGGCGGACATTATCTGACAAAGAAAATGAAAATGAAGCTACGTCCTAGGAGCACGGGATCGTAGTGAGTAATGAGAGAGAGAGAGGTAGGTAGGGTTTTCACTCACTTTGCAGAGGGAGAGAGAATCAGGCACAGAGCCGACGATAATGGAAGAAGACTCCAAACTGACTCCTGGCACTTTACTATACGAATACCGCCATAAATAACTAACACTTAATTCTCGTTAATTACGGTAATCACAATTAATTAACACTTAAACTTCATTATTATAAGTGAATGATTATTTCTAATGAGAATTAACAGATTATAGTTTTATTTTAATAAATTATCTTGTTAAAATTATTAATTTCTAAAAGATTTGATTTGAGCGAGACGGAGCGGAGGGGAGAGATTGGCGGGTAAGAAAAAGAAGGACAGTTAAAGTGAAATGACGAAAATGACCTTTCCAGCAATGGGCAATGTCGGTTCGGATCGGAGCGGGTCCGGACTTGGCTCTTTTTGCATGTGCCCGTGTCCCCATTTATGATAGATAGAATTAAATGCCATTATTGTTATTTTATATATTAAATACATTAATTTCAAATGACATTAAATTATACTACCGTTAAAAAAACAAAACTGGTTCTCTGGAGAACTGACACAAATTTTAAATAATAATGAGTTTGAATTGTAGTACGATAGGATTGAGAATCAAATTGAATTAAAACCATACTAGATCCATTTCATATTACTCCTACATAGTTGAAGTAAATTAGATTTGAGCAAAAATTAACTAATGAAATAAAAAAAAGAAAAGGATAATTAATAAAAAATAGGTTGAACGAAAGCTTTTTGGACGCCCAGGATTCATCACTAGGTGACTGCAGCGGACGCCTATATTTAAGTATCCGACCGTGACATTACTTATTTAACATAACAAAGTTATTTCTTCGTGACCAATCTCTCTTCCTGTGACAAAATCGACATCATTTAAATGTTTCTCTCAACTTTTCAACCTCATAATAATTTTTCAGAAAGAAATCTGTAATTTTTCCTCCCAAATTCTAAGTATAATAATCAAACACCAAGTTTTTAGGCTAAAATAGATTAGATGTTAGTGAAAATTTATATGTTGTCATAGAAATAAAGCTTGCTCTGGTTTTTGTACATTTTTTTTTCACATAATTAGAGTTTATTGGCATGTAAAAGAAGCTAAGGAGTAGAATAAATCAAAGTGTTTGATTTTTGCACACCAAATAGCGTCGATGAGAGGTCATTTATGTTAGAAATTATTTATAGTAACTGATTTAGTAATGTAATTGGTGTGTGAATGCTTTGTTAGTTCAGACATAGAAGAAACCAATTATCTAAAACATGTTAACTGTGAAATAGAGGTGGATCCGATCTCGACATTTGTAGAAGAAGAGCTTTGTGCATTTGATCATGAAGTTGTTACAATTGAGATAGAGGTGCATTCGATCTTTGGCAACTCGAAATGAGAAGCTTTGTTTATTATGCGACTCTAAATATGATAATGGGGAGAGTAGGTCTCAACGGGAATCTTGTTCTCTAATTCTATGTTTGGAGATGAAGTATAGTTCGTTGAGCTTAATTTGTAATATCTACTATAAAATAAAAAAATTAACCTAGATGAATTTTAATAGAGAAGACTACGTTTTGGAAAACATAATCTCCCCAATTTTGGCCCGAGTAGAAGGGAAGGAATTTCCTCCTGAACTTCCTTCCTCCCCGAACATTTTATAGGAATGAAACTATCTCTGTAAAAGAAGATGCCCAGATTTTTCCTTTCTTCCAACCTCTTTCACCTTCAACTTATCTCTCGCACTCTATAATTCATAATGAAGTTTGGAAGCTAGAATCACTGCGGTAATCCTTTGCTCCTTACCTTTGTGTTTTTGATTTTTGGTTAAAGTTGTAAAATTTTTGTTAGAATTGTTGAAGGATATTGGACATCGAATTAGCTTGGAATTTTGAAGGTAGAACGTTGTTAGTCGAAGCTTACAAAAACCAGAGAATCGTTAGGCGGAGGTATACAAAAATTACGTTTTTATTTCTCTCAGTTGATTGATAATCTGGATTGGAAGTCGATTGTCAATTTAAGAATCTTGGTCGATAAGTTTAGTGATTTTTTGTCATGAAATTGGGTAGATAATGTCATAAGGTGAACGACGGTCCACAGCGCTAGAAATATCAGGAAGCCGTGGTGCGCAAAATAGGGTACCTTCGGCTTTAGTCGGCTGGACAACTGGCCGATACAGAGTTGGGGTTATTCACGTCGAAGACGCGACCTTCCGTGACGAGGGTTTGCAAGGTCTGTGAATCCTCAACCACAGTTCCGAGCAAATCGTGAACTACAGGTCATGGAAGATGAATTGAGCCGGTTTGGTCTGCAAATTGCAGACCAGACCAGTAAAGGGTGGCCCAAATTGACTCTTTTTGTCTTTCTTTGGTCTGGTTTGCAAGACCAGTGGGCCGCATACCAAACCGACATTTGGGCCTGATTAGACCTATTTTGGAGTCCAAATCAAGAATTTTTATCCAATAAAAATTATGAATTTATTTTAAGAAAAATTTTGGATTTTAAGATATAAAAATTTGACCCAAAAATTAACACCTTAATACAACTTAAAAGATTTTCACCATACTTTGGTCGTCATTTCAAAAGAGAAGGTTGCAAACCCAACTTAATACTCTAAGGGAACTCTAATAGTAGTCAAATCCTTCTGCATCACCTTTAATCAATTTTTCAATACTTAGAGAGTCAATTCTGCTCACAAACACTAGCATATAAATACTTTATAATTTCATCCTATGTAGTTTCAATACAAGACACTTTTAGATAACTCTCCATATGTCATTATTCCACTTGAACAACTCACTATTTGGTCTGAGTGGAACCTTACACTAAGGCCGAATTATACAATTCAAAGAATAATTAGAAGTCTTTACCAACAGTTTTCGAATCAAAGTCTTCGAACGCAAGGTTCTAATTTAAACTAGCATATTCCAAATATGAAAGAGTAAGCATTGGATTTTGGAAGGAAACCGAGGCTTTGAATTTCTTTCCATGATAGGTTTCTTAAGTTTGAACTTCACACGCCCACACATATAACCCCACACATATAACCTAGAAGAGTTCGCAAACTCATAGGTTTAGTAAGGTTGTTCCTAATCATTTACAAATGGTACTCCTTATTGTCTCAAACTAAATCTAGACTTTCCGATTAAAGAAATGCCTTCATGCACAAACGAAATATTAAGATGAATTTCTAGCATCATTTTAACGCAATTAATTTTTGTACTTTGTTCTTCGGCACAGTATTTGTAAATTTTTGTATATCACTATACTACCTTATTTATATCACTTTTCAAGATGAAACATGGCTTTGATACCAAAAATTCTGTCATGACCCAAAAGGGACCCGAGACAGAACAGGAAACAACCCCGGCCCGAAGAACCAAATCGTCCAACCCTTTTTCTCTTAAGTTTCATTAATTAACAGCGGAAGACTTAAAATGTTAATTATAGTCAGGGCCTAACAAACATAAGCTTATCAGGTCCAACAAGTGATATCAGATAGTAAAGCAATATAATCCAAAATGAAATAATTGTGCAAAATTAAGAATAGGGATTACAGTTATCCATATAAAATATACCTCACAAAATCTCTGAAGGGAGAATAAAAAATAAAACTTCACCAAATCTAAATTTGACTTGACAACTGGAAATCCAACTGATAAAATCCTGAAATATGTCATTGGGGTGAGTTAACTAAACTCAATAGAGATTATGTTTTTAAAGAAAAATTTAATTAAAATAATGTTTAAGCATGCATGAATTTAAAACTCACATTTATAAATTCCTTTCAAAAAATGATGTACAAAATGGCATATTTGTGAAATCACCCACTAATATGTGCTACATAATTAAAATAAGCCTTTGTTGTACAAATTAAAAATCACAGTGAAAATGGAACCACTCACGGACTCCAAGTACACTATGCCATAAGCATATAACAGAATAAAGACGATGTTCGGCGATCGCAAAAGCCAAATAATACCCTGATCAAGTTTAGGGATTCGCAACCCAAGGACACGGCACATATAGCTGTCCTATTACCTATTTGCATTTTAGGGATTCGAACCCAATGACATTTGAAAAAACTCCTATTACCCAATTCAATAACAAACAAACACATTCTGCACAGTAGAATGTGTGAAAATAAAATAGACCTCAAATCGGGTCGATTAAACTTGATTCGCACGACCAAGTTGATCAACAAATATTTATAGGCATGCTTAAATGAAACGTGAACAATAAAAATAAAATATATTATAAAAATTCGACTATCATAAAAGTGATCGCGTCGTTTTAATATGAGACTCATCTCAAAATAATTATTTTATAAAAAGTATGCAGTGCATAAATAATCTCTACCTCAAAGTGATTTCACACAGATTAACGCCCAAAAGTCTGAAACTCCAAATCCAACTGTCCAAGAATTTTTAATTAAAATGGGGTACCTATCCAAAAATTAAAGTGTTAATTTTTTAGTCAAAATTTTATATCTTAAAATCCAAAAATTTCCTTAAAATAAATTCATAATTTTTATTAGATAAAAATCCTTTATTTGGACTCCAAAACAAGTCCAAACAGGCCCAAATGTCGGTTTGGTATGTGGCCCACTGGTCTTGCAAACCAAACCAGAGCAAGACAAAAAGAATCAATTTGGGCCACCCTTTACTGGTCTGGTCTGTAGTTTGTAGACCAAATTGGGCTCAATTCATCTTCCATGACCTGCAGTTCACGATTTGCTCGAAACTGAGGCTGAGGATTCACAGACCATGCAAATCCTCGTCACAGATAGTCGCGTCTTTGACGTGTGATAGATCCCAAAAACTCCAACGCTTCTAATAATCGGGTTTTGGTAATCAGCTAGACAAAAAAACCCGAGCACCTGATTTGTAATCGGGAGAACTCCACTTGCATACTGGATATGGGGCTCAAATTTACAGATCCCTAATTCACAATCCAAATAATAATCCCTCCAAAATTCAGCTTGAAAGGCATCGTTCAAACGAAGTTATGAGTAAGGCAATATAGAACTCGGAAATAGAAAAATCGCGGAAAAATAGCTTTGCGCCTATCTTAGCAAAACTGCCATGTCTTTAAAAATACGAGTCTAAATCAAACGAAATCACTCACCATTTCACAAGGACAGGAAGACCAATAATCTCATAGAAAAATATAGAAGTGATCTTCAGCGAAAACAAAAGAAAATCATGTAACAAGTCGAATCACGGATCTAGGGTTAGCGGCCAAAGAACAGATTTGTGATAACAAAAGGGGTAACAATGTATGGATTCAATTTACTTATCCAAATCACCAAATAAAGCCCCAAACTTCACAATAACAAATTGGGGTGAATTTACAGAAGCACCTTTTTGGAGAATCAATAGAACTAAGGGAACTAAGTTGTTCTGCGATCTCTCACTCGGCAAAGAGAGGCGACTTCTTCGGATCTTTCGAAAAACACCACTCCAACCTAGCTTTTGTCATGGTCTTCTATCTCCACACCACAAGGACAACCTCAAGGTGAAGTTGCTGGAAGAGATAGAATAAGTCTCCTCCCTTAGGCCACGCAAGAACAAGGACAAGACTTGGATAGATGGAGGTGAGCCGTGAAGCAACCACACACCATGAGAGAGAGCTCTTTAGAACAAAGTTCAATTTTGATTTTGGGGGTTTCTAATCTAATTCAAATTAGCCCTAAGGGAGGCTTATAAGCTCCACAAAAAATTAAGGCAGTTGAGTTGTCAAATTACAAAAATATCCTTAATAATAAACACATAAAGAAAAGGGGTCTTGAGGCTGGAATTTGGTCTTTGTAAATGCAACATTTGACATAGCAAACAACCTCCAATTTTCCCACAAAAGTACATTCTAGAAAGTTTAGACTGTTGGCAACAATCTGTATGAAGGACAAAATTTTATATGAAGTCTTCTAGAATGCCAAAAGTGCCCTTGAACACTCAGAGGTCAGATTCTAGGCAAAAATGAAAAGCCCACCATTTCTTCTATGTTTTGCATGACATCCACTTGTCCAAATGTACGAACTCCTCTTTGTGTAATTGACAAAAACTCTCATCCAAGCCAGCTAGAGAAGAAACACCTACAAAATAAATAAAAATGTTAGAAAACAAAGAGCCCTTGGCACGGGCTTAAGTGATGGGAACTTGGGGCCCATCAACGTGAATATCGACCAATCATCCAGCCGACTGAAGCCTAAGGTACCCTATTTTGTGCACCGCAACTTCCTGATGTTTCTAGCTCCGTGGATCATCGTTCACCTTATGACATTATCCACCCAATTTCACGACAAAAAATACTAAACTTATCGACCAAAATTCTCAAATCAACAAACGACTTCCAATCTAGATTATCAATCAACTGAGAGAAATAAAAACGTAATTTTTGTATACCTCCGCCTAACGATTCTCTAGTTTTTGTAAGCTTCGACTAACAACGTTCTACCTTCAAAATTCTAAGCTAATTCGATGTCCAATATCCTTTAACAATTCCAACCAAAATTTTACAACTTTATCGAAAATCAAAAACACAAAGGCAGGGAGCAAAGGCTTACCGAAGTGATTCTCGCTTCCAAACTTCATTCTGAATTACAGAGTGCGAGAGATAAATTGAAGGTGAAAGAGGATGGAAGAAAGGAAGAATCTGGGCATCTTCTTTTACAGAGATAGTTTCATTCCTATAAAATGCTCGGGGAGGAAGGAAGTTCAAGAGGAAATTCCTCCCCTTCCGCTCGGGCCAAAATTGGGGAGATTACGTTTTCCAAAACGTATTCTTCCCTATTAAAATTCATTTAGGTTGATTTTTTTTTTAATTTTATTTTATACCAGATATTACACAATTAGAGAAGAAGTAGTGGATTATATGTTGAAGAATGATTATGAAATAAAGTTTGTCAAAAGTGAAGTTCAACAGTTGACGGTTGTGTGCCAAGAAAGATGCAATTGGTGAATCCATGCTTAAAAAATGCAAGGTAAACTTATGTTTCAAATAAAGAGTTATAACAATGTTCACAACTGTTCACGACAGATGGAAAGTCGACGTGCCTACACCACATGAGTGGCAAACTAATACTTAGAAAAATTCAAAACTCATCCCAACTGAGATGTTCTTTCCATCATTGAGACAATAAGTAAGGATATCAACATTACACCAAGTCTTGCCAAATGGGCAAGGAATGAAGTCTGAAAACTAAATGAAGGGGACGAAGAAGAACAATATAAGCAACTATGGTCGTATGAAAAAGAGATTCAGAGATCCAATCATGGTAGCATATTGGTTGTTAGTGTAGATAGAATGATCTTACGCTCTATATGATATTTAAAATGATGAATATGTGTTTGGCTGCATGTAAGAGAGATTCGCTCGAGTGTGGTGGACTTGTCATTTGTTTGGATGATTGTCACTTGAAGGACTCGTGTCCAGGCCAGTTGCTCACAGCTGTCAACATTGACAGCAATGATGAAATTTATTCACTTGCTATTGTAATTGTTAAAGTAGAATCAAGAGACTCTTGATCATGGTTTTTGCAATTGTTGTTTATGGATATAGACAATGTTTCAGGCAAAGGATGGACATTTGTTTCAGACCAACAAAAGGTATAGTGCATTGTCTTCGTACTGTCTATTTATGTTATGTGTTTCATGCCAAAGTTTGTTTTCTAATGTGTTTAATGTTTATGTTTGTAGGGGTTGGTGTATGCTATTTAGGAGGTTTTATGTTTGCAGAGGTTGGTGTCTGCTATGTTTAGAGAAGAAGTATAGTTCGTTGATCGAAATTAGAGAAGAAGTAGAGGATTATGTGTTGAAGAATGGTTATGGAATAAAGTTTGTCAAATGTGAAGTTCATCGGTTGATGGCCGTGTGCCAGGAAAGATGCAATTGGGGAATTTACACTTAAAAACGCAAGGTAAATTTACATTTCAAATAAAGAGTTATAACGATGTTCACAACTGTTCACGACAGATAGAAAGCTGACATGCCTCTGTCACATGAGTGGCAAACTAATACTTTGACAGGTTCAAAACTCATGCCAGCTAAGATATTCTTTCCATCATTAAGACAATCAGTAAGAATTTTAATGTAAGAATTACACCAAGTCTTGCCAGAAGAGCAAGGAATGAAGGGGATGACGCTGAACAATATAAGCAACTATGGTCGTACAGAAAAGAGATTCAGAGATTCAATCATGGCAGTACATTGGTTGTTAGCATAGATTGGAATGATCTTACTTGTTAGTGTAGATAGGAATGATCTTATGCCCTATCTGATATTTAAAAGGATGTATATGTATTTGGCAGGATGTAAGAGAGATTTGTTCGAGTGTGGTAAAATTGTCATTTGTTTGGATGACTATCACTTGAATGGCTCGTGTCCAGGCCAGTTGTTCAGAGCTGTCATCATTGACAACAATAATGGAATTTATTAGGGGTGAAAACGGTTCGGTTCGGTTCAGTTTTTGCTTATTTTTAGACCGAACCTATTAGGTTCGGTTTTTTTTAAGAAACCGAAAATGAACCGAAGCACAAGGAGAACCGAACAAAAACATAGGGTTTCGGTTCGGTTTTTATATCGAACCGATTACTAAGTATTCGATTAGGTTTTTCGGTTCTTCATTTTACTAAAAACAAGTATTTGGTAAACAAAGGTTATTTCCACTGCAGAAAATATCCAAACTATTATCCAACATTCAAGAAAAACAAAAAAGAATGTCCAAAATACAAATAACAAATATTGTTCGGAATACAATTACTAAAATAAAATGAAATAAAACAGTTGTAACAACAAAAATCAATGCTTCATAATGAACAAAACAACAGGAAAACCTCCAGAAATCAACAAAAATCAATGCTTCATAATGAACAAAAATTCATCTTAAATCCCACTGCTACTTCATAAAAACAGCAGGAAAACATCTAGAAATCAACAGACTCCGAGTGATAAGCTAGATATTAAACTTGTACCTAGTGCCCAATTCTCCGGTTGCTTTAAGTGATCCGATTTGTAACAATTTGCAGCCGACAAGTCAGCAAACAGAAATATCATTTCATAGAGAACAACCTGTTCAACCGAGAATGTTTCCTTTGAAGTTTCTTTGTGTTTTCAAAGGTTTAAATAGGAACTACATAATCAAGAAAAAACTTAAAACCATCACAATGGTGACCATTGTTACAGCATCAGCAGAAACAGGAACTAAATGGATTGAAAACTTCTGTAAAAGACTCTTATAGCAATTGTCAAAAAATTTTAACAAACTTTCAAGTCTCAAATTCATCATAAAGCTTTATATTCAAACCGTAAGACTGACCTCTCACCACCAACAACACAGATCAGTGTAGAAAGCGATATACAGAGTACCTCACGAAGACTATGCGGGCTGCGAGGGGAAGAAAACTCGACTCGGAGAATCCTCTGCCTCTTAGTTTTAATTTCTGCCTGTTAATGTACCAGGTGAGAAAGAAATTAAGGCAGTTTATTTGATAGTATAAGTTCGAAAAATGAATTCATATTCGGATATAAGCTTTATCACAACAAATAGGAGATGGGAGAAAGAAAAACCTTGATCACAACATCCCTAACTTCAAAATTGGAGCTGTTATTGACGCAAACATAGGTACAGAAAGTTTCTCCCAAATATAAAGCCCTGGAAAACAAACCGAATGGAACCTTGCGTTTTTGCCTCAGATACAGAAGAGAGGGAGGGAACTCTGGAAGCCAGAACCTTGCGTTTTCACCTTTGCGGGATAAGGAAGGAGGGGAACTGCGGAGTGCCAATGCCGAAACCTATGCGGGATAAGGAAAGAGGGGAACTGTGGAGTGCGGAAGCCGGAACCTTTCTGGGATAAGGAAGGAGGGGAACTGCGGAGTGATGGACATCTGGTCCATTTGCAGACATTTTGGCCGACAGTGGCTGGTGGGAGGAGTGATGGACCTCTGGTTCACACCGCTCGAAGAAGAAGGCTTCTTCAAGAAGCCACTCAGCATCGTCGGTCATATTCGGTTACTCGGTTTTCTAAATGGAAAATCGACAACCAAACCGAATAAGCTCAGTTCGATTTTGGTTCGGGCAAGAATAGTAAAAAATAGTTTTACAACCGAACCGATCCGAGCAAATTACCTCAGTTCGGTCCGGTTGTTAGGTTCAGACCGACCCGTTTCCCACCCCTAAAATTTATGCACTTGCTATTGCCGTGGTTAAAGTAGAGTCAAGAGACTCTTGGTCATGGTTTTTGCAATTGTTGTTTATGGATATAGATTGTACTTTGGGCATAGGATGGACATTTGCTTCAGACCAACAAAAGGTATAGTGCATTTTCTTTGTACGGTCTGTTTATGTAATGCGCTTCATGCCAAAGTTTGTTTTCTTAAGCGTTTAATGTTTATGTTGGCAAGGGTTGGTGTTTGTTTTGTAGGAGTTTTTAAAGTCAGTTGAACATCGTTTTTGCCTCAGACATTTGAATACGAATTTCAAAAAATAATTTTAAGGTAAGTTCTACAAAGACGCAATGTGGAGCACATCTAAGGCTACAACATCAGCGTACTTTAAGAGAGAACTGAAGAAATTATTTTTGGTTGACGAGGCAGCACACACATATCTACGAAACATTAATCCGAGATTTTGGGCGAAACATGTGATCCGAAAATGCGAAATAAGCCTAAACAACTTGAGTAAGTTCTTCAATACCTACATCCTACCAGCTAGGACAAACCAATTTTGACTATGTTCGAAATGATAAGAAAGAGTATCATGTATAGGATCGTAAAGAAACATCAAAAGATGGCTGAGTTGACAGACCTATTTGTGTTCTCAGATTAGGAAGAAGCTTGACAAACTACAACTTGTTGCTCAAAATTGGAGTCCAACATTTGCAAAAGCTAGTGAGTTTGAGGTCAATGATGGGAATGAACAGTACATAGTTGATTTGGATAGACGTACCTGTAATTGTTATAAGTGGGAGCTGACTGGAATCACGTGTGTGCATGAAATCCTGTGTCTGCATTTTATGAGGAGATCAGTTGAAGATTATGTTCATGAATGCTATTATCAAGAAACATACATGAGGATGTACTCCCACTTGGTTCAGTCTGTTAGTGGCCAACACATGTAGCATGAAACAAATTAGAATCTAATCCTGCCATCGCAATAAAGCAGCGACCAGGTAGGCCTCGAAAATAAAGAGTGAGGGATATTGATGTGCTCCAAGACTGGACAGTTCTGCGCAAGAAAAATGTCAACATGACATGTAGCAGGTGTTAACGTGTGAGCCACAATATCTGCCCTTATTAAGGTGGAGGAGTGAGAATGGTAGGGAAAGCAACAGAAGTGGCATAAGAAGAGACAGAAGAGAAAACTCAAATGATACATTTATGGGCTTTACATTTACTGTTGGGACACAAGTAATTATATTATTACGTTTACGATTTCATAAAACATTGTAACTATTTCTATTCTTTTAACACAGTATTGTGTTTGTTATTCAGGAGTTTTACGTGTCAAATCCACATCGTTTGTGATCATGAAGAAATTTTTGTTGGTTTTAAATTAAGCTTTTATTACCTATGGATATTATTGATATTGGTATTTTGTTTTCAATATAGAATTCTGCTTATATATATGTATTGTGAATGATTAAAGGGGAATGAGAAAATACAAAGTTATTATATCCAAAAAAAATTTATAATGAAAAACGTGAAAGAACTTCATAATTAAAAGTCTAAAAAATAATTACATATCAATGGTAATAGCAAAAGGGAAGAGAATTGTGGAATAAAATGTAAAATTAGGCCTAGGACAATAACTGTGGACGTTTGGAGAAGTGTCATGGACGCTCGGTCCAAAGCCAAAACTTGTTGACAAAGGTGCAGATGCCCAATCCCAAGGCAATGAATTTTTTATTTTTTCTGTGGACACCCGAGGAAGTGCTGTGGACGCCTGGGTCTCTGCCACGGATGGTTGATCCAAAGGTAAAACATGTTGAGGAGGGAGCGGACGCCCAGTCTTAAGGCAGTGAATTTTTTATTTTTTTTTTTGCAGACGCCCTGGTTATCCACCACTAGGCACTCGTTGTTACTGTCCTACGCCCAATTTTGCATTTTATTCAACCATTCTCTTCCCTTTTGCTATCATCGTTGACTTATAATGATTTTTTAAGTAATTAATTATTAAATTCTCTCATATTTTTCATAATAAAAAAATAGATAGAGTAATTTTTGTATTTTCTCCTTCCCCTTTAGTCACACACAATATAGATTCATAATATCCAACCAATATACAAACAGAATATCCAGATTCATCATATCAAACCAATGCAAAAAAATAATTAACATTACAAATCAAAGAGTATAAGACTAAAAATTACAACAACAAAAACCTAAACGCCTGCTGAGGGTCCAGCGTCAAAAGTTGAAGGAGTTGTTGGGTCTTCCACATGCCTTGGTGGGTAAATGAATGTGTCGTCCTTGTCATCCTCCAAAATTTTCTCAATTCCACTTAGCTGATTCACAATTGTCTATTGAGTGGAACTAAGATCCTCCATTGTTCGACCCATTGCTTCAACTAGAGGTGGCTAACGAGCCGAGCCGAGCCGAGCCGGCCAAGCCTGAAAAAGTCAGGCTCGTCGAGTCTGCTGAGCTTAACGAGCCGAGCCTAACGAGCAGAGCTTAACGAACCGAGTCTAACGAGTCGAGCCTAACGAGTCTGCCGAGCCTAACGAGCCGAGCCTAACAAGCCATAAGTGTGGGACCGTTGGGCAACGATCTTTATCAAATATTATATGAAACATAAGTTCATTAAAAAAAATAAGTAAATAAAAGACGAAAAAATGGCAAAAACGGACTGTTGCCCAAGCATAGTCTGAGGCTCAGACTGAGCCTCAGACGAGACGGAGTCTCGGTCTCGGAGACCGAGACTCGAGGGAAAACTGGAGACTGGAGTCTCGAAGGTACTCCAGTCTCCAGTCTGAACTCTAAAGTTCAAAGTGTCAAAAGTTGAAATTGGATTCCAGACTCCAAACTGCAACGCGACGCGATGCGAGACAGAGACGATGACCCTCCTCCTTCGACGCTGGACTACCTTTGATGCCCAAACTACAATGCGAGCCAATGACCCTCCTTCAGCCTTCGACGCCCCGACGATGAGCTTCGGCCTTCGACGATGAGCTTCGGCCTTTGACGACAAGCTCCGGCCTTCGACGACGAAACTTCAGTCTTCGACACCTCGACGACGAGCTTTGGCCTTTGACGAGTCGAGCTCCACCTCCACTCGTAACGCCTCCAAGTCCACGCCCTCCACGCGAGTCGAGCTGGAGGCTGAGCAGTTCACGGCCTCCGCGTCTGGGCTCGAGCAAGCTCGGCCATTCATCTGCCAGGTGGGCTCGGGCAGGCTCGGCCAAGCAACTGCCGGGCAGGCTCGCCAGGCCCCCGAGCCGGCCCTCCCGCCAAGCTCGTGAGCCCGGGCTCAGTAGGCTGGCGAGCCCACAATTTTGGGCTCGACTCGGCTCGGCCCTCCTACCGGGCCCTGGCCGAGCCAGCTAGGCTCGCTACAGTAATGGGCTGAGATGGCGGGCTGGAGAGCTAGGCCTCCTGTTAGCGATCTCTAGCTTCAACTGTGGAAGTCAAAATAGCTAAGCAGCTGACATCATGTTCAATCTCTTCTCAATCATCGACGTAGAGTGGGATGACTGAGGAAGAGGCTGAATAAGATCATTCTTAGGCTCTAAAGCTGCTAGAGGAGGGGTTGCTGACATGAATGGTCGTTGTGTGATCTTGAATACCCTTTCGTCTTCAACTTTGGCGATTCCCATATGAGCCAAGGTCACATGGTTGTATATATCCACTACCTTTTCCTGGCTTGTCCATAGGTAGCGTTATCCAGTTACGCTAAAAAATCTTCAAAATAAGTAAATTATATGGCAGGTTCTTCTTGTAGTTGTTAAGGATATCGTACATGTGACTCATAATCACATATTCAAAATTGAATCTCTTTCCGTTGTAGATATTCTTCATCATATAGAGATTCATGCAACTAACATGGTCTCAATGTCCATTCCGAGGTAAAATCGTGTGCGATATCAAGTTATGGATCACTCAAGGTTTAGCGTTTAGATCCTTGGATTTTGGCTTGTAAAATGCTCCAATGTTGGGATTGCAATGCAATTCTCAAAGCAATGTCAAACATTCTCATTGTTTAATGAAATCTAGCTCCCAAGATACATTGTAATATCCGTCATTTGTCCTATTCGTGGAACATCCAACCAGCTCATTTATATCATCGGGAGTTAACCTTATCTCCCGTCGAAACATATAAATCTTAACTATAAATGGTTTGGTGCACACGGTCCAATTCGCGTAGAAAATTTAACTATGCACTCACAATAATCACCGCCCATTTCGCACAACCCAACAATTCCAACTTTCTCAAATATACGTTGTATTCCTAACTCGTTGAACGTATTAAATTCCACTCTCCTAGAGCAAATAAGCGATTGATGTTTAATATCATTGTCGTACATTTCCTTCAAGGACATCGTTTTGAATTTTGGTGAGAAAAATTCGTTTGTTGATTGACGGGCATATCCTGGGATTGACCTTGAGAGGGAGTGGCTTTCCGCTTGAGAGTGAGTTTTGGAGCCATAGCTGACATTGAACGTTTGATTGGAGGAGAAAAATTTAGGGTTCAGATTTTTGAGAAATTTGGGACGAGTGGACAACAAAATCAAGAAAAGAATCGATTTCTAAACTTGAAAGTTGAATATTTGCGCTATGAGGAAGTCAAAATTGACAATAATCGGCTGGAATTTGCTCGGGTTTGTCAAAAATTGCCTCACGCGAGTTTTACAGAGGATGTCCGCGCACTTATATATTTAGGTATGCAGTAGACCAATATTTCCGTATGGTCGTTCGCTTGTATATATATATATATATGCGTCGTTGGGGTTGCATGGTGTTAAACCGCAGGCGTCCAAAATGCTATCGTTCAGCTTATGTTCTAGGGAATTTTCATGAGCGTCCACTCTTTAAGTAAGAACGCCTGCAATGGATGTCCGCGGTCAACTAAATCCCCTTTTTTTAATGAAAAATGTGACTGAAAGGTTTATTTTGTTAATTTTCTATAGTTCAAGATTTGATCTGTTAACAAAAATAGTTTAAGATTCAGATTGTCACTAATTTTATAGTTTAAGGTTTTTTTTGTTAATTACCTTTTAAAAAACCAATAATACTTCATATGTTATAGTTGAAATAAAAATATTTAAAAAAAATTTGGATATCATGTTAGTCTAACTTACTAAATTAGATAATACTTTTTTTTATATTATTTTATTTATAAATAATAAAATTAGGTCAAGCATAATTAAATATGTGCAAAACATATATTATAGTAAACTTAGCCACTCATAAAGATTCGTTTGAACATAAAATTAAAGGAAAATGACAAATCAACCATCATTCTTTACTGTTGGTGACAAACCAACCACTATCATTTTTTTCTATCAAATTAACCACTGACCTATGAAAAAATGTCAAATCCAACACGATTGTGCATCCTTCAAATATTTGTTCTCATTGAGAAAGTTCAACCATTTTTCCATAAAAAAAACATCATCACTATCTTTATATTATTGTATAATTTGATTTTTGTCAGTGGGTTGAGTTAAGAAGAAAAAGACATGAATTTCTTTTCAAAAATAAGAAATATATTCATAGATTGCCAAAGAAAGGATACTCAATTTAATTCAATAGCTAATCAAAATGTATATATACAGATAATTACATTTATATAAATAAATATTCATGGAAAGAAAAATTCAGTCTTACATCTCAGAAAGGAGGTTGCTGATCTTTCTGAGCTCTTTGAGAGCTGCCATGGCCGTGACTTGTCCTTTCCCAACTAAACCATTTTTAGCCAAGTTCTCTATCGATCCCATATGAACTCGATCATGTTGGAATGCCGATTCGATTACCTGCCCAAACAGAGAGATTAGTCATCGGCAAAGACAGATATAAAATAATAATTTTAATCTAGAATGTTGACCAAATAACATGGACTGGTCCGATTATGCAAATAAATGAAATAATTAATTAAATACTTCTCATGTGACTAACAAGAGTGGAATTTCTTAGAAAGATTCTTAATCACTTGATCGGAAGGATATCTTAAATTCTACATATAGCAAAGACAACAACAGCTTATGACTGGAGCAAGATATACGAGACAGTTACAATTTCATATCTTCCCTCTTTCACATCTTAATATCACCATTTTTCACAGGCTTTGTATCCCAAGGTCTTACTCAAAATCACTCAATCAGCAGATAAAACCAACACATAAATGTCTCAAATTATGAAAGACATGGCCGGAAGAAGAGAGCAGCCAAAACATAAATCTCAAAAAGTAATTAAGACAAGGCCAGAGATAGAGTGAGAGTCAGCTGAAAACTCAAGAAAGATCTTAATTTCTCAGGGAATCCCATATTCAAAATTTTTTTATTAAACAGACAAAACAAACACATAAAAGCCGACATGATCAAGATGGGCAGAAGAGAAAAGCGAAGCAAAGATCCTTTTACCTCTATGTGTTCAACCATAGACTGGCCAATATTCCTAAAAGTACTCATCAGATTCTGATCTGAACACTCATCTTTCGAACTAATAGAAGAACGAGAATCATCTACTGTGGAAGAGCTTAAAATACTACTCCCATTACTTTCACCATCAACAAGCTTGGAAGTGTCACAACTAATTTCTTCTTTTGCAGATGTTCCATCAGCATTTCGCCCGAGTTTCCATAGCCATGAGAATTTTCCAGAAAGAAGTTTTCGATCCTTTGCACCAAAGCCCACTTTCCCCCCATGATCAATATTGCATGGAAATTTTTCAGATACATCTTCAAGATTATGCGAATCTTGAAGAGCTTCACCAGATTCACCAAATACATCCTGAGGCTGATGAGAAACAGGAAGCGATTCATTTTCCATGATAACATGGGATTGATTCCCATCCCCTTCAAATAATATGCTTGATGCCACACTACTTCTCCCTGAGTTGTCACTCAAGTGATCATTATCCCGACTAAGGGGACTATTTGAGTCAGACGATATTGATGAGTTTTCCCCAATTTCGACATTTTCACTCAAACATATAGTCTCAGAAGTGCAAATTACGTCGTTGCTGGAATCATCTTGTCCATCCACTTCGCCTTCTGCCGAAAGACCATCATTCTCACTATTTAACTTTTTATCATCTTCATCTGAACCAAGGGCCTGAGAGAGATCTTCCAGCAATCTTCGCCTAACAGAAGGTTTCATGTCCTTTCTGCTGTTTACAAGTTTTGCATGAGATGGGTCAGATTCAGTCCTAGAGAGGAATCTTACTTTCTCTGACCAACCCTTTTTATGAGCAGCAATTTGTTTTCTTGAAGCACCCTTCTTTAGTTCTTCTTCCCTGTGAACAACTCTCCACTTCTCTTCCCAGTAGCTTTCAGGAACCAGATTTAGCGGCGTCTTGGATGAACTAAAATCATATGAATGGCTATGACCTCTCACAGCAGCTGGCTTATTATGGCTATAAAACCTACTGAGTGAAGGGAGAGAAGAAATGTTAGAGTTCAGAGCAAGAGTCCGCACAGATTTTGCTTTTTCAATCAATTTTTTCAAATCTACATTCTCTGGAAAGTTCAACAATCTTTGAAGACATGAAGTCGCATGCTCTGTAGCCAGTAAAGATGACCTTCGATAAAGTAACATGGAAACGGCTATAGCTGAAATAAATGCACCACGAGATGACGAAAGAAATGCAAAGTTAGAGCCTTCATCGTCACCTTTGTCTAACTTACTATTATCAGATGCAAAAATCTCATCCCATATTATCAATTGATCTTCAAGAGAAAACTCACGACCAAATAAAACTCGTAACCACCGAAGAGCAAAATACTGGGGTTCAACACCAAGCTCAACTAGGTGAGAGTGTAGAGAAGAATCAACAAGAGAGAGCACATGATACAATGCAGTGGAAGCTTCGATGACAGGAGACAGCCCAGAGAGAGATCCTGCAGGAGAAGGGGAAAAAAAATCTACCATTGCAATTGCACCATCAGCCCCAACCATCAAAGCATCAAACATACAGTAGGCATCGTGTTCCATAAATTTCTCGGACAAGACAATGCCCAATTCACCTTCAGCACCGTAAGCATCATTTAGTAGTATAATCATTCGTATATCAGGTTCAAGGTCATCGAGGCTCTTAACTTTCAGAACATTTACATGGGAGGTACCTTCAGCTTCAACAGAATCTAGAGGTCGTTTGAAGTCAAAATTGTATGAATGATAAGCATTATGAAATGCTAGGTCATCAAACTTGTCAGGGAAGTGGCCTTCATAGAGTTTCCGCACTTTGGACAAATGATTCACATCAACATGAAGCACGTATAATAATGGGGCCAAGAGTTCGTGCATTCCTGGGGTTGAAATAGAGAAAGGAGTCAAACAAAAGATTGTAAACGGGATGCTTGAAAATATTGTTGACATAATTAAAAATGCTATGAAAATCACGTAAACAGTTATCACAGGTCAAAGAATCCTTATCAATTTGTGGACCGCAGATCCAGTACCCAATCAAAAGGTAAGGCATATTAAACCTTTAAGGTCACTATCATTGAGAATAAGCACCCCTATCAAACTAATTAAAACAAAGTTAAGCTAGTACTGGAAACTACTTTGTCATTTTCTTCAGAAATTTAGTTGTCTTTTTTTTTCTACAGAGAATGCTGACTATTGCAAAAGTGAAAAACAATACAAACTAGTGATTTTTAGATTGATGTATCAAGACACAGGTATAAATTAAGAAACAAAATAAGTGACATTTCAGAACACATAATGATTATGTGACAACAAAAGGTTTGTTTATTATGATATGATTGTTAGTATTTACCTTGCATATAACCATTCTCAGGATGCTGAAGGCACCATAATAGCAAGATTCTTCTTAACATTCCCTGGCAATTTGCAGTCTGGAAGTAGCTCCCATGTTCTGGATATAAGCGCGATAAATCTTGGTCAACCATTTTCCCCAGTTCTGCATTCCTAAAGAAGCGGCCCCACGTGCTATCTGCATGCACAGTTCATAATATATTTAGCAGATTCTTTTTAGTTGTTTGGGCAGACAGAGGGTGTCCTAAAACACTCTTGTATATTCATCCAACGATGTCATTATCAATAGGTCACAATTATATTTTACTGCTATTAAGGATGATTTATTGTAAGTTACATGTTAACAAGAAAATTCATGCAAAAACTGTCAGCCAAGAAAAGCTTAGAGAAAGAAAGAAATTTATAAATTGTTGATAGTATGACTTGACTCTATACCCTACCAAAGTTAGGAACACCCAAATTATTTATGGGCATTGCCAAGTAGAACAAAGAGTTTGGCAACACATGATTAGTTATCTCTGTGACATTGTTGATGTCTATTACTGCAGGGAAAAAAAGATTGTTTGCCGCATTCCACCAACACTAAAAAAATGTGAGATAAATAACTTCTGCAAAGAAAATTCAACGAAAGACATATCATCTGATCATCAATTATCAAAGCAAAGCTAAGTATTATGCTCTTTAATTAATTCAAAAGATATACCTGGATTTTGTGACAATGGGTTATCCATAACACTATTTGGAGAATTAATTTCATCCTTGGAAATATGAGGATCAACTAGAAGCCGCCTTCTCAAACCAGCATATCTGAGAAAAGGAACAGAAGTTCAACCTAATTGACCCATTTTAGATTATTTGTCAGAGCTTGCTTACGAATTTTATATCGAGACAAAAAAAAACGTTCAGAAATTCAAGAGTTGTATCTTAGAAAGTCTTTGATATTATTACTTTAAGTGAGCACCATTTAAACACCATCATATTTCATCCTCAAAACCCCTGAAAGGGTATGTAAGGAACGAACCACAGATCAGATCCGACTTAAATCAGACATAGCTTTCAGGTAAAGAAAATTAAACAGGCTTTTGAGCCTTAACTTTAAATGATATGATGATGAGATAAAAGTTTGAAATCAAGATTACTTTCTCTGATATTACAACAAATCATCCTTAATTATAAAATCTTAAGCTCTTAGTTGAGGTTATTTGATCATAATAATATAATCAGACAAAAAGACATCAAGAAGTCACTTAACGTGGTATTTCATTTTTAAAATGGTAGGTAAAAAACATGAACCCAGAAAGGTAGTTGCAAAATATTCCATCTGCCAGTACCCCCAATCATATAAGGAACTACTTTAATCAACGGTAGGCTGCCTTTCTTAATAATTGAGAATTGAATAATATATAACCCAAAGTCAGAAACCAAAACTCTGGAAAAAATTGCACAGAAAATTCACGTCTTATGATTAAGGCATTGAAGCATTGATCTAAAGAGATACATCCCTGCTATGATTTTGAGCTATTTTCCTAATCAATGAGCATAAAAATAAATTAAACACATCTCCAATTTTCTGCTTTACTTACAAAAATTTCAATTGAATCCACGGAATCTCCGTGGAAAACTTAAAAGCAAACGAGAATAATTTCCTCCTCAATCAAACATTTTTTTCAGAAAAACTGTATGTCCGAAAGAATTTTTTGCGCTTGAAGGAATTCAAGCTTAGCAAGAGATACGAGCATAATTGTTTCTAAAGATACCACAAAAAATGAGCATTACCTTCTCCGAGAATCAGCAGTGACCCGACGAATATCAAAAGTAGTCGAAGAGGACGGTAAAATTCCCAGATTTATACGCCACTGTACACCTCTGAGATCGGAGAAACGTCTATCTTCACCGGAATGATTATGACAGTCAGAGAGAAATCTCGGCGAGGCCACTGACACCGATTCTGGCAATGTCGTCTCCAACTGAGCAGATGACATCTTTTTAAAGGCGATTTATGACAGACCAAATTACGAGGGCAATGAAATTTAGCGTAAGCTCTGGGATTTTTCTACAACTTCACGAAAATTTCAGCACTAGCACGAAATCTGCACGAAAATGAAAATTACAGAAAGTTTCTCCCTTCTCTCTTTATCAGCAAAACGAAAACGGAAATGAAACAATAGTGGAGAGAGGGAAAAGAAATTTATGGTAATTTAGAGAAAAAAAAGGTTGTACTGAACAAAACGAAATCAGAGAACCGGATTGGAAGTCATTTCCAGAGAGCAAAACAAAATTAGAGCGAGAGAAGAAGTTACGGAGAGACAAAATCGGACCTAGAGAGAGAGAGAGATAGATTGCGTGAAGAAACAGAAGAATTAACAGGAGAAACAAAGCGGAGGAAGGGGAAGCTCTGGAGGAAAGAGCAAGAATTAAGGGGAGAGAGACTTGGAAAGTCCTCAAAAGTTAAAATGATCAGAGACCTAAAATCTGAAAGTCATCCATAAAACCACAATTGATTTCCATTTTCCTGCAAAACCAGAAGAATTTGTGTTTGGGAGCTGAGAAAAGAGAGGAAAATCCCAGGAAAAGGGAAAGAAAGTAGAAATGGTGCATAATGGTGGGCTGCCTTTCCGTTCAAGGTTGGAGAAATTTGGTAGGGTCGGCTGAGCTGTCATCTTCTTCTTCTTCCATTATTTATAATTATTCCTCTTTTTTTATAACAGACAAAATTTAGGCTAAAATAAATAAATAAATAGCAGCTATTTTTATTATTTATTTTATTTTAAAATATGATGTCACTCAATCAAACTGATTCACCACCGTTTTGGGATGCTTATTCACTATTATAGACCTTCATCTTCATTGAAGCTGGTTTATCCTTCTATCAAACGAGCATGAATTTTGCACGTTAGTGCCCATTTTTCATTTTGGTCATCCATTTTTGTTGAAAAATGTTCATCTATTGGCTAACATAGATGTCTCTCGATTTTACGATGGCTCCAAGGACATTCTTCCTCGTTGATCAGCATTGAATGTTTGTCATCATTGCAGGACGTTTATTATTGATCTTTGAACATTTTTGTTGGACAGTTATTGACGTTGTTAAGTAGAAAACGTGACAACGAATTTTGCTTCGACGTTTTTTGACAAGAAACGTGGTTGTGAAGTTTGTGTTGTTCATTTAACATATTTCAAAATTTTAGTTGTCATAACATTTTTTCAATGTTTGATTTGTTGTTGATTTCAAAATTTAGGATTTATTTTGTTATTTTTCTATTTTTATTATTTATTTTATAATATGATGCCAATAAATAAATATTATACTAAGAAAATATCACATAATTTTTTAAATTTTTCTGTACTTCTTGTTTCACAAGTTTGATAAAATAAAAAAGAAATAATCTATTAGAAAGTGTAACGTTATTAAATAACATTAATTATAAAAATAAATAAAGTTTTTTTAGCATAATTAAAAGTACATGTTTATCACAATTATAGTCAGAGATGCGCATATTTATAGTCACGTCAAAGTATTGTCAAACAAATTATATAATGTGTATTAATTGTGTTATATGGATGTGACATTTTGATTTTAATACAATGAATATATAATAAAGACTAGTTCTATAGTACTAACAAATATCATCATCACGGTAATCAGAAGATAAGATTTTATTTGTTCTATTTTTGCTAATAAGAAAAGTCCTGACAAACAAATTAATTGTAGGGGTGGAAAACGGTTCGGACAAAACTGAAAAATTGAACCGAACTGAGGCAAAATGCTCGGTTCTGTTCGGTTTTAAAACAGGTTTCCCCCTTTTATGCTCGAACCAAAACCAAACCGTTGTCAGTAGGTTCGGTTGTTGGTTACCCGTTTGGAAAACCGGGTAACCCGAGTAAATCGTGTGCTAGGTATTCGATGTTTGCAAGGCTTCTTGAAGAAGCCATCTCCACTGCAGTTCTTCTTCATCTCTTCTTTGAGCGGTGTGCGCTGTCGGCCAGTCCTCATCCCAACCGCATGCTTGAGCCTCGATGTCGATTCCCATCAAACTTTGTCGGCCACTGCCCACTGGAAGCACTTCAGCTGTATCCCCTGGCTGGTGCAGAAGCTGGAAGGCTGGACTGGATGCTCTCGAGTCTCGATTTCGCACTCTGCACTGTTGGTCTTTCACCTTCGCCAGTCTGCAACCCCTACCGTTCGCCTTCGCCACCCCTACTGTCCTTCGTTGAACAGTGCTTCGCCACCCCTTACCCCTACTGTTCGAGTGTTCGATTTACTCACAGGTTTGATTTCAATTTTGACAGCCGACAGGTTCGATTTACTCACAGGTTGAAGACACAACATTTTGATTTCAATTTTGACAGGTTTTTTATTTCAATTTTACTCACAGGTTTGATTACACGAGATTTTGATTTCAATTTTTGACAGGTTTTTGATTTCAATTGTTGACAGGTTTGATTTCAATTTTGATAGGTTCGATTTACTCACAGGTTGAAGACACAAGATTTTGATTTCAATTTTTGAGAGGTTCAATTTTTGAGAGGTTTTTTATTTCAATTTTTGACAGAATTTCGATTTCAATTTTTGACAGGTTCGATTTACTAAAATTTGTAATTGTTTGTAACTGTGACAGGTTGAAATAGAGTGATTGAAATTGAGTGGTTGCAGAGTTAGAATCAACTCATTCAGTGATTCAGGTAAAGTCTTCAGCTTCACAGTTGAAGACACAAGATTTTGATCTTAGTTGGAATCAACTCATTCAGTGATTTTGATATAGGATCTTCTATGAATATCCTCAATCTGATCTGAGCGTGCAGTACAACTATCGAAGTTGACAACTTGATCTAATAGTTTCATTTTGGACATTCTTTGTTATTTGTATTTTGGACATTCTCTTTTATTTTTCTTCATTTTTGGATAATAGTTTCATTTTTTCATAACCTAAAGTATTATTTGTTTTTGTTTTACGAATTTTTACATATTTGTTTCATTACTAATGAATCATTAGGACAAAAAATGAATGAAAGAAAAAATATTTGTTTTTAGTACAATCGAACCGAACCGAAAATCGAGCCGGGAACCGAACCTAATAGGTCTGAATATAAAACCGAAAACCGAATTGTGAACCGAACCAAATAAAACTGAACCAAGATCTTGGTTTTCTCTTTCGGTTCGTCATCTGGTTTGGTTCATTTTTGGTCTTATTAAAAAAAACCAAAACTAATAGGTTCGGTTTAAATTTCATCAAAAATCGAACCGAACAAAACCGTTTTCACCCCTAATTCATTGATGTCCATAATAATAGGTCTCCATAAATAATTCAGATGATTAAATATTCTGAATTTCAGAGCTTTTATTTTATTGAGATATCTTTTAATAAATATTGTTTTAATTTGAATACTATAATGTAATATTCTACCGTGATTAAAGAAAATTCTCCAAGAAACTATAAATCGCCAAATAAATAAAAAGGCAAGTAACAAAGTAACTATTGTACTTTGTGATTAATGACAAATTAACTACTAAAATATTTTTCACTTAATCACTGAATTATGAGAAATAGACACCCCAAATATCACTGTTATATTTGTCGTTAAACATTTAAATTTTTGTTTCGCTGTGGAACGTGTGTTAACTTTCTATGGCAGAATGTGGATATTTATTAAAAATTACAATGTTCCGCCGCAGAACGTTCACTTTCCGTCGCAGAATGACGACGTTTAGCCGTGGAACATCATGCGTCGTTCTACGTTTAGGTGCCCTAGTATATAAGAATGGACTGTGCGTCCCAGTGAGTTCACAGATTCCTCATCAAACCACAAAGTCTTCGGCGAACATTCGTACTCTCATTGTAACGACCCGTCAATTTAAAACTCTTTTTCTTTACAATTTTTTTTTTAAATACCCGAAGATATTACTAAAATTACTTGTTAATTAAATAGAGCGAATAACGAAAACACATATCTTAAATAAAAATGTTTATCAGAGTTAAATGCGGAAACACAATTAGTTTTACAAACCAAGTTGGAATTTAAATAAAACTTCGTAAAACATAAATTCCATTGGAGAGCCACGGCCACACAGGTCTACTTCGCCGGATAACTCGCCTCCTCCACGGGGAACGCTTCCTCATCCGCTCCCGGATTAATCAATTCATTACAATCACCTACACCACAAGTAGACACTGTAAGCCTAAAAATGCTTAGTAAGGAATTGGAAAACAAACAACAAAGCACAACAAATGCCTCTAACTGATTATGTCGGAAAGGAATCCGCCCAACCGTTCTTTATTCACTGTTACATCTTTTAACTCGTGGATCGAGTTGGGAGATTAGAGAACCCTAGCAGGCAATAGGGGGAAACTCGACATCTAACACCCTAGAGTAGACAAGCTTTTCAATCCCATGGGCGGGAAGATCTTACATTCTGTTTACCGAGTCTACCGATTAGATCCGAACCATTAACCCGGTCGCTAATTCCCTTACGTACATTATTAGTCATTTTAACTCGCGTTATGAATACCAACCCATTTGTGGTATTTCCTAAGGGTTTCTAAGACCATGAACTCTCAACCCTTAGACTCTAACAATCAATCTAACATTTAGCAATCAAATTAACATTGCCATCTCAAAGGATAAAATCTTAAAACTATTAAGAAAGCAATTATGTCAACCAATAATTTGTATCACATTCTGCACCTTGCAATAGTCAAAACATCTTAAAAACAATGACTTAATTAACTAAACAACAAAACAGACAATTATACTTGGAAATCTAAAAGAATTGATTTCAATACAATTAACCAAAATCTAATCTAGTAAGTTTTATGCTTTTGGGATATTACTAATTCTAGAGGATAAGATGACAGCAATCAACAAAACATTTATGATACTCAAACATGCCACTATGCTACTAAATCGATGAATGGGCATGCATACATACTCATAGTATTCCACTCTAATCATAAACTGTAAACTAACTAACACACTGTAAATTCTCAAAATAACAGTGAAATCTACTATGCATACAACCTTTCATGACGATGGGTTACAAAAGCGTAAGAAAAGGGTACGTGTGATCTTATTTTCTACTTGACAGTGGTTATGTTTATTGACTTTGACTACTTGCAAGGTTGTAATTACACTACAACTGAGTTAAACAATCTAAAACACGACTTGAGATCACTTAAAATGAAACATATTATTATGCTTGAGGATACAGCAACTAAAACATACAACATGCTTAGAGAGGAACAATATTTTTTACAAACTAGAAATCAAGTATAACTAATTACGGAAATTGAAACTTGATATCAGCACAATCAACTAATCATATAATCCTAACCAGTCCCAAACTCCAAACGGAGTTACATGCAATAAAAGCAAACACAAATTGATATAAACAAGTCAAGAATAGGAGATTACATACCAAACTACCAAATGGAAAGAGAAAAACACAAGAATTAACATGACTCATACAATTGGAATCAAACAACACAACTTTTACTTGTAGGTAGGGCTTTTGGAATGCCAACACCCAATTCCTCACCTTAAGATTTCCAATAGATGAGAACACAGCACTTCAGCCACTGAGATTTCCTTCAGTCACTCTCTCGGCCTCTCTAGCAGGTTCTTTTCCTCCACATAGACTGCCTTTCTCTTTAAAACAAGAAAGAATTGGTAGACAAACATCTAACCTGCATAATTGCCACCTATAACACCTAATGACTAATAAAAACGTGTTATTGATCCACAGATAGTGCGAGGTCCACAGAGGACTCGACAACCATCTTCCCTGCCTAATACATTATTGCCCAATAATGCATCCAGTAAATCGTACATCAAGGAGGCAATATTACAGACCAAGAAGACTAACTCACCGTAGTTCACCGTTTTTTACCGAGCTTACCCGTGCCCTGCGAATCGGACAACGCCGAGCCTCCGAACCCATCGCACTCTCCACGCCGCACGCCCACCGGGCCGCGCCGTGTACACCGTCGAACCCCGCAAGCCGTCCAGCCGTCGCAAAGTCTGGCCGCCGCGAGTCGTCGGTCGACGAGATCTGGCCGCTCCTTCTCTTCTCCCCTGTCTTCGCGTCTCCCTGCTTCAAATGTGAAGGAATGGCCTCTCTGGCCATTCCTTTTCTTTTGTTGTGTGTTTTTTTTTTAAAAAAAATTAAATTTAATTTAATTTAATTTCATTTATCTTTCCTACTTTAAAACAAACATATTCTTCAATTTACAATTTCACTTTTCATTTAATTAACTTTTCCCCTTATTTTCCATAATCCTTCCATTTAATAAACCCTTCAATTAAATTCACATTTAATTTAATTAAATTACTAAATTATTTTCGACTCGTTGCAAATTTTTGATTTATTTAAATTCTTCAATCGGTCCAATTCATTTTCTTCGGTTCGGTTTTCTAAATAACTTCTCAATAATACTCAATTAATTCTTTAATTCTATTATAAAATCGAGACATGACACTCATAGCGAATTTCCTTACTGTTTCACCTATTCCAATGGATTCTAGGATAAAGAAATTGACTCTTAAGGGAATGGTGGTCTGGCGTAGTCTCAGTCGCAACTACAGGCAGAAACGACAAACTCGACCCGTGAACACAAAAACTTTGTAGGGATACAAATTAAGATATTGATTTTGTTGTACATAATAAAAAATTCATTGTCTTTTATATGTTTATATTTACTTAGTGTACTTGGATAACATATGTTTATGTTTACTGGGATAATAAATGTTTGGAAAATATTTGTTTGGATTTCTAGTTTTAATAATGCCACAAGGAGATAAACTAAAACAAGGAAAAATCTTGCAAAATTTTCATTTTTTTGAAAGAGAAAGAAAGAAACTTTAACTCAAACCAAATTATCCATTTCATTCATCATCAACAAACAACTAACATGTTAATTGCAACAATTTAAGCAACCTGTGCATAACACCAAAATATACAAGGCAAAGGAATGCTGACATTCCGCCACGAAAAGTTGACATTCTGCCGCAGAAACACGTCGTTCCGTTGCGGAATGTATGATGTTCTGTCACGGAACGTTGACAACTTTGAAGCTTTAAAAAGACCTTTGGGAGCTGTGTGGTCGATCTCCATTCTGTGGGGTCGAACTCGGCTATGCGCGGTCAATCACCTTTTGAATTGCGTCATTCATAGCTTTCACAGATTTAAGAAAATTAAAACACTGTCGATCAAAAAATGAGGGGCAGTTAAACGGCTGAAGTACATATTCAAATTTTGTTGACGAGAGATAAAAGGTGGTCGATCAATATGGAGAGGTTGATCAACTAGTTGGCTTGGAGAAAAGTTGCTAATTGTATAACTTTTTTATTCCTCCAAATAACACGCCATATAATAAGTTGAAAATTTATTAGATTGAGATCTAGTGATGATTCTTTGTGGCACATCAATTACAAATGTAAACCAATTTATCAATTCAATTACAATCATATAATGTCTATGTGCATTACAGATGCAAACCAAATTATCAATTCCTTTACAAGTATATAAGATGCGTCAGCACTAAGAATTGGTGTGTCCCTGGCTAGTAAGATGCATCAGTAACTTGTTGTTTTTTTAACTTCTTCGTATATCTTTACTCACCAACAATCTCACATAGCTGAAATAGGATTTGATGAAATAAATTGTCTTTGTCGCAGGCGCTTACGTGTTACTCTTAAAAGAGCTGTAACTTGTTGTTCATATAACTTTTTCGTATATCTTTGCCCACCAACAATTTGACATAGCTGAAATTAAAAAAATTTACAATAAAGCATTTCGGGATTTATATGTAGCATTTGGAAAAAGAAAAAAGAAAAATCATACACCTTCATAAGCAAGTAAATAGGATTTGATGAATCATTTCCAGCTTGCAATGCTAGCAAAGTATCATATTTCAAGGCAATGCCAAACCTAATCAGGGAAGGTTAAGATTCACATTTGTGTTTGTTTATGCTTGTAGATCTTGCAAATCATACTCCTGCATAAATACATTGCAAATAAAATTAGCATAGTTAAAATAACACATGAAAACATAAATGTAAAAATATGTTCACCTGCGACTCGGGAACTATGTCGGGAACAAACTTGGGGATTGTATCGGGGACTATGTAGGGAATTGGGAAGCCCATAAATGTGCCATGTGAGCTTCCTTTACCGCTTCAGCCTCTGGACTTGCATTTGCCACATGCACTTGACTCTGGGCTTCCACCTTCGCACGTGCGGGATGTTGTGGCTCTAGAAGCGGCCCATATTGTATCATTGAACAACCTGCCTTTAAAATTGTTTTTGAAAATTTGCATACAGGTGTTAGATGTTTGGATGAAAAAATGATGATGTGCTTGCCCTATGAACTCTCTGACAGCTGGCACCAACCCCTACAAAAAATAACAGTATGATTCAAACATTGGTATACAACGCATAACATAAACATAGATGATTAAAGCAATCAACCGCACCTTTTATTGGTTAGAAATGATTGTCCATCCATTGCCGGATGGGATGTTGAGATCCTCGAGCAACAATTCTATAAACCAGCTCCAAGAATCCCTATTTTCTGCTTCAACCATTGCTATAGCAATCCAATAAATTTCATCGTTCTCGTTGATGCTGACAATAGTGAGCAGGTGGCCGGAGTCGCTCCCTTGAAATGGAAACCATCCAAACAGATAACCAGTCTACCACAGTTCAACAACCCTATCTTACATGTAGTCAAACACATGTACATCCTTTTAAATGTACTAATCTCCAGTTGAACACGTGGTGAGATTCCATGATTAGACTCCGAATCTCCTCGGCATACGACCATATGAGCTTGTATTGCTCATTGTCGTCCCCTTCATTCATTTTTCTGTCTACATTTCTTGGCTTTCTAGCAAGGCTGGGTGTAATGTTGACGTTAAAATATTTCCTAACTGTCTCAATTATGGAAGGAAGATCTCAGTCGGCCTGACTTTTAAATATGTCTAAAAAATGCGTTGTGACCTATTTGGCAGAGGCACGGTGGCTTTGCATCTTGCTCGAGCAAGTGTGAACATTGTTATAGCTCTTGATTTGAAATGTCATTTCACATTGCATTTTTTAGGCATGCATCAGCCACGTGCATCCATCCTAACAAGCATCCCTCAACCGATGAAGAGTCACTATGAGTGAATTTTATCCCGTACTCATTCTTCAACGCATGATTGACGATTTCTTCTCTAATATTATTAAATGAACTATACTTTTTGCCAAAACCCATACCAATGAACGTGTCTTCTACTTGTGGCGGTCGGCGAGCCTTACTCTCGCCCATGTCCATGTCTTCGTCACTAGATTTGCATAATAAATGGAGCTCCTCCTCGTCTAGAGTTGCCGAGGCAAAATGCACCACTATAGCAGTTTCGTCTCCAATTGCACATACATCATGTGTCAAAACTATGGACTTGAGTTTCACTTCAAATGGGCAATTAACAGATTCCTCAACACTCTCAGGCTTCATTGGTGTTCAACAATTTATTAACGCTTCAATTTTGCCAAAATGCAGTACACTTCAGTTCTCAGAAATCTCTAGCGTTCGCTAATCACTGAGAAAATCGCGATTAGTATAAATTGAATTTATATAAGGTAGGGAATGCAATACTTTCTGTGGCGGAAAATTGTCGTTTTGCGGCGGAAGGTTGACGTTTCGTGGCGGCAAGTGAACATTCCGCCTTAGAACGTTGTAATTTTTAATTAATTTTCATGTTCCGTGGCAGAACGTGACACTATCCACTGCGGAACGTCAATCCTAAAATGTTAATATTTAGCATTGATGTTCTGCGGCAAAATGTGAAGTGTTCCACCTCGGAACAAAATTAATACATTTAACAGCAAATATAACAGCGATGTTTGCAGCGTTTATTTTTTATAGTTCAGTAGTTAAGTTGTTAGTTAAAATATTTTAATTGTTGACTTATCATTGATTACAAAGTACAATAATTGATTTATTAATTTTCTTAAATAAAAAAAGATAATATTATATTAATATTTTAATTTTATACTCTAATTTTTTGCTTTAATGCGACACTTACGTGTTATTATTTTATTGATAAAAAATTTATAATTTTAAATATTTATATTATATCGTAATAATTTTATAAATAAATAAAAATCATGCAAGTGTCCAAGGTGCGAAATTAGAGTGCCAATGGTAGGATTACTTAATAAAAACAATGTATCTTTTGAATAATGATTTGTTAATAACTAAGAATAATAATGTTTTTAAGGCAAAAAGTCAAAGTTATATATTTATGGATAATCTTAGGATATCCAAATCTGGCGTGACAAGTTGGTGGACACCAAACTCAATATGCATTCAGATTTACTTCCACTAACCATCTCAATTATAGAACATTAATAAATTTAAAAGTCGAGATCCAATCATTTTTACTATTTTTAATTTAATATATATAATAGTTAGATATGATAATATATATAGTGTGTAGACATTGAATTAGAAATTAGCGTAATTGCTTGAGAAGTCTATTAACATTAGTTGTAAAGTCAACGTTTAATTAATTGATAATGAGAACTACTTCATTAAATACATGATGATTTTATTATTTTATTTTATTGGGAAATTAATAAATAATCATTGTATTTTGATATTAATGATAAGTTAATTACTATATAATTTTTACTAACAACTTAAATACTAAACTATAAAAAATGAACGAAACGGAATGAATATTGCGATTATGTTTTCTTTTAAAAAAAACATTGTCGTTTCGTTGCATAACATTGTCTTTTTGTGGCGGAACGTTGTCTTTCCACTAAACAAAATTTAAATATTACTTTCTGCATGCAAAACGATAACTTTCCACTGCGAAAAGACAACGCTCAAAGGTAGAACGACAACTTTCCGCAGCGGAACTATAACGTTCTGCCTATAGAAAGATTAATTTCCTCCGCGAAAAGTGAGATATTGGTGATGAACATTGGATGACAACGATGGACCAGGAAGAGGAAAGTAAAGATGGTAATGAGAACTAGATAAGCAAAATCAAGAGGAGCGGTGAGCCATTGGAAGATGTTTGAAAAACTAAAAACATGATAATTATTTTTGATGATGAGATTACCATGTCGTAGCTTCCCAACATTGTCTTCACAATAAGATTGCTTCAATTATTGGGATTTTAACACAAAACTAAAGTATAATAGAATTGAAGAGAAAAATGTTTCGACATTGTTTTTGCGATAATGTTTATTTCAATAGGTAAAGGTGATGTTTGCATTGTCCATTTTTCATAATTCAGTTTTTAAGTTAATAGCAAAAATTGTTAAGTAGTTGATTTGTTATTGATTCTATAGTACAGTGATTGTTTTGTTAATTTCTATATTTTATTTTATTTGTCCAAAGTCAAATGCACTTAAGAATATTGTTTCTTTGTATTATGAAAAAATTCATAGTGTCCATAATAAAGATAAAACATAGTACCTATTAGAAATTAAGGAATTATTTTATGAATTAATGAAAATATATTTAGGGTAAAACACATATTAGTTTTTAAATTTAAGAATAAAGAGCAGATAGATCTTTACATATTTTTGAATAAATATACTGTGAACTTAGAGCATTAACAATTAAATCTTTATCGTTATGATTGCCCTAAAAAAATTACATTTTTGTCATGTAATCGTTGTACTAAAAACTTTATAAAGAGAAACAACAAATTGTTTAGAAATTTGAATCATAGATTTTAATTTAAGAGATGTACACAATCCTATATCGATTAGGAGAAATGAAAATGAATACTTTATAATTATAGTTCTTCTTTCTATTTCGTATAATACATTTTAGATAAAATTCAATAACAAAATTATTCAGAGTTCAACTCAAAGCGGATAACATTATACTAACAGAACTAAACTAAGACTCCTAAAAGTTATGATAAACATTAGATATTATTTATCTTAATCTTTTTAAATAATCATTGTATTAGCTATAATAATTAACATTGAAGAAGGTGATTTTATTAATTATTTATAAGGAAACTTAAATTTTAAATTATTTTGATGTACTTATAAGCAAGATGATCTTCTTTTATTTTCAATTTTTCAAAAAAAAAATCCAACCATATAAAAAGCAACACAAAAAACTTATATATATATATATATATATATATATATTTCTTTTTATTTGTTTACCAAAAGGAATAGAGGAATTTGAATAATCATAATTCTTGATTGTAATTAAAATCATGTGATGTTCTGTTAAAAATTAAAATAAACGAAAGGACTATTTAAAAACAAAACAAAACTATAAGGACTTGAATGAAATAATTTAAACTTCAAAACCTAAATTAAAATACATTATAAGTATAAATATCTAAATTACATGTCACTTTGAGGCGAAGAATTAATTACATGATGTGGCATGAATTATTGTTTGTTGTGTTACTCCTAACAAATAATTATTAAATTAGAAAATTAATTGAAAATATTTATTTATTTTATGAATAGTTGATTAAAACAATAGAGAGACGTATTTATATTCAATTTAGAGATGACAAACAAGCCAGCCGAGCCGAGCCTGTGAAGGCCTGGCTCACCGAGTCGAGCATGTGGAGATCTGACTCACCGAGCCTGATGAGCCTAACGAGCCTGGCGAGCCTAACGAGTTGACTCTAAAAAATTTTCAACTCAAGCCGGCNAGAACACAATAAAAAAAACAATAAAGTAAAGAGACAAATAAATAACTAATCAGAATATCAAATGTACAAGGCAATATCAGATGTTACAATTACATTATCAAATATACAATTATAGTAGTAGAACAAAAATGTACATAAACAAATTACATTAATAACAAATGAAACAATTACACTTGTCGGAGATTGGCGATGTTGAACCTCAAATTCGGGCTCATATATACATCCATGAAGTGTTCAAAAAGGGACTTCAGAGGCTCTTCATGAGGGTGAAATCTGTTTGGTTGACATCTGTGAATCACCAACAAATTGACAGAGTCCGAGAGTTGAAATATGTCGTGCGGGTTGACATAGGAAGAGATAAATTAGTATGTAATTTAAAAGTACAATGATTATGTCACAGAGTGTGAGAAAATATACTATTTTTTATCTGTAGGTGATGTGCCCCAAGGTCCTATCACTTGAGGAGAGTTTGCAGACTCCTTTGGTTTGTTACTTGTTTTTCGTACTATCTATTGAAAGGAGATTTCGATTTCTTGAAGTTGTTGATCTCTAATTGTGATGCTCTGGATTTGGTGTGGTTTTGTTGAGATTTGGATGTGATAAAGATTGTTTTTGGAAGGAACTATATTTGGCCGAGATTCTGTTTTTTGCGCTGGACAGATTCGGCCCTGTGTTGTGGTTGTGTTTTGATCTATTTATACTCATTGGATGAAGCTCAATTTTGGCAGAGATAATTTTGATATTGTTATGTGAAGATTCTCGAAATTTGGCATTGATTGGATGTATGCACGTCGATATCTCGTTGAGTAATTTTAGGTCGCCGGAATCTGCCCAAAAAACCCTAATCTGAGGGTTAATTTTGTCAGAGCATATCTCCGTGTTTAGAACGAGTTTTAATATGAATTTTGATATGTTGCTATCTAGAATGTTGGTGTGAATCTCTAAAAATTTCAGCTCCTAATTCTTTAAGCTTTAGAAGTTATACTTATTTGAATTCAGAAGACTGGATTGATTTCTTTGGAAGTGGCCGATTGGAATTGTTAACCACCAAAGAGTCTTGGACCTTATCAATAGGGGTCATAACCATTGTAATTGCTTATCGTAACATCTGTTGATAGTCGTAATGGGTGTGCAAGTCAACTGATAACATGAAACATGTCTGCTTTGGGTGTGTCCGAAATTAAAACTATATATTATAAGTGGTTTAATTGGAAAAAAAATATATTGCAAGAAAGATTAAAAGTGACTTACATGGATCCACTCAAGAGTCACTAATGAGTCCCTCACTTGGACATCAATTATCTCTTCGTTATTAAATGTGTTATACTGGATAAAAAGAAAACATTCAAGAGATTTATTTAACGTATCTGCTTCTTATACATTGATTAAACATTGACAAAAAGTTATTTTCACCGAGTCAGATGTTGACTTTTACTTCGGAATGATAAGAGTTGTGATCTTGAAAACATTGTTTTCCTTAAAAGAAAAACATGAAGCAAAAATGTATCAGGCTCACAATAATAAAACGAGCATAACTTTCAATTGATAGTGTTTCTTACTACAATGTCTGCAAGAATAACATATGTCTCTAGGTTTCTTTTGGTATTTGCATGAGACAATCTCATGAAATCCTCTATCAATGAAAAAGATGCAATGATCAATTTAAGTATTACCATCAGACTACTAAGTATAAATTCAATATATTGTATAAAAGCAAATTGAAGACAGACCACGTGCAAATTTTGATGTGAAGCAGTTTCAGATCAGACTACTAAGTATAAATTAAATACAACGCACAAAAGCAAATTGAAGATACGTGCAAATTTTGATATGAAGCAAGTCATGGAATTGCTTCAAACGATAGAGGACACATTGCCAATATCTTCTAAACTTTGTCAAGGGTTGAAGGAGAGGGCGAATGATTGATGATAAGAGATTTGCTGGAAGGGCTGCTGGAAGGGAGTGCCATGAGCCAGTTATAGGGGAAGTTCTTCATTGGGCTGTTCAAGATGTGTCATGCGACAAAGGGGGCTCGAGAAAGAATGAGAAATAACTCAACCAAAAAACAAGCAGAGTTGCCCAACCTTTTTTACTTATTCACTTATCAAGCAGTGGAAGTCTTAAACGAGAAAATAAATAGCTAGGGTTTAACCAAATTGGGTTAACACATAGGTCCAATGGTGACATAAGATAAAGTAGAAATATAAGTCCATAAAATAAAAAAGCCAGAAATAAATGAGAAGATACAAATTAAACTGAATAATAAATAACAAGGTCAAACCTTACATGAAAAACTCACTTTAAAATAACTAGAAATAAATGCCGGGCCCATCCTGAAACAACATTTGTAGATCCTTCGAACTAAATTCTTAAGAAAAATGTCATTGAGGGGAGTTGATTAAACTCAATAGGGGTATACTTTTACATTCCATGCTAAGATTAATTAAAATAAAATAGGGAGTATGTCATGTATAAAACATCCAATATAAAATGAGTTTATAAAACAAGCTGTAGGACAAATGATAAAATATTCAACTATAGTGTGATACATAATGAAAATAGCCCCTACTGTACATTACAAAAAGCCCAGTGAAAATGGAGATTCTCATAGACTCTGCGCACACTATGTCATAGACATAAATAGTAACGGCGATACTTTGCAATTGCTAAAGCCACGTAAATAACACCCTGATCAAGTTTAGGATTTTGCGCCCAGGACACGATACAGTCACATGTCTCATTACTCTAGTTAACACAAACAAATATATCTTCCAACGATTGAATCTTCGTACAAAAACAAGACTCCTTCACAAGTCGACCAAACTTTGTTCACTCAATCAAGATGATCAATGAAATAATGTGCATGCTTAAATAAAACATGCCCAGCGAAAAATATATAGTAGTACCAAAAATCAGCGACCATAAAATAGGCACGCCATTTTATATGAGAACACGTCTCAAAATAAAGTTTTATAAAACCATGTGATGTTGGACATAAAATAAACCTTTATCTCAAGCAAGCCTACTAATAATCAAGCCCAATCAATTCCAAAAAAGTTCAATGTACATTGAATCCAAACTCTAAGCCTAAGAACTTAAGGATAACGATATCACATAATGTAACGACCTGGTTTTTCTTACATTAGAAAATGTGTAAAATTTAAAATTTTTCTTTTTACTTTAATCCTTTTCTTTTCAATTGCGTAGCGGAAGACTATTTCATTCTTAAAACCATTTAAAAGATGATGATAAAATTCCTTTCTTAAAACATTTTGTAAAACACAGCAGAACACTCATAATAAAACAAAACATTTAAAAAATACAATTCTTTTTCTTTTACATTTATAAATCACTTGACAAAACCTTTTACAACCCTTTTCTTTTTCCTAAATCCCTTAGCCTAGTCAGCCATAAGATCGGCGCCTTCAAACCTTTCATCTACTGCTTTTCTGTAATCATGTTCTCATGCGTGTACATACATCACAAGAATTAAACTAATGAGCCTAACGCTCAGTAAGTGATATAAAATAAACTATACAATGCACGTGTCATGTATCTTTTAAATCTCATATGTAGTTTCTGTTTTCATTTTCCTTTATTTTTATGTTTTAGTCTTTTTCTCTAATGCACGGGACCACGACGCCCCCGGCATAGCAGCATTGACATAGTTCAAAAGCTCGCTAGCCATTGACCGGTCCGTCCAATGCACCCGACCTAACACCTCTAGTATAGCAGCTCCGACTACGACAACTGTTGCCTACTAGCTGCTGTGCGCTCCAATACATAAACGACCTCACTAACCATTGGTTGGTCCGTCTTAGCACCAACCAGGGACCCACTATGTGATAAAGGCTCGACTCCAATCAAACCGCATGTTAGCTACTGTGTACACTGATACCACCGAAAGCTCTATTAGCTGTTGTACGCTACAACGCACAACATTCAACTCGGGCTACAATCGCCGCCTACTAGCGGCTGTGCACTCCAACACTTAAACATCCTCATTCACCCGTTGGCTGGTAGTCTCGGCACTGACCAAGGACCAACTAACAAGCCCACATCTTATATCATCTCTTTTACATTTATCTCATTTAATTAATTTATTATCTATTTCTATTTCCTTTTCAAAAACCATGTGTGAAACCATTTTCGTATTCTTTTGAAAACCATGATGCGTGCAATGTGCGTGAATGCATACAGTTCAATCTCCTCTATGTAGGCCTCAAAACATACTTAATCTCATTATCATTATCTTTAACTCAAAATTAATAAACATATCATTAAAAGAACCTATATCTAATAAACACGCAGTAAACATCAATACAATCCTCAGAACATGATCACAACCTAACTTAATAATCTATTAAAGCATTAAACAGTCAACATACAATTCTTAATTCTTGCGATATAGGCCTTTCGGAAAAACACATACATGTCACTTACGTCGAAGTTTTAACGCGTATCAGCACTTAGTCATTATCCTTTCTCCCCTTTATAATACCTCCAATACGTTCAAAACCATAACATTTATTCATTTATAATTATCCCCAAAGTTTCACAAACCATAATGCCTAACAATTCCAACATTCTACTTAATAACCAATAGAGGGCTTAGCAACCAATGGACATTCACACACATTAAGCTTCACAGTACATGGTTGTTCCAAAACACACTAATTACAATCCATAATATATCCTTAACAATTTCTATTAATGCAGTAATTAAACAGAGAACCATTTCCACCAATATAACATATTTTCACACCATTTTTTTCATTCTCCATAGCTCATAAGCAATAACCAAAATAGGGGACAAAACAGACTCATAGAATAAAAACCATTTGTAACCCCTTGCATTATTCATCTTTTACTTCCAGCAACAACCAACTCATAATCCATAAAAATCGAGAAAGGAGAGGCAGGATACCTGAAGACCCGAGAGGAACAGGAAGCAACCCATACTCTCATCCTCCATTTGCTTCTTTCATTGCTCAACGTTTTCAATCCCCAGAGAGTTCATTGTCTCTCTCCCATCTCTCTGTCATTCTCTTATCATTCTCACACTCTCTTTTCCTCTATGTTTCCTTCACTAGAGAACCCTCGACTCAACCTCATCACTAGAGAGGACACAACTCTTTCTCTCACACTCACCAGAGAGCACACAACTCTTTCTCTCATGCTCACCAGAGAGTTTTCCTTCTTCTCTACTTTTTCTCTAGAGCTCACTGCCCTTTTCTCTCTTTCTCTTCTCTTCTCCGTTTCTATTTTCTCTTCAGCAGCTTCCCTTATATGTTTCATGCATCCCCATAATCTCACCTAATTCTCCTTATAATTTGTCATCTGTAAAGAAGAACACATGGGAGAATCATGCCTTGGGATTTTCAATCTGTCTTCTCAGGCTGCAAATTCACATGGGAGCGGTGGACAGGTGCATCGATCACTAATGTAAAGACTGGCCCTTTTGGGCCCAAAAAAAAAAATTAAAATTAAAATTAAAATTTAAACTCCCCCTTTCGGGGGAGTGGTTGCTGAAAAAGGGGATACCTTTTCCCCCTCTTTCAGATCGAGTGGGGGAAGGTGCCCCCACTCTCTCTCCTTCTTCCAGCAACAAAAATACACCCCACTTTCCCTATATTGCGATTGAGAAGGGGAAATCAACCCCACTTCCTCCATTTTTTTTTTTTTAAAAGTCCTTCTTCCTCTCCATCATTTCTTTTCTGCCAAGCCGCAATGGAGTATGGGTAATCGAAGTTGAGGAATTAGCTTGGGTCTTTGAAGGCATTTTCTGGTGAGGATTGTATATAAAGGATTGGGTTTTCTCTAACATTTCAGGATCTAAAATGTCGATGGGTAAGTTTCAAGCTTTCCAAAATTTTCTGTCATGTTTCTTTCTGAAATAGATTCTAATATAGAATTAATGGCCAGTGTTTTCCAAAAAGGATGAAGTTTGATTGTCGATTTGGACGTTCATCTCTAATTACGACTCGGTTGACTGTGATGTTCATCGCTGGTAAGTTTTCTCCCAACGTTTGTTAAATTTTAGAAATTGTTAGGTGTGGGTCTGCAATACTGTTGTCATTGTTGGTTTGTTGAATGGTTTTGAAAGGAAGTTCTATGGAAATGGCTTTGAAAGCTTATGTTTTGTTGGATAGGAGGCCGAAGGTCGGGAAGGACTCCCGACCAGAAGCTTCAGTTCTTCGACCAAAGAGCGATTTTATCAAATTGCTATGTACAGTCCCTTAGGCTCGAAATCTTTGAGGAAGAGCTTCCACTGGAACTAGTGATTCTTTTTCTAACGTAGTTGGTCGCAAGGATTGCGACTGAAGTTTGCCCATGGACAAAGAAAAATGGTTACAGGCCAAATGGATCACGGTCCGAGTCTGGCCATATCCTAATTGGGCTGGACTCATGTACTATTTGAGTTAATCTTATTAAAGTGATTTTTGGCCAATGTTATTTGGGCCTCAATATGTGGCCTCCATATTGGATCTCCAGATTTGGGCTTCCATATTGGGCATTTAGATTTGGGCCTCCAATTGGGTTATACAACCAATGAGTTGTTATTGAGTATTGTAAAGTTTATTAAATGGGTTGGGTTCCCGATTTGGATTAAAGTCTAGTTTCAAATTAAATCCTGATTTTTAATCAATTATTGTGGCTAGGTTTTAACACTTCAAAATTTTGGAAGTATTCCGGACTCTTTCATTGGGCTTGGTATCGGTTGGCCCAAGTGAGGTAGGGGTTATTTTATATTTAACGTACCTTAATTCCTAAAATGTAAATATTCAATTATATTCGAGCATGTCACTTTTACTTTTTAGTTCATTTACATTTATTTATTTTTATTGTTAACTAAAGTAATGAGATATCTATATGTGTCGTGTCCCTGGGCGCAAAACCCTAAACCTGATCAGGGTCTTTTTGGCTTGCGATCGCCTGAGTATCGCTTTTGTTAAATTTTGTTACTCAATTCATTGCTCATCAACACTTCTTTATACGTTAATCTGTTAATTTAATTAACTGAAAAGCCTGTTAAATTCACATGACATATAAGTTGAAAATAAAATAATTCCATACTGAGTTTTGTCGACTCACCCCAAATATGACTCCATTTTTCAGGAAATGATCAGAGTAGTTCCCCATTGCCATCTCAAGAGAAAATTTGGAGTTTCCCCAATTTTTAATTATTTTTAGACTAAAGATAATTTAGTGAGGTTTGTAACTTAGTTATATTTTATGTCATTTCTATTAAATTTTAGACTTTGTTAAATTGGATTACATTATTGTCACTTTTGGACCTTTATTTTTTTGCCCTAATCTGTAACGTGAATATTTAATTCTTCCGCTGCTATTTATTGGATTTAAGTGAGGGTTGGACGATTTGGTTCCTTTTTGGGCTGGATCGTTCCCCGTTCTGTCTCGAATCCCCTTTGGGGCGTGACAGCTAACACCCACGGCCAAATTCCTGGTCGATGGAAACGTCAATCGCTCCAATGTTAAAACATATTTCCCTCAAAACATCATGGTACCAGTTGACATGAATGTCGATCGATAATTCTCAGTCGACAGTACTATCAACCGATCTAAAGTGATCTCACCATCCGCCCCACCGACCGTTCGCTCAACCGCCACTCATATTTTTGCCCCTGTAATGTTTTTCGGTTGATGATAATCGACCGATTACACGACTGAAAAACCAAAATGCAATCTGTAATATATTTTGGTCAAGCATTTAGTCGACCGATTTCTATCCGACATCCGTCGACCGAATCCTTCTTTTCTCCACTCACTGTCTTATTTCTCCCATTTTAATAACTTAACATTTTCCTTAATTCTTTCTTCCTTTCATTAATTCAATAATCCTTAAACAATAATCCCCTCTTAATCAATTCTAATAATTCTCATATAATAAATCCTCAATAATCATCACTAATTGCACCCATCATTATTACGTTTACTAAACGTATTTTTCAGAGTATTACCCTCCAAAATAAAACCACTCCAATAATTTATAATTAATATTATTATTAGTCCCAGCTTAATTCCAGATATTACACATAATCAGCGTTGAAAATCATTGTTTAAAATTCTAACTTTGGGCTAAATAAAATGACTTAGAAATGATTGAGTCGGGAGCTCAAAACAGTGTCAAAACAGGCTCTGAAACGACCCAAAAATATTTAAGTTTAAAGTGCAAATTAGACCCAAAACAGGGTTCGGGTTGCATCCAAAATAAACCAGGTTGTGGCCCAAAATTGAGGTTGAATTGCGACTCCACATGGCTGAGTTGGCTCAGCTTGGTAGAGGGGCCAGGGTCGCGACCTAGCCTCTTTCAAGTCGCTGCTCAATGCCATCTTCCACAATGCCTGCCACACAAAATCACTCGATTTCCCATACTTTTCGGCAAATTGAGATTCAATCAATTCATAGAATATTGAGTTATGAAAATAACATGAGTGAGTTCAATAATTGACCATTTATAATCCAAAACTTTAATCCTTTTTCTTAAAATCATCTTAATTCCAAATCACTGATGATCGACAGTAAGGTTTGAGATTTACCTCATGAGAGCGTCCAATTCCTCTAAATCGTCGAGCCCCAATTCGCAATCACTCAAATGATTTTTCATAGCACTAACTTAAAACATAAAGGAGGTTTAAGTTTTGATTCTTTTGCAAAATTTTTATCACACTGAGGTAAACAACACTTACCAAACTCCAAGTCTCTAATTATGCTTGAACAAAGGCATTTTCCTCCTTGCCTTTGTCAATGGAAAAGAGGAGATATGCAGAGAGGAGGAGGAAAGTTTTGTTAGCTTAATAAGTATTAAACCTAGTTCTTTTGATGATGTGTAATTGAATTATCTATAAGTTGTTTATAAGTTATAAATATGATTTCAATTGAGTATATTATTGATCTTCATTGAAAATACCCTCTAAAATGGGTATTTAAATGTGCTAACATATTTGTTAAAGTCCTTGTAGTTAATATTTTAAATTTTGGGACTTACAAGTCTTAATTCAAGCAAAACCGAAGTGGCGGTCGACCAAGGTAGGGTGGCGATTGACCAGAAATATTACAAAGAGTGTGAAGTTTTTGAAATCAATGAAGGTGGTCGACTGGAAATATTATAATGTCCTAAAAAATTTTGAAGTGGTGAAAGCGGTTGACCAGGACGAGATGTGATAAACTGGAATAATTACAGAGAGTAGACCTTGTTTTTGGAGTACAGATCGCAGTTGACTAGGGTGAAGTGCGTTTGACCAAAAATATGATAGAGCAAAATGGTTTTTCCGAATCACGCTAAAGTGGTCGATCTGGGAGAGCATAGGCCGACTGGTGCAGTAGATCTAAATAAAAATTGGTCGACCAAGTCATATAGAAAATGCGTAACGGTCATGAAGCGTTCAACCAAGTGATTGAGTGGTTGACCGATCAGCAGTTTTTCTAAAGAAATCTATAAATAGAAGAGAGCTCTAGATAAGCAATCAACAACGAAGTGCTGCAAAATTTTCTAGCATTCTCAGTCTTCATTTGCAAGTTTAAGAACCTACTCTTTTTTTATATTCATTGTATTATACTTGATGAGAGTGCGGCGACCCTGTTTCAAATATTTCAATGAACCATTATTTATTTCGTATGGGGGATGAAGAAGTCGTTGTAAGATTGGATTGATGCCCAAGAAGTTCAATCAACTGTAACCAAGAAGGTTGAAGTGGAAAGATCTTCAAGGAGGAGCCTTGACGCGCGGACGTAAGCATGTTTGACCAAACTGAGTTTCCAAATTTGTTTGCACCTCTCTTCCTTATCTCTTTCATTGCATATTTTGGTTGTTCATGAAGCGTAGTAATTATTAAACTCACATAAGATCATCTAGTGGCATTTAAATAATATAATTTACTTAATTATATGAAAAAGTTTGATAAGCTCCCCCACTCCCAAGGATAATATCAATCCTACAAGCTTATCTAAGGTGGAGAAGTTTCCATTTATTGCGTAGCTTCCACCCTTAATAGGGGAAATTAATTTTCATTAAATTGAATAATCCTTACCCAAAATTAAAAATTTAGTAGTGGTTACAAGACATCCTTAATTAGATTCGTGATCACGTATCCAATGTTAAATCTGTTTCTGTTGTAGAATTTCTCCATCACATAAAGATCCATGCAATTGACATGGTCTCTATGTCTATGTAATGCCCCAAAATTTATTTTTCCTAAAATTTCAAAACCCTAAAAATTTTGCCAAATTAATTAACAAATTAGGTTTGATTAAGTCGTTGTAAAACTCTAATTAACACTTATAAATCCTTAAAATTCTCGAAATCATTGATTAAGAAAGAAAATTGAGCATTAATTATTAGAAAGTATTTATTTAATTCATTGTTATTTACAACTTTTAATAAACTTTACTTAATAAAACATTTCATTAAATATTTCTATTAAAAATACTAAACCAAATTAAAATTTCACTTACAAAGGAAATTAAATATGAAATAATAACCAACAAAAATGGAGTTTATAAAAATTTCATCAATGCAATATTTTTACAAATTACAGTGGAATATATTTATATAAAAAAAACAATATGTAAACACCTATATTACAAAACTAAGGGTGAGAAAAACTTAGTAAGTAAAAATACGTGCATAATTAAATTTAATTCTATGCATTACCGAATTTCAAGACTTAAAGTTACATACTAGTTGGAACTCATTTTCCAGCTTTACCATGAATTCAGGTTTTCATTAGTCATCTCAAATTTTCATGGATTCAGACTTTCATTAGTCATCTCATGCGTTCAGACTTTCATTAGCCATCTCATCATGCTTTTTTGTTAATTCCGTAAGATTCATGCATTCATATGTATACAAGATGACCTACCAATTTCATCTTTATTTAAATCTTATGTCAATGTCTAATTATGTTTATGCATTTAAAATATCAGGATTTAAAACAATAGAATAAAGTTATATAAATAAATTAAATAAAAATATACTTTGTGATGTAGGGCCGATGGCCAAAATGTTGAAAACTATATCTTTACTTACCTGGATTCTGAGAAAAATAGGATTTTAGGGTTTCTTGAGCCTTCAAATAATCTAGTGTGCCTAAAGAATTAATCGTGGTTAAATTCCTTCTAAAAAAATATTATTTGAAAGAAATTGAGTAGAAATTCCTTACCAATAAAAATCATTAAACAGAGCGGCGTTGAAATAGGATAGTTTGGTAGAAATTTGGGTTGAATTTGGATCGGGTCGGGTTCAGGTCTGTTTAGGTGGTTTAGTTTGGTTTGATTCGGTTCAGCAGCTCATGTTTGGTTCAGCAGTTTAGGTTCAGTCTAGTTTAGCAGCTCAGATTCGGTTCAACAGTTAGGTTTGGTCCGGTTCAGTAGCTCAAATTCGATACAGCAATTCAGGCTCGGTGCAGTTCAACAGCTCAGGTTCGGTATAGTAGTTCAGGCTCAGTCCGATTTGGTTCACTCCAACTTAAAAAAGAACCGGTCTTCCTCCTTGGTTCTTCTCCTTCTTATTTTTCATGAAAGTGTTCGAGAGCCCATGAAGGAGAGACTTCTCTCTGGTCGATCGCCGGAGGATGGGTTTCGTCATCACTGGAGGTTCGTCATTCGCCGGAGGTTCGACGTTCTGGAAGGAAGCTCATCAGTGAGGTAGGGTTTCGGTCAATGGAGATTTTTCTTCGCAGGACAGAGAGCAGTAGAGTGAATTGTGAGGTGAGTTTTCATCCATCACCGTGTCTCCTATTTATAAAGGAGGATTTCAACTAAAACCCCCTAAAATCCGAGCTGGTTTCATATTTTTGGAGCTACAAAGCAAGTGTTAAACTGTTTGTTGCAAATTGAGTTTTGAAACTCGCTCTGTTTTTTTAGAGATTTTAGGGAAAATTCACAGATTATGGTTGAAGTTTGTTGAAATTGATTTTGATTTGGGGTAAATTCAAATTTTGATTCAAAATTTGAAAATTAACTTGTTAGTGTTAGCCTTTTTGTTAAGGCTAAGTTTTATTTTGATGATGACTAAAATGTTATCTAATTTAATAAATCAATAAGTTGTATTTTATATTTTTTGGATATTATTCTTAATATGTTTATCATAATATTTATATATGTGTTCATTGGAAATACCTTCAAAATGAGTATTATTTATGTGCTAACATGTTTACTTGAGTCCATGTAATGTTGCATATATTTTAGGGACTCAGTATAGTTCAAGGTTTAAAGTGGAGTGAAGGTGCGGATGAAGGAAGTTGGCCAAAAATGATATTTGGAGTTTTCGGACGCACACAATTGAGTGAGGTCGAAGGCCAACGTCCGAATTCTCAATGAGGACGAGTAAGGATGCAGGGATTGCGTCCCAATCTACAGTCTGGTGTTTTCAGACGATATTGGACGAAGGCGGACGATAGAGAACACGGAAGTTTTGAATCTGTACAATTCTGGTGACTTTTTCTGAAGATAGCGAACGATAGTGAACGAGGACTCTATGTCCGAAAAGTCCAGATTTTGCCAACGGACGGATTTCAACGGCTATTTTCTTCAACGGTTGGATAATGACGACCGAATACTTTTAGGATGATCCAAAAAGTCCGAGGCCTATAAATAATGGTTCACTCCAAGCTCAAGGTAATGACCAGATATTCGAGGCGAAGCCCTGCCGAAATCAATACTTGAATATTACTCACTGTGAGTTTTTATTGTAAATCCAATTCTCTCTATTCCAAACTTGCGAATTGATTTGGGGGAATTCGGATTTGTTAGATTTATGCGTTAATTTCCGATTCTATTATTTGCGCTAAATTGTAAAGGGTGACGCCCTACGAATTCGTCATATAAGAGTGACGCCCCGAAACAGTCATAGGCTCGATTGAACGCTCATAAGTTCAATCAATGGTTGACAATTTGCAATAGTCAAAGGATGACGCCCTTAGAATTAGTCTTTGTAAACGGTTTAATTGACACTCGTAAGTCAATTATGTTAGCCTTTTTGTTAGGCTTAGTTTTATTTTGATGATGACCAAATGGTTTAATGTAATGAAAATAATAAGTTGGTTAATTGTGTTTTTATTGATAATGTATTCAATATTTTATTTATTATATTTATACTCAAATTTATCAAAAATACCCATATTGAGGGTATTAAAGTTCTCTAATATGTCTATCTAAGTCCATGTAATGAATGCATATCGTTTTGAGACTTATGAAAATCAAGAAAGGGAAGAAGGAGCAAAAGGTCGACGAAACAACACAAAAGGTCGACCTCAATGTGCATCTAAGAAGGAAAGGGTCGACCTTGAAGCAGAAAAAAAACAGCTTGCCAAAAAAATTCTGCAATGAAGGAAACAGTCGACCGCTTTGACGAAAGGTCGACCGCATCATTTGAAAACTCTTTCTCGCCCGTCTTCAAAATTCTACTGGAGGTCCATCAATGAAGGAAAGGGTCAACCGCATAGTCGACCGCAAAATGGACAGATTGCTCTGCAGTTTCTGCATGAAGGAAAAGGTCGACCGTGCGGTCGACCGCACAGAAGGCAGTTTGCTTCCAATGGTCAAATCTCAATAGGCAGAACTCCAACGGCTAGTAAAAGGGTCGACCCTTTAGGGAATAAGGTCGACCACTTGAGCAGTGTTTATAAATATGAGATCGCTCCAAGCTCAACGAACAAACCGAGAATCGTGACGAAGCCCTACCGAATTTAATACGCGATTCTAATCATTGTGAGCTTTTAATATTGTTGTAAATCCAATTCTCCCTAACCCATAAACTTGCAAGTTATATTTGGGAGAATTCGGATTAGATAGATTGTGCTTTAATTTTCGTATTCTATACTTGTGCTTGATTGTAAAGGGTGATTCCTTTAGAATTCATCACACTAGGGAGACAACCCGAAACACTTGAAATAGTCGTAGGCTAGATTGAACGCCCGTAAGTTCAATCATTGGGTGACGTCCCGCAATAGTCAAACATTGGGTGACACTCTGCAATAGTCAAGTTTAGGGTGACGTCCTATAAGAGTTAAAGGTTGACGACTTTATAATTAGTCAAGGGTGACGCCCATATTAAGAGTCAATTTGTAAACGGTCTATTGGCACCCCTAAGCTAATTGTTTAGTGTATCTCCAAGTGGAACTTGGAGTGCAGACGTAGGCGAGTTTGCCGAACCGCGTAAACAAATATTGTGTGCACTTCTCTAACCCTTATTCTTTACATTATTGCATATATTTGTTATCGATATTTTAATTATATGCATTAAATCACTTAGGGTTATTGGAGATTAAAATATCGCACGAAAATATTAGAAACGCTATATTCACCCCNGTTATTAGAGATTAAAATATCGCACGAAAATATTAGAAACGCTATATTCACCCCCCCTCTATAGACGTATATCGATCCTACAAATTAGTTAGTGGATCTCCAAGTGAAACTTGGAGTGCGGACGTAAGCTAGTTTGTCGAACTGCGTAAACAAATATTGTGCACTCTCTCTAACCCTCTATTTACTTTGTTGCATATATTTGTTATTGTTTATTTTAATTATATGCATTAAATCACTTAAGGTTATTAGAGATAAAATATCGCACGAAAATATGAGAACCCTATATTCACCCCCTTTCTATAGGCGTATATCAATCCTACAGTTAGGATAATATTCTAATTCAAAATTCAATAATAACTAAACCCTAGTATATTACAGTTCATCACGCGGCAGAATTGTGTAGGTTATCATATGAATAATGACTCTAGCTTTGGCGTTTAGGTCATTGGATTTGGGCTTATAGAAAGATACAACATTGGGATTTCAGTGCAACTGTTGCAGCAATGTCAGATCTTCTCATTGTTTGATGAAATATGGGTCATTGGATATATGAAAATACTGGTCGGTTAGTTCCTCTGTGGAGCATTCAAGCAGCTCATTTAGAGTTATCCAAATCTCCCGCCCAAACAAATACGTTCTCAGCTCCAAAAGTTGGTTGTCCAGCTTCAGATTCGCATAAAACAATTTCCCAACCCGCTCCCAATATCTCATCTTGCATAACCTAGCAAGTGAAATGTGCTCAAACATAACTTCTATTTCAAAATCTACGAACGCATTGAATGCTACCTCCTCTTAGAGATAATAATAGACCGGCGTCAACTATCATTATTGTACCTTTTCGTGTACAACGCAATCCTGAACTCAAATGAAAGGTATTCCTATGCCAGTAGGCGATGGCTGGTCGAATCACCTTGTCATTGATCTTGTGCTACGGACTTTACTCTTCATGGTGATTTTTGGAGCCTTAGATGCCATTTTAAGGTTCAAAACTTGAAAGGTCGCTGGGAAATTGCTCAGAAATCGCCTAGGTCAAGAAGAAGTGCTTGCAGCGGACGTTCTTTCCCATTTCAACTTATATAAATGGAGTTAAAAAGACATCTGCTCTATGAGGACGCCCATATAGAAAAAAGGCACAAAACTTTATTTTTGAAAGCGCACACGTTTTTCCTATTAACATTCACATATAATGGACGTCCTTCATAGTTAACAGATGTCTGCTCATTTTAGTATGGACATTCGCTTTTGTGTGAATGGGTATATGCATATGTTCGTTATAAGTATGGACGTCTGCTTTTATGTAATATGGTATAATCAGATGTTGAGGGGTGGCGCGGGCTTCCGGGTGACATCTCTTAACGAAAAATGTGATTGCGAAGTTTGCGTCGTTCATTTTTCGTAATTTAAGGTTTTAGTTGTTAGCAAATTTAGTTTAATGTTTGGTTTGCTGTTAATTTCAAAGTTTAAGATTTTTTTTGTTGATGTCCTTTTATAAAATGAGAATGTTACATTTATTCTCCATTATTACTCTCTAATTTTGACCTCTTTGTGTAATTAATGTAATAAATTACAAATAATTAAAAAAATTAATAAAATAATCACTAAATTATGGAATCAATAACAAATCAACTACTAAACAATTTTTACAAATAAATAAAACATTCAACTATGAGAAATGAACAATGAAAACCTCGTCGTTAATCTATTGAAAGAAATGTTAAAAATGAGAAAACTTTTCAAAATAGAAGATTTCTAGTTAACCGGTTCGAAATTGATTTTGGTATCAAAATGGAAGATTTTCAGTTAACTGTTTGTTGAAAAATCAATGTACTCCAAGCTAAATATATTTCCGATTCACATAGAAAACTCATCGGAAAACAGATTTTAGAAACGTTAAGCTATTTGAAATTAATTTTGATATAAAAATGAAAAATTTTCAGTTAACTATTTGTTGAAAAATCAATGTTCTTCAAGCTATACATGCTTCCAATTCACTGACAAATTCGCCAAAATATTCATTGCTTACTACATTGAAGAATGACAAAGTATTCAGCAAATAATCTGGAAAGAAGACAACGTTTCTTAGTGGAACAAATACTTTCTACAGCAAAAACTAGCCTTTTGTTGCGAAAAGTTAAGTTCTTGACTTTTCCATTGCGAAAACAAATTGAAAATTTTAACATAAAATGTGACAAGAATAATTACTCTATTCATTTTTCATAATTGAGTATTTTATTTATTAACAAAAATTATTTAGCAATTGATCTATCATTAACTTCATATTTCAATATTTGTTTTATTAATTTTCTTAATTACAATAATTATTAATTACACCTATCAATAAAAAAAATAAAAAAAGATTACTCTTTCAAAATTAATTATCTGAGGTCCCAAAAAGCAAATAAGCTTATGTATAATTGTCTTTTATTATAATTATTCTTTTTTTATACATAAAAACCTGATTAAGATTTAAAACAGTTTGAGATGTCTTCTTTACATGAGCTTGAAACCAAGTATCCTTTCAACTTAATTTCTCTGAAAATATTATCAAAAGATAAAAACATTTGTCCTCCGGGAATGGCTCTTTCAACCTCTAAGCAACTACGGACCTGGTCGAGCCGTCCTTGTCCGACAAAGTTTACCAGAAGAATCCGCTCCCTCTGAAGGCATTCACTCTCTAATTTGCAGATATTCTTTCCCTAATGATCGAAACACCAACACTAGACTCTCATGCATTGGACTCTGCTGCCATGGCAGCAGAGCTTGATGATCAAAGAGATGGAAGAAATCATTAAATGTAATTTATATAATAAGGTTCGTTATTCATGTGTCATAGTAAGTCTAAAATAATAAAGAAACTTATAAAGGGTGCACAACACGACAATAAAAAGTCACCGTAAAGGATGGAGCTCTTGTAATTCATATACCTAATCATTTCTCCAGATATGGAGATTTCTGCTATTATGGGCATCTTATTTTACTCCAAAAGCATAAGGTTAAGAATGTGTTCTAGTTGAGGATGAACCTGAAGGTGCTGCCGATAAGAAAATTGAGGAAATTGCAAAATTAGCATAGATCCAATGTACAGAGAAGTATCAAGAAAACTAATGCAATTCTCCTTTCCACATTTTCTACTTTCTGGCTATTGTGTATTCATCAAGGTGGAAACAACTGAAGTTACTTTACCAATTAGAAAAATCATTATTTGGCGAAATCAAAATATCCATTATCATTTTGGCAATTATCAATGCTCTAACTTGGCCGTTAATGAACTTCAAAAACATACTTTCATGCTTAAAAAAGTGCTACATTTATTTAAAATGAAAATTTAAACCACTTTTTTAATATTTGCTCGAAAAAAGTGGTAGTTTAAGAATCATATGTAGAAACGGGTCAGGGGATAGAATAGCAGCAAATGAGGTTAACAATCCAGCAAATAAAGTACAAAAAGCCAAAAAATAACATGAAACAAATACCAAAAATTAAAATATTTAAACAGAAAAAATAAAAAATGAAAATTTTATTCACCTTAGTTTGAATCCCCTGACGACTTAATGCCATGGCGCTTAAAAAATTCTCTAAATCCATAGGAACTCAGGTCATAATTGAACTGTAAATGTTCAGAAATAAGTATATACTAAACATATCTGTTGTATAACTCTCTCAAATTAATGTATTATTCATCCATTTATTTATATTTGGATCATAGATATGGCAAGGAGCCTCTTAGGCTCTTTCATCTCCTGGTCTATGGGCACCTAAAGCTAAGACGTCAATTCAAATCTAATAATTATTATTTAGTGAATTTTGAAGTAATGTTTTTCCGATATTGAGAGTCATTCAAATCACTAGATTCGAAATTAATAACTCGTCCTTAGGCAATGATAGGTAAGAAAATCATCTTATTGCTGTCACATATTGGACACAATGACATAAATGCCAAATTAGCACCTCGTAAACCACTAACAAACAATAATTTGAAAGAAGCAAGAAACCTTACTGGCAAGACCTTCACGGAGTATTTTGTAACATTTGGATCTGCAACCCTTGCTTGATTAGCTGCCTGCATGACATAGATAAAATGATTGAATTTTATTTTAACATAAGAACCAAGAGTTGAAAAGAAAAGGATAAAAAATGGAGGTTAAGAAATTTCTAAATAGCGAGTAAATAAAATCACGTAATGTTATCTCTGTCAAATTTGAGAACTCAAAAAAAAAAAAGGGAAGGAAACTCAAATAAATTAAGTATAGACCCATTTTGCACCTAAAAATTGATTTTTTATCCGCAATAAAAAAAATAATACTAAAAGCTCAAACCAAAACAACCTTTACAAAAAGTTTTAACATATGCTCAATAACTTGATCTCACCTATGTAAAGATTAATGTAATGAGTGAAAGAAAAATATTCAAAGAGAATACCAGCAACCGGTTTCACATAGTAGTGAAAATCAGTTTGGTTCAAACTTGGTAACCAAACCGAACCGAACCGAACCGAAATTTTCGGGTAGGTTCGATTTGGTTTTCAACATGAAAAAATGAAATTTGGAACTGAACCAAATAATTAGATTTGGTTCTCGGTTCTAATGAAGAAAAACCTACTAAAATCAAACCGAATCGAATCAAAACTATAATAAACTACCGGGTTTACGCCTTTGAAAGATAAAACAGCGGAAATATTTCAACAAAGTTCAAATTAAAATCCAAAGAAACGTGTATCTATTAAAAGAATCAAAGAAACGTGCGCTTTTACAACGTACACGTATGCTTCTGCAATGGATATCCGCCAATCACTATCTGTCACTTATACCATTCTGCAGACACATTTCATTCCACAGATACCACCTCACATTCGTGGATACCCACACTTCTGCAGACACGTATGCTTTCATCGTGGATGCTTGCGCTTCCATTACGAATATCCGCTCATCACTATCTATCACGAATAATATACTGTAGATATCATCTCACATCTGTGGATATCCACACTTCTGCCGCAAAGGCATATGCTTTTGCTGGGAATATCCGCCAATTACGATCTGCCACGTATAGCATTTCGTAGACACACTTCATTCCGCAAATACCATCTCACATCCGCATATATCCACACTTCCACGGACGCAAATACATCCGCATATACACTTTCTCCGCAGACATCAACATATCCGCAGAGGCACGAATGCATTTCATCCTACCACTTTAACCTCAAAATTTCGACACCGACTTTCCTAACCCTATAACATACATTTCATTCGTGAACAACCGAAAATCGAATCAAAACCAAACCGAGGAACACCGAAACCGAGGTTTGGTTTTCGATTGGTTTTCATGCTATGTCGGTTCGGTTTTGGTTTTACTTTTCCAAAAACAAACCAAACCGAACCAATTCCACCCCCAATTTCACATAATAAAAAAATAACTCTTATGAAGACTTCAAATAATCCAAATTTCTGATCCTTCAATTATCTTCTGAGGCTAAGTAACCTTGAGACTTGTCCCAAAAGATCTAATATGATGCAATATATCTTAAAACCAGAAAAAAAAATGACGACCACGTTGCCCATACAAACATGCATCAACAGCATGGTAGAAAAAGAGTATCCATAAAGATTTATATCATTATATTCACCCATCATAATATTAATCAAAATTCCATGGCCAATGAAAGGTCAAGACCCATCTTTTCTTAATAAAGAGATCATTCTATCTTCTTAGAACAAGCCAATAGAATATGAATTAAACAATATAAAAGGAAATCATAAAACCAAGAAAGAATACACTTTATTCTACTGACAAAAAACCACCACGATCGTCTTGGAAAGCTAAAAACACGAAGTATGTTTAATGGTGTTTTCGTTCAATTCAAGGTTTTGTGAGCACATTAAAGACCTTAAAGAAGCAATGTAAATTGAAAGAAGGCATGTAATAGAAAACAGGGGGAATATTAAACGCCATACCATCAGTCAGAAACAAAATGAAATAATATTAAAAGCAGCGACCAGACTCACAAAATCACCAGTCACAAAGCAAAAGAATGTTGTTAGGACTTGAAGGATCGAACCATCAACCATTACTTCGATGATTATCAAGTCTATAAACTCTGGTTTTTTTAACTAAGTAACAACTCCAAATTGTTGGACAATTTTTTTTAACTAACAGAAAAGGAAAGAATTTATGAATTATATCAGGGATATGGTACAATGAAAACAAGACCTGGATTGCTAAAATAGTAGTCTTACTTGCTCAGGGCTGTGAAAAATTTCAACAAATGGATATTCCTTCTTTTGCCGTGATATACAGAAACCTGGGTACTTTGGGCACTCAACCTGGTAAATGCAAAACAAAACTAAAAAATGATAAAAATGTGAAAGATGCTACAATGTAATGTTAGGACTACGAAAAGACAATGTTTTGGAATAACTTACTCGCAAAAATTTTACATGTGGATGAAACTCAGCAGCGGCTTCCTCAAGGACATTGTCAAAATGTTTTGTTAAATTACTTCTGCATAATTTGATATTGTAAGGAGATATAAAGAACCAAATGAATACATTTAAAGCACTATCATCTTATACTTGATTGTAAATGCAACCACTACTGGAGAGCCATCATGAAGGAGTTGAACAAACTCCCGCTCTGATGTGAAATGTATAACTCGCGAAGGCCCAAGATCCTTTGGATAACCAATGTAATACCTATGCAGGAAAATGTTCTTAGAAATGTCCCCAAAAATACACTATTTAGACTTTATGAAAGTGAAGTCATTCTACGAGGAAATAGAACGCCCAACTCCACCATAGCAAAACACTCTGATTTATATTGGATCTCAACTTTGAGCAATTATTTCTAGATAACAAGTTTGGAGTTTATACTGCCAAGATGACAACTTTATCCTAAATAACAAGCATGCCTTTTATATGCATCGAACTTTGGGTAGCAATGAGTAATAGCTGGATAGGACCAGACCAACTAAGTGACAAAGAATCTCGTTGATTAAGTTCTTACAATTTTGACAAGATGAAGTAGAGGAAAACTAAACTTACAAGTGTAGAGTTGCTAGCTCTGGTTCCTAAATCAAGTCATGGTCTAACACATAGGGAATGTTTTATTCTATTCAGCTTCTTTACCATTACTTCTCGGGAGAAGGATTATTTGCATAACAAGTAAACTGAAGTAAAGAAAATGTGAGAACATTGGGAAAAAATTAACCACAAAAAACAAGAAACAAAAGAGTGCCTCACTTGCATGTTCTACGGAGATGGCTGATAACGTTAGCAAAAGTGGAAGGCTCTTCCATTCTAAAATATGATGAATTTGACCTGCTTTGGAGCATTGTACGAGTTTTATCAGATGTGTGCTATCATCATGCAGTAATAGCTTCACTAAAAGTTAATAAAAGAGTCTCGTAATAGAGAGATAGTTTAGCTTCCAGGATACCTAAAACAAAGATGACCATAAAAAATGTGAAATATTTAATAGAATCAGGTTTTCTACTTAGTTTCTTTGCCGTAATTTTCTACCTACTGTTCGGTTTCTAGTCTGATGGCTGGGAATGCGATTGAAGAACATGAGGACTGTAGGAACAAATAAATTATATGCAATGAGAAATCTACCGCAAATTATGGCAGATTCGCGGTGAGTAGCAGATATTACCTGCAATTAAAGACAAACGGCAATCTGCACCTAATGTTGAGAAGTTGACGCGACGTTCACTTCAGCAAGGCAGATCGAGTTAAGCAGAAGAAGTAGGTCCACCCACTAAAGCCCAGATTGTTGGATTGTTACAACTCTGATACCATTTGTTATGATAATGGACAGAAAATAAGCAAGAAGAAGGAATTGTATAGATATTCAGGTGAGAAATGGAGTCACAGACGAAGAAAAAGAGAAGGGAAGAGAACCCAGAGAAGAGAAAGAGGAAAATACAGAAAAATAACAAATTACACATTTGTATAAAGTAACAGATTCGTTCATACTAACGGTAGAGTTTGTAAGACCACGACTGATCCTCAAAGGAATAATGTAAAAAACAGCATGTTGTATCAATGGGGAATTCGGGGAATATTTTTACCTGATGGGTTCAAAAGCTTGTTTGAATTCTTGATGTGGAACAAAATAAATTTCAAGTTGGGTCGAATGAATAAATGGATAGAGCTCTAGGGCTCCAATTCTAGAGAAATAAAAAGCAACAAGCTTATGTTCTTAATTTGAATGATTACCCGATCTAATTATATGTTAAAAAGATATTAATCCTTGATGCAGGAAGGACTTTTCTCATGAGCGGATTATAGATTTTTTAATGAGTCCTAATTATTAGTTATGCTTCACTCATCGACAACCCCATCTCTCTGCCCTAGTTCCCTTTTAAAAATAAATTCTATGTGCCCAATCTACCCTCAAGCTGGAGCCACGTAAACAATAAGAGAGATGCCACGTAGGCAGTCAAACACTGTATCATAACACTGAACTCGACGACAAACCTCGAGCAAGCTCAGAACCAAAATCAGAAGAACGAAAATTGAACTTGAAGAAGTTGTGCAAGCTGTGACTCTGCAAAGTGCGACGGCAACGGTAGTTAGGGGTGGGCTGCGATGAGGTGACAAGAGAGAGAGAGACAGAAACTCGGACTGGCTAGAAAGGTTGAACAGAAAAAGGAGAAAAGAAACTAGGGTTGGATCAGAAGGTTGGGCTGCCAAGTTGGGTTTTGGGTAGATTTAAGATTGGGCATGATTGAATTAGGTATTTAAGTTAGATTTAGCAGTGTTACACCAGGTTGACCCACAATTCAGTTTTACCACGATTGACACAGGTTTTGAGGCATCCGAAGAGTGTGCAGTTCCTTCTATAGATAGAGCTGACTTGAACCAAACCGAACATATTAAGATAATTATGTCATTTTCTCTTAGACATGACAACCAGAGCAATACACTATTTAGACTTAATGTGTCAAGACTCAGGAGGAAACCCAAGACAGAACGGGGAGCGATCCGGCCCGAACCTAGACCAAATCACCCGACCCTTTCGCTTTAGATTTATGGTTTTGCACCTAGGGACACGATATAGTCAACTACCCCATTACTATAGTTAACACAATAAACACATCTTTTAACGGTTGAATGTGCATATATAAAACAAGATCCCTTCAGGGGTCAATCAAACTTGGTGTGCTCGACCAAGGTGATTAATAAATGATATGCATGCTCGAAATAAAACATGTCCAACGAAAGTTGTGTATATAATACTATAAAAACAGACAGCCATAAAGGACTCATCATTTTATATGAGATCATGTCTCAAAATAATCGTTTGAAAAATGATGCAATACTAGATATAAAATAAAACTTCTACCTCATAATGACCAATCAATAATCAAGCCTCAATCCAAAACGGGAACGTCAAATAATCAGCCGAGTGCAATATCAAACTCCGAACTCTAAAGATAATCATATTACAAAATTAAGATCGAATTATATTGTTTAAATTCTAAACTTTAGTCACACGAAAATGATTCCAGAACAATCAAGTTCGATGCCTAAACTAGTTTTGAAACGGGCCTCAAGTCAACCCAAAAACAATTGAGTTAAACGTCTAAAACGACCTTAAAACAGGGTGTAAACCATGGTTTAAATAAACCAAACTATAGCCAAAACCAAGTTCGAGCCGTGGCTCAGTATAAAAAATAGAACCAAACAAATAGCCCAAGGCCGCAACCCTAACTTGGCCAAGCTGCGATCCGACGTCGTCTTTCCTGATGCTGAGCACCAAAACTTCACTGAACTTCTATGATTTTTGGCACAAAACGACTCCAAACAATCCATAAGACATTAGTTTACCATTATGATGTGATATAAATCCAAAATCAATAGATTTAACCATTTAAATCAACTCCAATATAAATTTGAAATTTCCAGTTTCCATACTTAACAAAACCTCAAAATTTCTAAATGAATTCAACTGTAAATTAACGATTACCTTACTGAGAAGTCCAAGAATTTTCCTGTTGCTTGAACCAACTCGTTCAACAAATTCTCTTTCGTTGTCCACAACTGTCAGTTTTGCAAGGACCTCACCTTTCTCTGAATTTCTCTCAATGCAGCAAGAAGCAAGGAAGACGTCCATTTAAGGAGAAAGAAAAAGTTGAAGAAAATTAAGGGTGTGAGGTGGGGGAGAGTAATGGTGGAAGGTGCATCTACTTGAAAATGAGGAAACCATGCTCATTTTCAACACATGTCCAGCTTCCTTCCTACCCCACCTATGTTCCTCAACTATTACATAATGAAACTCAAATCATTCTACAAGGAAATAGAACTCCCAACTCCAACATAGCAAAACGCTTAGATAAATATTGAATCTTAACTTTGAGCAATTATTTCTAGATAACAAGTTTGAAGTTTTGACTGCCTAGGTGAAAACTTTATCCTAATAACAAGCATGCCTTTTATATGCATCGAACTTTGGGTAGCAATGAGTAATAGCTGGGTAGGATCAGATTAGCTATGTCACGACCTAGAGGCGGGCTAGACAGAAACGTCGGGCCAAACGACTCGGCCCTCAGAGAGGACTTGATCGCCCAGCCCATTGCTTGTTAAAATATTACAAAAGACTTGTAATAAATATTCAATTGTAGCCCACTTGTGATGGGCTACGGTCCATATAGTAATCGCGATAATAATTAATAATATAGAAATAATGAATTTAAATGTCCAAATAAATATTGTGCATATAATCCAGAATTACCCAACATCAAAATTAAATATTTTTACAATCATCTAGTGCTCTACTTACCGAGTTTAATTAAGGAAATGGAAGAAATAGAACAATGTCTTTAGTCCACCTCCACGCGAGTCTAATTGCTCTTCTCTTTACCTAGAGTGGTGGGAGTTGTGGAGTGAGCGACTAACTCAGTAGGAAACTTATACTAAATGTTATGCGCGTGTAAAAATTGTTTCTCTTTTCTGGAAAATCATGAGTTTTGGGTAATTATGCATGTTTAATAAATCATTTTTATCTTTCAAGGAAATCCGGCCCCAAAGACCCCCGACGAGACATCAAGAAAACATAACTGTATACCTAGACAACTATAAGTTAAAATACTCCCGTCGTGTTTATATTGCAAACCATTGTTAGTGAAAATGGAAGGTCTCTCAAGGACTCCTCCGAACAATTAAACAGAAAAGCGGCCATCAATACAAGCAACACCTCATAAGTCTAGAGGAAAACAAATGACAACGGTCCGAAAACCCGGCTCGTCACCCAAGTTGTCGATGAGCACGCTCTGCGACGACGTAACCCGTATATACACCCTGATCAAGTTTAGGGATTCGAAACCCAAAAAAGCTTCATCTCTTTCCTAATCTCATCTTTCACTCAGCGCACAATCAAAACATCTCCACGCAGTAGGAGATGTACAGGGAATAGCCTCCTGATACTTTGACACCAAAAATCGTTCAAAGTATTAGGAAGATTTATCGCCCCCAAATCAGAATCTAACATCATATAAAAATATGAAATCAAATGCACAAAAGCTGACGTGCTGTCGAACAGTCATCGTCAGGTTTTTTATATGTGGTATCCCACAAAATACGATTTTAAAAACTATGCAATGCAGTGCAAAATAACTAAGTATAAAACTCCTACCTTGTTGGCAGTCCCTCCTCGTATACAAAGGAGCGGCAACCGTAGATACCAGCTCGATGTCCTTAAATTCGTCCGAGCCTACAACATGTCAAACATGGGAAAAATCTCTTAAATGATATCCTGAAGAATATGTGGAAAAATCCTATACTGGGACTAATCTCAACGTCTACCAACACTCCACTTATTATCACCACCATAGTTTACAATTTAAAACACCTCTGGGGAACATAATTCTCAGGACAGTTCCCACATAACAACACTAAGGAAAAATCTACAATAGTTTCATCATTTTAGTAGAACTTCAACCCACAAATTTTCAACATCCTTCTATAAAACAATGAGCACAAACTATATACCGCGAACACAACATTTCCTTGAGAATTTTATCAAACACAGCAAATGAAACCCCAAACAGTTCTTAGAAGTTTCCCATCAAAACAATAGGTAAACAAACACATACTCCTCGGTTCATTAGTGGCAGAAACCAACAGGTTCATAACAGTTATTATGAAAAAATTGTAGCACAATCACAGTGAACAATATTTCTCAACAATGAGCAACATCATGTCCTCACTTAAGTAATAACTAAACAACAGGATGAATCCTTACCAATCACTGTGTAATGCAATTAACAGGCAACACAACTAGTCCTCGGGTTATCAAACAAAACACAACAACATTCATAAACCCATCACTAAAAGCAGAAACCCAAACAGAACAGTAATCCAAACTAAAATCTTCAAGTTCATCAATGACCCGAGAGTGTCCAAATAACAACAATAGACCGATTCCAAAACAATTTCTCCAGTAGAACCTGTAACAAAAACAAGGGCAAAAATCCTTACTCTCAGGTCTCAACATTTCATCCAACAATACTCTGTGAAGACAGTAGCAACCGAAGTCATTTCGGATATTGAACATAACCATAGTACAACAAACAAGCTACACATCTTCGGGAGTGATTTTCGTCAACACAGTAAACGAACCAAAATAGGTAACAAAATCGTAATCAAACAGAGGCGGAATGCACGGTATCCTCACCTTAATCGAAGAAATGGGAGCCCTCCGTCGTCCAGACCGCTCCGCCCTCCGAAACGTTCCCCGTCGTGGTTTTACCGTCTCCCGCGATCGACAGTCGTCCGCTCGCAGCTACCGCAGACCGAAGGGTTCGTCCCTCGCCCGCTCGCCTCTCGCCGTCTTTCGCTCGGAATGCGGTGGTTTTCCGAGTTCGCGCCCGCCTTCAGTCCCTCTCTCGCGAATCTCTCTTGGCCGAAGGAGGAGATGGAGTTCTGCCCAGTGCCTTTCCCCCTCATTTAATCTTCATTTTATTTATTCTTCGTCTTCCTTTTTATTTCTCAAATTCTGCGCGCGTGAACTTCTTTCTTTCCTTTTATTTTTAAGGGTAAATAACACTGTAGACCCTATAGTTTGCGATCAACGACAAGTCAAACCCTGGAGATTATTTTTTAACAACTAAAACCCTGAACTATGAAAAAATGTCGCCGGCGACCTCGCAGTCACGATTTCCGTCCAGAGCGGTCGAGGTTAACGCCCTGTTTGTACCCTGTCTAGCAGCGTCGAACGGAGTCGAAGGGCGATGGCAGAGCCGACGGTCGAATCGTCCAGAGCCGACCGAAGTACGACATTCGCTGGCCGTTGGATCGACGAGGATCGTCCCTCGTCTAGATCGACGGCCAGGATTGAATCTGGCATCCCTGCCAGATGCGATGACGGACAAAGATCCTTGGCCGTTGGATCGAGCGAGGGATGTGCCTCGGATCGACGGCCAAGATTTAATCGGCCTGGCGAAGACGGACGTCGATCCTTGTCCGTTGGATCCTCGCCTAGATCGAACGGTCAGTAGTGACTCCAAATTAATTGGGTCATGTGCGGGTCACATGTGATCCTAAATCGCCAGAATTCCCCATTATGACGGACGTCCGTCGTTAAATAACACGTCATCAGCCTCTGGATGACATCCATCTTAACATGACGGACGTCTGTATGAAAATGACGGGCGTCCTCACTCTCGGATTTTATACTAAAACCCTAACAGAGTCGAGCACAAAAAGTCCGACCATTGCCATAGATATTCGAGAGAGAGAACTTGTTTCCCCTGACCAACTCCCTCAACGTAAGCGAACGAACAAGAGTGTTGCACATCACATGGAGTCGTCAAGGTGTGCTTCTTCATCATACATGATTGAAGAATCCATTGACTGTGGAATGGAGGTGGATCCTAATCCTAATCCTATTTCGCCAGAATTCATCTACGTATTTGTTTTGTTCATGTATAATACACTAAAGTTTTTAATACATTGAAGTTTATTTGTTCATTTACGTAGTTGTTTGGATAGTATTTGTTCATGTATAATACACTGCATGTGATGGACGTCCGTCATGTTAAGACGGAGGTCCGTTATGTTAAGACGGACGTCCATCACATTCAGACGGCCGTCCGTCACCTTGAGACGGACGTCCGACCCCTTCTGACGGACGTCCGTCACATGCAGACAGACAGCACTTGCCCTGTTTTGGGCGCCCCTCGCGCCAACACAAAGCAGATTACAGCCTACAACAAACACACATAGCAGTATGAAGAAAACCACAAAGCAGACTACAGACTACAACAAATAATTGAATTCAATTTCAATTGAGCCACTTGTTCAACGTTTTTTCTATTCTTTCAACTCTTTCACGTGCTGCACCTCTTGCATGTCCTGTGTTTCTTGTATATCTAGAATACGTTACAGGTGGTACCGTTGCAAGTGGCTGAACAGGTGGGGCCTCTGGGAGTGGCTGAACTGGGGCCTCTGGGTGTGGCTGAACAGGTGGTGCCTCATCAAATATGGAAGGCTCTGCGTCCCGGATGTCGATGATGTTGAAGTGCAAATCGGAGCTCATCTCCACACTCGTGCACTCCTCGTAGAGTTCATCTTGATCGTACGGATCGTGGAGATGGAAGCCCTGCCCATTCCATTTGGATATCACCGACCACCCTACATGGCGGGAGACTTGAAATATGCCGTGTTGGCTGCAATTGGAACTGCAAATTAGTTTGTCACGTCATTCAAAGCGCATGTCATTCAAAAACATACCGTTTTTTGTCCACAGGTGTCATGACAATTGCAATTGAATCCGGTATCAATTGTTCGTACGTATACTGCGTGTGCATGTCAATCGATGACATGAAACAATCCATCTCCGGGTGGTACTGTAGGAGGAAGAAATATTAAATCATGTATGATTTCATGAATGAATAGAAGTGGCTTACATGGATCTAGCCAATCGTCAACAAACCCTCTCTTATTTGAACAAAGGCGGTGTCCTCCTCATTTGTCATCACGCACTGCATTTTAAGAACACGATTTATGTAGTTATTTTTAGTAACAATATAATATAAGTTGGTTAAACATTCTCACATAGTCAAGAGCGCCTGATTGCTTTGGCACAAGGAGAGTTGTGATTGAATATATCTTGTCACCCTGTAAATCAACAACACGACGCACAACATTAATTTTCTAATCACAACTGATAATAAATTTCAAATGACGTTGCTTCTTACCTTGGAGCCGCAAAGGAGAGCACACGTCTCCTTGTTATTCTTCGTATTGACTCGTGCAAGTGCCATGAACTCTTCCATCAAATTCACAGGCTGCAATGGAAATTCAGTGTAAGTGTAAATTCTACACATTGTATAAAACCAAATAGAAGACATACCACTTGCACTGTCATCCTCTGACGAGCGGTAGGACCCACCACTGAAGGACCTGGGGCCAAAATCTTTTGAACTTTAGCCAAGGTTGGAGGAGGGGACGGTTGCCTGATGATCGGAGACCTGCATAATTGTAACACATTGTTAATCAACGATAATAATGCATATAAGTAAATTACATGTAAAATCAAAGACATACTGGCATCCGTCTGGACCGGCATCGGAAGATGTATGAGATGCTGATGGATGAGATGGCTGGGCGGTTGTGCGAGCAGTTGCCATATGCGTTTGTACTTCTTGCATCTGTAGTACAGTGGCTTGAAGCTGGCCAAGTTGACTCTCCTGTCTATCCAACTTGGCTTGAATCTCGCCAAGTTGGGTGACAAGCCACTGCCACCTCTCTTCGCTGCTGAGTACGGAGGGCGACGATGAGGACTGGGGTGGGGGAGGTGCATCATCCGCCATAGGACGCACAAAATCGTCATCCACCTCCACGTGATATGTCGGTTATGCGTTTGCTGTCCACGGAATTATGGCAGTGCACATGGAAGGAGCAGGTGGAGCTGACGCGGATGGCGGTGGTGGAGCTGACGATGATGGCCGTGGTGGAGCTAACGTGGATGGCGGTGGAGCAGCTGAAGTGGAAGGACGAGGTGCAGGAGGTACAAGATGTGCAGGAGGTGCAGCTGCCACATCTCCTCTGAATACCCACTCCCCTCATACTTTTTGCAACCCCATCCGAGCCAATGTAACTTCATTATACATGTCAAGTGGTTTTTCGTCTGTTCGTCACTCTGTGTGAGGGACAACCAACCCGTTGCTGTCAATAATGCGCTGAATGAGCCAATTATATGGGAGATTCTTCCTTGCACTATTCAGAGTTGCTTTCATTTGCTGCATAATGACGTATGCAAGGTTGAACCTCTTCCCATTGTATAGCTTCTCCATTACGTACAAATCCATGGCTGTGACAAGGTCTCTATGTCCATCACGAGGCATAAATGTGTGCGTGATCATATGATGGATGACCTTTGCTTTCGCATCGAGGTCTTTTGATTTAGGCCGGAAGAAAGACTCAACGGCTGTATGATTGTGAACCAATTGCTTCAGCAATGCAAGACCTTCTCCTTTTTGGACAAATTCGGGGTCCTTTGTCGCATGGTAATACTCCTCCAACCGCTCCTCCGTGGAGCATCCAATGAGCTCATTTAATTGTCCTAGAGTTATCCTAATCTGTTTTCCAAACAGAAAACTCCTCAACTCTCTGTCACTTGATTTGTCCAACTCCAAATTGGCATAAAACAGTTTGACAGCTCTCTCATAGAAATAACCTCCCATTGTGCACAGTTTATCCAATCCAATTCGTTCAAACATTGCCTTCAATCCAAAATCAGCAAATGAATTGAAATTTACCTTTCTGGATATGATTATTGCACGGAGTACAATGTCCTTCTCGTACCCTACATGGGTGAGGCTGAGCTGAACATCCCAGGTTCTACAGACTCCACTGGACCCGTCGTCTCATTGGGAGCCACCACCTTACGCTTCTTCGACGCTTGACTATTCCTCGGCGCCATTTTCAGATTCAAAACTCGGGGGTTCGGGAATTCGTCGGGGGAAATCGGGAATTCGCTCGCGATTGGAAGTACAGGGCGATTTCTAGGGCTTGGACGCCCTTCACGAGTATAAGCAGCGTTTTGTCATCCGTCAGGACGAAAACGCTGTCATTTTGGTTATGACGGACGTCCGTCATGGTCCGACAGACGCCGTCCAGATGCTGATGACGTGTTATTTAAAGACGGACGTCCGTGGTATTCCCACGGACGTCCGTCATAATGGGGAATTCTGGCGATTTAGACCCGCACGTGACCCGCACGTGACCCAATTAATTTGGAGTCACTACTGACTGTTCGATCCAGGCGAGGATCCAACGGACAAGGATCGACGTCCGTCTTCGCCAGGCGGATTAAATCCTGGCCGTCGATCTGAGGCAAGTCCCTCACTCGATCCAACGGCCAAGGATCTTTGTCCGTCATCGCATCTGGCAGGGACGCCAGATTCAATCCTGGCTGTCGATCCAAACGAGGGACGATCCTCGTCGATCCAACGGCCAGCGAATGTCGTACTTCGATCGGCTCTGGACGATTCGACCGTCGGGTCTGCCATCTCCCTTTGACTCCGTTCGACGCCGCTAGACAGGGTACAAACGGGGCATTAACCTCGACGGCTCTGGACGGAAATCGTGACTGCAAGGTCGCCGGCGACATTTTCTCATAGTTCAGGGTTTTAGTTGTTAAAAAATAATCTCCAGGGTTTGACTTGTCGTTGATCACAAACTATAGGGTCTACAGTGTTATTTACCCTATTTTTAATTTCTTTTCTCCTTTATTTTATTTTTAATCCTTTAATATACAAATACATATATATTTAAATATACATATTATATATTATTCAACCCATCTCCAATTTTCACTTAATCGGATATTATGATTTTTGGTCTAATTTAATTTTCTAATTCTGCTTCTTAAATTAATTTGTTATTTAAAAATTTTTAATTTCACCGATTTGACTAATTGACTAAAATTTTACACGCAACCGATAAACAATAATTCGAGTCAACTTTTTAACTATTTGACCGATTATAACATAAAAAATTTACACGTAGAGATTGATTATCTAAATTTTCACGGTTTTCACAAGATGAAGTAGAGGAAAACTAAATTTAATAGTGTAGAGGTGTTAGTTCTGGTTCCTAAATGAAGTCATAGTCTAACGCATAGGTAATGCCTTATTCTATTCAGCTTCTTTACCATTACTACTCAGGAGAAGGATTATGTGCATAAGAAGCAAAGTGGAGTAAAGAAAATGTGAGAACATTAGTAAAAAAATAACTACATGTTCTACGGAGATGGCTGATCACGTTAGTGAAAGTGGAAAGCTCTTCCATTCTCAAATATGATGAACTTGACCTGCTTTGGAGCATTGTTCGAGTTTCATCAGATTTGAGGCATCATCATATTTAATAGAATCAGGTTTTCTACTTACTGATTTGTTGTTACCCACTGGTTTCTAGTCTGATGGTTGAGAATGCGATTGAAGAATGCGTGAGGACTGCGAGAACAAATAAGTATATATGCAAGGTGAGTTGCAGATATTACCTATGATTGAAGACAAACTGCAGTTTGCACCTATTGTTGGAGAATTTGACGCGAGGGTCGCTTCAACAAGGAAGACTGAGTCGAGGAGAAGAAGAAGGTCCACCCACTCAAGCCCAGAACTTTAATCCTTTATGCAGTCCAAACTTAAATAGCCCATATCCTACAAGATCAATTGAACCCAACAACCATTTTATTGGGCAACAGCCTTAGATGGAAACTTTGAATTCTACTGTGGCCACCCAAAAACAAATCTTGCTCTATCACCCTATATATATTTATGTAGATGAAGTGGGAGTGGTAGTTAATGGAATCTTATTATATAATATAAAAATAAATTACGATTTTTGTCTGAAAACGAAGGTTACCATCATGTTCTAAAGTTTGTCTTCAAATAAATCATCAATTCGAACAAGATAAATGTGTTTTTCTTATGCTAATCTTGTAGCCTCCAAGAGCATTCAAATTTGATCAATTCAATATATAAGAAACTAGGGATAGAATCAAGTCGATTAGAATATGAACAAATCGGAAAAGATCAACCCAAATTGAAGCAACCTTGTTCAACGATGGGCTTCGTAAGCTAGTAAATTCCATAAACTGATTGTAACTTCTTCATCTTTAATAGACTTCATTAAAGGAAGTAATGAAATGATCTCAAAGGTTTTTAGTAGGGCTGCTGGGCATGAGCAAGTTCAGTCCGATTGCACCTATAATTTGACTAATTGTGGGCTCACTGTTCTGAATTATTGGAACTAAACTCAAAACTGTTAGGTTTAGGAACCACACCAAGTTTCACGGTTTGTTATGTTGGAACGAGGAAGAGGAATTTTTTAGAAGGAAAAATAAGACGATGAGAGAAGTAGATAAACTTTTCTTCTAATTGCTTTTGTAATACCCGGATAAATCCCTTTATGTATAATATAAACGATTTTACGGAATATATATTTTTGATAAAAGAAAATACATTACATAGTAATACATGGTACACTTAATATAATGCTATAAAATAAAAATTATGGTAAAAATATTATTAGATTAATTAAGATAAAATAATTAAAGACGGAGCAGCAGGTTTTGCGAAAATTTTGGTGTGTGACTCAATAATTTAATTAAGACACAAATAAATGATAAGAGAGATAACAGTACTTTTAATTGTATTATGACACGTGTGAAAGATAGAAAATGAAAAATAAATGATAAGAGAGAGAATATATTAAATTAATATAAATAATAAATGACAGGAGAGAGAATAACACTTTTGGTGGGAAAGATAGTAGATAAAGAATAAATGATAGGAGAGAGGATAGAAAAAAAGTATTAAATTAAGATAAATAGTAAATGATATAAGAGAGAATAGCATTTTGGAAGTATTATGGCATGTGGGAAAGATTGTGCTCCCACACGTTTTTTTTTCCAAAAAAACAATTTTTCAAGTTTTCTGCAGCGTGTTTTGTCTTATATACGTTGGGCCACCACCTCCGTGGCTTGTGAAAAGTTGTCTCCTCCAAGGTTGTCTCCACTCTTCACTGTCTCATTTGTTCTACTTATCCATGTTTTCCTCTGCTTATAAATAAAGGGCAGAGAAGTGCTCTACGCTATATTTATTATAGACAGAAAGTGGTTGATGGAGAGAGAAAGAAAGGGAGAGAGAGTGCTTTCTTTAGAGAGCTGAGGGTGCGAGAGAGAGTGTTCTGTCCTGCCTTGGATTTTTCATGAAGTGTGAGCTGCTCTGAGGGCTACAGTTGGTGTGAAGGGGAAGCTCTGCGTGCGGTATTTTTGGCAAAAGTAAGAAATAGGATGTGTGGCTAGTGTGGAGACTTACATCACAGGACTTGGTTGTTTGGTTTATTACTTGATGTGAAATATTCTCTCTTGTTGTAATACTTCACTGCCGATTAAAGGATTTAAGCTTCTGTTATTTATTGTCAATTATAGTTGATGAAGAAATAGGAAAATGCTTTGTGATTTGTGGTTGACCGTGAGGTGTTGGAAATCAAGAGTTATTTTGTAGTAGCATTCTGCTGCTATTGTGAAATGATTTTGTTTTGACCATTTATAGTTGGACTGAGAAACTAAATATTGTTCTGTGAATTATTGTTGACTATATAAAACTCTCTGTTAAATTATTCACTCAATATTTCTCTATTAAAATTTGATATTTACTCTGCTGTGGAAATTGGATATTTACTCTGCTGTTGGATTTCTGCTTCAGGAATTTGATATTACTTTACTCTGTTAATGATAAATGTTCCCTGGAGTTTCATGAATTGGTCACTATTAATAATTACACATCAATGTTAATAGTTAATTGAGGTCTACCTTGTTTTCTATAATTCATTGATAAAATGATAGATGATAGAAATGAGTTGCTTTTACTTGACCTCGGAGTGTTATATCACTGTTGTAATGCTATGTTTCGTATATTACTGTGGACTGAATATTGGATGACATATATGTATCATGATTAGGATTTATGAAAATATTGACATACATATGGCGTGTTAATGAAATGACTGGAATAAATGTAAATAGGCGTGTGGGGGTTTGGGAGAGTAGGTGACAATTCTTTGTGGTGACATCCCTAATGGATGCAACTCATCCCACATAAGGAGGGAGTGACGGTTAAGCCATAAGACCAGATGATGTGTTCTTTCTTCTGTACTAAAAATTCCCAACGCTTGGACTGAAGAGATTGGTGACGGTCATAGGTGGTGACACCCCTGATGGATGCAATTCCTCCCAAGTAGGGGCGAAGTAACGGTTAAGCCACATGGACCAGATGATATATAATTTCTCTGATAAATGAAATGTGAACGTAAATACAGAAAAGATAGAGAAGATGAGTTCTTCTCTAAGACAGATTGCATAAGCACACATTTGAGCATTCAGCATTGCATTCCATTCTATCTCTTACTGAGCATTAGACTCATTGTTTTATCCTGTGATGTAGGTGACTATCATGGTATCAACAATATACCAGTGGAGGAAGAGACGTTGCATGATAAGCGCTTAGGTTATCAGCCGGGTTCGACCTGAGGGTTATGGCTCACAAATAGTACTACTGGTTAATTTTGAATAGTTAACTATGGTTTTTAAATGTTTTGTAAAACAATAGACTGTTGTTTAAAGTCCTAAAATGATGTTTCGAGACCGTTATTAATTTCCGCTTCGACTACTCTGATATTCTTTTCTTCAATTTTTTTAAATAAAGTAAATAAATTTTAAAAAAAATTATGACTAAGAAAAAATAAAGTTTTAAAATACGGGTTGTTACAGCTTTGACTATTTGCTTGATTGCAAAATGTCTAAACTCACACCCTATTTATAAGATTATTTGGTAGATGTATAGAACAATATATGAACCATCTATTTAATCTAATACATGTACTAGTATATAGTGAATCATCTAGCTACATGAACTGCCCATCAATAAACCATACAAGTACATGACCAATGTATCTATATATGAACCATACATGAATTATAACCTTCTAGATGACTCTTCACAAATGCATTGGACTTAACCAAAACGAAATTAAAAACATACATTAACAAAAACATATTATTTGAATTAAGTGAAAATATGATAAATAAGTCGAGTAAAAGAGAATTTTTGAATGGTCAGAGCACAAGTAAATTGCAATTTTGTGAGTATTGTGTTTTCGGGAAACAGAAAAGAGTAAGATTCACTTCGGGCACTCACAGTATGAAAGGAATACTGAATTATATCCACTCAGATCTCGAGGGGCCAACACTGATGTCTTCTAAGGGAGGGACACATTATATGTTAACTTTGATTAATGATTTTTCCGTAAAAGTATGAGTTTTTTCTGAAGAAGAAGAGTGATATATTCTCTATCTTCAAAGAGTGGAAAACAATGATTGAAAAGGAGATAGAGAAGCATGTAAAACATCTTCGCACTGATACAATAATGGGTTGGAATTTTGTTCGGAAGAGTTTAACTCTTTCTGCAGGTCAGAAGGAATTATGAGGCATCTGATAGTCTCGGGTTCACAACAAAATAGTGTGGCAAAGCGAATTAATAGAATTTAAATGAAGAAGGTTCGGTGTATGCTTTCTGGTTCTGGTTTATCTAAGACATTTTAGGTTGAAGCTACTGCTACTGTTTGTTATCTTGTGAATCGTTCTCTATTAGCTTCTCTTAATATGAAAACTATTGAAGAAATTTGGTTTGGTACTCCTGTTAATTATTCAGTTTTGAGGGTGTTTGGTTGTCTTGCATATGCTCATATTGATAAGGGCAAGTTAGAAACCAGATCCCTGAAGTGTATATTTCTTGAGTACAAGTCTAGCGTTAAAAGATATAAGTTATGATGTCCAAAATCTAAGAAAGTCAAATTTAGTAGAGATGTGTTATTTGATGAAGCTGCTATACTTGCTAATTCACCTCCTAAAGTCTTGTTGGAGAAGACTAATCATCTATCCAGTAGCGAGGTTGAAGTTGAGATTAGATCAAAGTCGACATCTGAGTCTCGAATCAAGCTAGCTCAGATAATCAGGGTGATATTGCTTCCGTACAATCATCAATATTAGATTCGCCACAATATTCCATCACCAAAGATAGAACAAGAAAGGTGATTAAACCTCTATTGAATTATGGTGAAGTAGATTTAGTTATTTATATTTTGAGTGTAGTTGAAAACATAGATTCCGATGAATAATTGTTTACTTATTCAGAGGCAGTGGGTTCAAAAAATTCTAAAAAATGAATGATTGCCATGCAAAAGAAGATGAAATCTCTTCAGAATGAAACATGAGACTTAGTTAAATTGCTAGAGGACAAAAAAAAAAATCGTTGCAAATGGGTGTTCAAGAGAAAGGAATGTACACCAGGTGTTGAGGAAGAAAGGTACAAAGCACGTTTCATTGCTAAAGGGTACAGTCAGATTTCGGGTGTAGATTTCACTGTAGTGTTTTCACCAGTGGTTAAGCATAATTCGATTCAAGCTTTAATGGGTGTTATGGCTAGTGTTAGCATATGGATGTAAAAACTGTATTTTTACATAGAGAACTTGAGGAAGATACCTATATGCAGGAACCTAAAGGTTTTGTAGTCTCAGGAAAGGAGAACTGTAAAATATGCCCATATTTTTAATTTTTAAAAAAATAAAAAAATATTTATTATTCGAGGGAAACGTTTTTTGTAAACGTCTCCCCCTCCAGATAATAGGCATTGTGGGCAAGGAGGAGTTTCCTACCAAAACTCTTCCTTCCCCATCAATTGTTAAACGCAAATCTCCTCAACACTTCAACTCCATTTCTTCTCTTGGGGTGAAAATTTCTAAGCAAACAAGACAGCTTACGGCCATTTTTGGGGGAAGCAAATTACTCTGTAATCAAGTCCTCTGTCGCTTTCGGTAAGCCGCCTTCTTCCCTTCTCTGTAAATCCAAATTGACTGGGTAAAGTTCTAAGTTTGGGTTGTATTCTTGGAAAGGGTCGATGTTTGGCCGAGTGTGGAGCTGCGGTCTTAGTCGGAGCCTTAGGAGAATCGACAATTGATAAGGTAGAGAATACAAAATTTGGATTTTTATTCTTCTCTGTGAATGGATAATTTGGATTGTGAGATTGTTAAAAGTAGTTGTTCTGAGCTTTGTTTTAATGAAAAAATCAATAGTGACAGCCGGTTGTTTGGGAAAAATCTGACGATTTAATCGTGCAGATTTTGCCGGCAACGTGAGGTCGAATCATGGCTTAGCAAGAGCTGAACCTCTGGCTTCAGTGAGTTGGACAACTGACCGAGACAGAGAGTCTCATCTAGAGTCAAGGCTGTTCGCGGTGAAGACTGCAATTGTTCACAATGTCGAAGACAACGTTCGAGTGCAAGGCTATCTCCTCCGTGTTTTGACCGAAGATGTGCAAAGAAATTGGTCTACAGTGGCTGCAGATTTGGGCCATCGTGGTCCTTCTTTGCTTGGGCCGTGATCTGGGTCTAAATGAACAGCAACTCAAGTTTAGTTTTGGGATGTGGTTTGACCTCTTTTGGGCCGCAGTCCAAGACATAAATTTCGGGCCTATTTTGGGCTAGACCTATGGTATTTTACATCCAATCAATTTTAATTTAATTTTAAATAATAAATTGAAAAAATTAAGGTATAAATATTTGGCCAAAATTTAATACCTTAATTTTGGATAGGTAACTAAACTTAATTAAATCCGTGGACTGTTAAATTTGGATCATTGGGCTTTAATCGGTGTAAGCGCACTTTAAGGTAGAGATTTTATTTTTATGCATTGCATTACATAATTTTTATAAAATAAATATTTTGAGACGTATCTCATAAAAAAATGGCATGTCCATTTTATGGTCGTCAGGCTTTTTAAATCATATTTAATTTTTCATTGTACATGTTTAAATTAAGTATGCATATTATATTTTTGGATCAACTCGGTCGTGTGAACTGAGGTCGATCAATCCGGTTCGGGGTTTGTTCTATTTTACGCACATTCGACTATATGGGAATGTGGTTGTTTGTTGTTAACTAGAGTAATGAAACAGATGTATGTGTCGTGTCCCTGGGCACAAAACCCTAAACCTGATTAGGGTATTTTATGTGGCTTTTGCGATCCTCGAACATCGCTTTTATTCTGTTATATGCCAATGAAATGGTGTGATCGGAGTCCTTGAGTGACTTAATTTTCATTGTGATTTTTTTATTAAGTACAACAAGAACTTATTTTAATTATGTACCACATATTAGTGAGTTGATTTAAACGCGTTCCCTTTTGTACACATTTTTATGAAAGGAATTTATTAAATGTGAGTTTAAAATTCATGCATCTTAAACATCATTTTAATTAAAATAAATGAATGTAATCTCTATTAAGTTTAGTCAACTCACCTCAATGACACCTTTCAAGATTTTTACTAGTCTGATTTTCAGTTGTCAAGTCAAGTTTAGATTCGATAGAGTTTTATTTTTAATTTAGTATTCTTCCTTTATAGATATTTTGTAACGACCCAGTTTTTCTTACCTTAAAAATCGTTTGAAATTTAAAACTCTTCTTTTTCTCTTATAAAACATGAAATCTTTATTGAAACCTTGAAATTAGAGTTCTTTTCTTAAAACCTGATCGTTAAAAACGCTTTTCTTAAACTCGTTACTTAAATCATTATTAATAGCAAAAAACTTTATTTATAAAATTCCTTTTTCTCATTTTACAGCAGAAGCATAAATAAATAATTCATTAAAAAACAATAAACAAACTGTTTACTTATTATTTACAAAATTCTTTTCTCCTTAATACCATTAGCCTAATCAGCCACAAGTCTCGCCCGTGCAAATACTTCATCAGCTGCTCCTTAATCTGTTCATCATTCTCTCGTGTTTGTACCTACATCGCAAGTCATAAACTATGAGTCTAACCCTCAGTAAGTGATAGAACTTAAATGTTAGATGCACATGCTATAACACTTTAAAAACGTATGCAGTTTCTCATTTCTTTTTCTTTCTTTTATCTTTTATCTTTTCACACTTTCGTACTTTCTTTCTGTTTTTGTTTCCATTCTTGTTTCTGTATCCGTTTCGGTATTCGTGATCGTACGAGTTTCTGTATCCGTTCCCGTGTCTATTTCTGTATCTGTACCCGTATCTGTATATGTATCTGTATCCGTTTCCATTTCTGGAAACTTGTTTCCATTTCTGTTTCTGTTCCCATTTCTATTTCGATATCTGTGCTTGTACTGTTTTCGTATCCGTTTCCGTTTCCATTCACGTATCTGTATCCGTATCCGTTTCTCTTTTCATATTCTTTTCTTTACTTGTCTTTTCTTTTCTTTTTTTTTTTCTTTTGTTCTTGTGTCGGGCTTGACCTACCAGACCACGGAAACTTGTATCTTTTGTTCATGTGCCGGGCTTAACCTATCAGACCATAAGAACCTTTATCTTTTATTACTTGGGTTGTCGGGCATTACTTATCTGGACCAACCCCTTTTTCTTTATCTTTCTTAATCGTTCATGTACTTTTTTTTTGTTTTCGTTTCCTTTTCAAAATCGTACATGAAAATCATTTTCGTATACTTTAAAAAACGTGATGCATGATACTCGTGAATGCATACAATTTCTAACAGATAATAAGGAAATATAAATAAACACCCAATCACAAATCATGCTTCATAAAACGATAGACATGCTGTAAGGTTGTAGACATGCTGATTAAAACTGTAGACATGCTAAGAAAGCAATAGACATGCTTATAAAACAGTAGACATGCTTAGAAAGCGGTAGACATGATATTAAAACTGTAGACATGCTAGTAAAACTGTACACATGATCATAAAACTATAGACATGCTCAATATCTATCAAAGCAGTAAACAAGCAAACATGTATATCTTATTCTTGTGATGTAGGGCCCTAAGGACCAAAGCATACACATATCACTTACCTCACGGTCTTCAATGCGCTTAAGCTCTTCTTTTTAATCTATTCAAAAATCATTAAATAAACCATCATTAAAATCACAAATTATTAACCTGATTTTTACAACTCATATCTTTAACAATTTCAATACCATAAATCTTCATTCATTGCTTTTCCTCTTCACTTCACAGTTTATCAATTTCATAAACATCAGGCAATATAAAAGCCCCTAATGACAGAACATAATTCCAAGCCTTAATCCAACACAGTAATGCACTTTTAGAAATTACAGAACACTTTCTTTAACTTCATCAGTGTATGATAACTTAATCCACAAACATACATAATATCTCCAGTTCACAAAACAAAGAAGAAGTAAACACAGAGAGCACATATCCATAATGCATTTTTAGCAACTGAATATAATTTCTTACCATTCATCTAATTTTTCCATAGCTTAGAAGTAATAATAAAAACAAGGAACCCAATTAACATTGAATATAGAACATAAATCTCAAGGAACAGAGAGCCAAAACCCAAAACAGACAACTCATTAATATTCTTCACAGAACCAGCAGCAGTAAACAATGGAGAGTATTATCCGACGATAGAGTATGCATACACATCAAAGCACCAAGTGACAGAAACAATCCCCATAAAACTTCATGCCCAGTACAGAGTCCACAAATCAGCAAGGAAGATAATGCCTGAAGTTATAGGAGCCCGAGAGCAGCTTCTTCCTTTTCTCCTTCACCCCTTCCTTACTTCTTCTTTTTCTTCTCTCATGTCTCTCTTTCGTCCACACAGAGAGCGTCACTCACAATTCCTATCCTCCTCTTTGTCCATTTTCTCACGAAGGCCTCCCACATAAGTTCTCCATACTCTCTGCACGATCTCACCTAACACTTGTCAGGAATTGCCACTTGTAAAGGAATCCATTGTGGAGGAATAACAAGGATGCAACCGCCTTGGGATCTCCATTTTATGCTCTGGCGGGAGACCCAGGTGGAACCGGTTTGGTCCAACGTGAAGCACCTGACAGCCGCTCCAACGTACAATGTCCATTCTCGCCTCTGCCAATTTCCGATCAATTCAAATGCCGAGCAACCCAATCACGAAAACACCAATTCCACAACAAAGTACAATTCAATTGCAACATACCTCAGTTTGGCATTGCAAATTCGTAGCTCACGACTCATTCTATAATATCCCAAATTTTTGTTGAGCTAAGTACAGGGCTTATGTGATGATCTTGGAGATGATAGGAGCTCAGTTGGACAATTTGAAGATATTGGTCAAGAGAAACATATTTGGAATAAGTGAATTATGATACACGATTATATTCATAATTAGGATTAGGGTTATTGAAGAATGGGTAATGACACTTGGATTTTGATAGGATGACATCCGAACTAAGTGAGTGATTGACAATCAGTGAATTAGTAAGAGAAAATGCACTTGAATATAATAAGATTAAAATTATAGGATTTATAATATGTTGGAGTATATTGGATTTAATAAATATAAGGTGGAAGAGGAGTTATGGAATATATACTTTGATTATTAAGGGATAAATAATGAATAGTTGGATAATTCTAGTGTTGGTCAAAGAGAAAATATATTTGAACGAATTTGGATATTGTATGGACTAAAGAGCTTGAGAATAATAAAGTTCTTATCAATTATTGGAATTTAACTTGGGCAAAGGTAAAGGAAGAATAGTGGAATATATAGTATAATTTGGTTTAGATGATGTCCAAATATATATATGGAATTAGTGCATAATGGTTTGGAGAAAATGAAATCTAATGGAAGATATTAGAAATTGCAATTAAAAGTATATTTGTTCTTTGAAGAAGTCTCTTTATGGTCTGAAGCAGTCGCCAAGATAATGATATAAGAGGTTCGACTCATTCTTGTTTGCTTAGGATTTTACAATAAGCAATTATGATAGTTGTATCTACATAAAGAATAGTAAGAATTGGTAAGTTGTTTATCTACTCTTATACGTTGACAATATGTTGATCGTAACTAAAGATATGGAAGAAATCAGAAAGGTTAGAGCACAACTAAGTAAAAAATTTGAGATGAAAGATTTGAGATCAACCAAGAAGATACTTGGTATGGAGATATAGAGAGATAGAAAAGCTGGAAATTGTACCTAAGCTAAAGTTGGTACATTCAAAAAGTTCTCTATAGGTTTAACATGGACAAAGTTAAACTAGTTGGTACTCTGTTAGCAACTCCATTTAAGCTTTCAACTTACTTATGTCCACAATTAGTTAATGAAATTAATAATATGTCATGAGTTTTGTATTCTATTGCTATGAGATTTCTCATGTACGCTATGGTTTGTACGTTCCTAGATTTATGTTACATAGTTAGTACTGTTAGTAGGTACATTGCAAATTCAAGAAAAAACACTAAAAAATTGTTTAATGGATTCTTAGATATCTACATAGAATTAGTGATGTCTGTTTTCAATTTAGAAGAACTAAAGTTTCTGTCATTGGATATGTTGATTATGATTATGCAGGAGACCTCGATAAGATAATCTCTTACATGATATGTCTTTATAATAAGAGGTTGTGCTATTAGCTGGAGAGCTACCTTACAAGATACTGTTGCCTTGTATATTACAAAGGTAGAATATATGGCTATTATAGAGCCTTGTAAAGTAGCTATATAGTTAAAAAAGTTGTTTACTGAGCTCAGTGAAGACTTGCAGATTAATACAATATTTTGCGACAGTTAGAGTGTTATCATTCTCACTAAAGATCAGATGTTTCATGAGAAGATGAAGCACATCGATATTTGTTATCATTTTGTACGTGAAGTGGTTGCTCATGGTGATTTTGTTGTGAGTAAAATCAGTACTCATGATAATCATGTTGATATGATGACCAAGACTTTACTTACACCAAAGTTCAAGTATTGTTTGAGTTTGACTGGTATTAGCTACTAATTTCACCCTTTGGGACTTTTGTGGAAGAGGAGGCTTGCTAGAGTTTTGAAGATATATTTTATATAGTGGAATTCATATCAAAGTGAAAATTGTTGAAGTTCAGTGTGATCTAAATTCTATTTGAGTCAGGCTGGTTTCAGCCTACATTAAGAATCTCAGTATGACTAGTATTTTCTGTTTTATATATACATATATGTTTGAGGCGCAAAACTCATTGTTCTATTTTTTATTAGTGATTTCTCTCTTCTGCCTGTAGTTTTTTATTTGACTTGGGTTTTCTACATAAATCTCGGTGTCTATTATTTTCTAATTTTCTTTTTTGATTCTCGTTCAAATTTCAATACTAATAAAAAAGTCTCGTAATAGAGAGATAGATTAGCTTACGGAATACCTAAAATATAGATGACCATAAAAAATGTGAAATTTGATACAATCATGTTTTCTACTTAGTTCTCTACTGTAATTTTCTATGTACTGTTCGGTTTCTAGTCTAATGGTCGGGAATGCGATTGAAGAATGTGTGAGGACCATATGAACAATTAAATTATATGCAAGGATAAATCTACCACAAATTATGATACATTCGAGGAGATTTGCAAATATTACCTACAATTAAAGACAAACTGCAATCTGCACCTATTGATAGAGAAGTTGACGCGACAGTCGCTTCAACAAGACAGATTGAGTTAAGCGGAAGAAGAAGGCCCACCCACTCAAGCCTAAAAACTTTAATCTCCCAAGTATTCCAAATTTAAAAAGCCCACACCTTACAAGATTAGCTTAATTGATTATGCTAATCTTGTAGCCTCCACGAGCATTCAAATTTGATCAATTCAACATATGAAAAACTAGAGATAGAATTAAATCCATTAGAATCTGATCAAATCAGAAAAAATCAACCCAAACTTAAGCAGCCTAGTTCGACAATGGGCTTCGTAAGCTAGTAAATCTCATAAACCGATCGTAACTTCTTCATCTTTAATAGACTTCATTAAAAGAAGTTATGAAATGTGTTAGCCTTTTTGTTAGGCTAGTTTTATTTTGATGATGACTAAATTATTATTTTGCTAGAAATATTAAGTTCGTTATTGTATTTTTATGGATGATATTCTTAATGTTATATTAATTATATTTATACTCATATTGATTGGAAATACCCATAAAATGGGTATTATTAATGTACTAACATGTTTATTTAAGTCCATGTAGTGTTTGCACATCATTGTGAGACTTAGGAAATTAAAAGGGTTGAAATTGATGTGTTGAGGTCGAGGTTGCGGACGGAAGAGGCAACCAAAACTGGGTTTTGGTCTTGCAGTCGAGTGGACCGGTCGAGGGATGCAACCCAAACACAACACAGAATGCTCTAACCTTTTTCGGTCGAGGAGTGGTCGAGATGTTGCGGTTGAGTCAGATGACCAATTTTATATGGAGGTTTTACTTCTAGAGTTGAATGTGGTTTTTCGAACGCAACACAGTCTGGGATGCGGACAAGTTGTTCTACCAAAAAACGTCAAACTTTGAATCTGCCATTTTTGAGCTTTTTACGGTCTTGACACGGTCGAGGGAATCGGATAAGGAATGCGACCGAATGAACAAAACTGGAACTCTGAGTTATTTCGAACGCGAAGATGTCGAGCCTGCGGTCGAGAAATGCAACAAAAAATGCACAGAATTCTCCAACGACTATCTTCCAACGGTCATGATTTTAACGGATACATTTCTAACGGCTGAAATTGGTCGACTGAAAGGATTAGGTTGACCGAAAATGGACAGTTCTATATATTGATAGAAGCGCTCCAAAACTCAACAATGAAATCGAGATTTGAGGCAAAGCGCTGCCAAATTCTAGACTCAATTCTAATACACTTACGAGCATTATAATCCAACTCTCCTTATCCCAAACTTGAGAATTAATTTGGGAGAATTTGGACTAGTTAATTTGTGAACTTTATTTTCCAAACACTTGAGCTAAATTGTAAAGGGTGACTCCCTATGAATTAGTCATATAAGGGTGATTCCCTGAAACAGTCAATGACATGATTGAGCGGTTCAATCAAAGGGTGACTCCCTGGGAATAGTTAAATTTAGAGTAACGCCCCAAAATAGTCAAAGGTTGACAACCTAGAATAGTCAATGGGTGACGGCCTAATAATCCGTTATTGTAAACGGTTGGGTTGGCACCTGTAAGCCAATCTAGTGAGTGATCTCCAAGTGGGATCTTGGAGCACGGACATAGGCGGGTTTGCCGAACCGCGTAAACAAACCTTGTGTGCATCTCTTTACCCTTAACTCTTTATATTTATGTATTGTATGTTTAATTATATGTGTTAAATCATATAGGTGTTAGAGAATTTAAATATCGCACGAAAATATTTGAAATGCTAAATTCACCCCCCCTCTATAGGCGTGCATACGGTCCGTCAATTGGTATCAGAGCGAGTTATTAAATTTTTTTGTGTGATATTGCAATTGTGTGCATAGTGTATATCCTTGATTATTTGGATTGAATTTCTTGTTGAAATTTATTGTGTATATTTGGATTGAAATTCTTGTTTGAATTATTTAGATAAGGTTAATTGGAATTCTTAGAGATTTTTGTATATATATAAAGTATTATGGATTCCAATATGTTTATTGAAGGACAATGCATTTCTACACACCTCCACTATTTGATGGTGGTAATTATTTATATTGGAAGTGTAGAATGAAAGTTTTTATGCAATCTATAGATTACGCTTCATGAAAAATCATTGAAAATGGAATAAATCTTCCTAGATCATCTTGTGAATTCAATGATTTAGATCAACGTAATTGGAATTTAAATGCTAAAGCAATGAATGCTTTATATTGTGCCTTGAGTAAAAATGAATTAGACAGAGTACAAACATGTGTTAGTGCTTATGATATATGAAAATCTCTTGAGCTAACACATGTTGGCACAAATCAAAATGATGAAAGCAAAGAAAGCTCATCCTCCGAAGAAGAGGAAATGGCCAAATTATGCTTCATGGCCAACGAAATTGAGGTAAAAAATTCATCTAGCGACTCTGATGATAATATTGATAATAATGATGAATTGTTGGATGTTTTCAATGAATTGTTTGATAATCACAAAATGCTTAAACGTGAATACAATTTATTGAAAAAAGAAAACAACAATTTGATTAAAAAGCATGTTAAATTGGTTAAATCCTTGGAAAATCAAATTGTTGAATTAAAGAGCATGAATGAAAGTGTGATAGCTATCAACAAATCACTATAAAGTAATGTGCGTGCATTGAATGCTAAACATAGTGATTTGAATGCTATTGTTTTGGAATTTACTAATAGTAGCAAAAATTTTAACATGCTCTTAGGTTCGCAAATGGTTACATTCGATAAAGTTGTTTTATTGTTGCTCCAAGGGGGAGAGCAAAGAAGAAAAATTATGATAATTTCTTTGTTAGCCCTACTACATGTAATGTATGTAATTGTTTAGGGCATAAGTCTTTTATTTGTCCTTTAAAGTTAAATGTCAATTTAAAATCTAGTTTAAATTCTAAATTTGTGTGGGTTCCCAAAGGAACCAAGCCTCTAACATATGGACCCAAAAAGATTTGGATACCAAAGAAAACAAGTTGTTGTTTGTTGTAGGTTGGAGGTTCTCCCAAGGAGCTTAAAGGGCAATGGATACTTGAATATCCAAAATGCAAAGGGAGAAACTTTAAGAACTTGCGTCCAATGCGGTAAATGAAAATAAACATTATGGAGGTACACAATTTTGTTGGTTAGACTTGTTTGTTTAATTTTTTGATTGGTTGCATATTTTTGGAATCATTGATAACTTTAATATTTGGTATCTATGATATTCACTTGATGGTTGGAAATTTTTGTTGGTATCATTAGTTTTTAATTCATCAATTGACTATTTGAATTTTGAAAATTATTTTGATGCTTCGTTTCCAACAATTGGTAGTCTAAATTGAATATGTTAAAGAATTGTTGGTATTGAATTTTGATGATTGTTTCTCCCTTGGATTGCAATTAGATATTGATATAGGGTGAGAAATTAGAAGTGTTGAGTTTTTATTTTGATGTATTTGTATTCTCCTTTGGATTGATTTTGTTTTAATAATAATAGGAGAGATAATTGTTTGAATTAAATTGTTTTGCCTTTTTGAAAAAAAATGAAATTCCCCATAGATTGAATATTGTTAATTGATTTAGGGGGAGAAAAATACAATTGTGTTAAATCTTGATGATTTTGCTTCTACTGTGGCTTAAACTTTGATGAGTTTCCCCAAATGATTTGATTCTTGATTTAAAGGGGGAAGAAAAAAAAATTTTGTATTAGATTTTCAAATTGGTATCAATGGTCTTCATTATTGATTTGAAATCTTACAATTGGAATCAATAATTTTTTTTTTATTTGAACTTATATAATTGGTATCATTGAATCAATTTTTAATTTGGTATCATTTTAAATCCCCAAATATTTGAAGTTGTGCATAATGATAGGGGTAGAAAGTTTTTTTTTTTTAACTTGAACTCATCCATGGATTTTTGACAATTGGTATCTTCTTGTATTTCAAAGTGGATGGTTCTTATTTTTGTGGTATCCCTCATATATGCTTGTTGATAAATTTAAAGGGGGAGAAATTTATAAGTTGTTTTGTTGTTGCTCCAAGGGGGAGAGCAAAGTTTAAAAGTGTGTTATATCCCCAATAGTTTGTTTATATGATTAACTTAGAGGATGAGATAATTGGATTGATCTTGACTTTAAACTTTGGTATATCTCATAGAAATTTGTTTTGGATTTCACTTTGATTTTAATTGAGAATTTTCATGTGGTATCATTAGTTTATTTCTTATTTCTTCAATTGGTATCACTCTTATAAATTGACAATGGATTTATCATTCTTGGTCTTAAATTGGTATCTATTTCTTTGATTCTATGTTAAATTTCCTCAAATGATTTTATATGCTTATTGACAATGTGATTTTATATGCTTATTGACAATGGGAGAGAAAATTTTTGAGTGCATGAACATTGATTGTGTTGTATAAATTTGGTATTTTATTTTTTACCATAAATTGGATTTGAATGTTTAGAAATTCCCTCCATTGATTGCCTTTTGGTATAGATTTTTCTAAAGGGGGAGAATGATTTTTTATAAAAGGGGAGATTTCTACTTTGATGAAGTTGTTTGTTTACTCCCCTCCCCATGGATTTTCTTTTTGATTATGACAAAAATGGGGAGAGATTGTATAAGTTTTTATAAATATATAAAGAGAGTTGAATAACATGTTTGCATGAATTTAAAGGTTGAGATATTGCATGAATTAAGGGAGAGAAAACTAATATGCAATAATAGATGCACATGCTTAGAATTAGGAATACCAACTTATAGGATTTTTTCATCATAAAAACAAGGGAAAATTGTTAGTTTTCTTGTTAGGCTTAGTTTTATTTTCATGATGACTAAATGATTATTTTGCTAGAAATATTAAGTTGGTTATTGCATTTTTATTGATAATATTCTTAATGTTATATTCATTATATTTATACTCATATTTATTGGAAATATCCTCAAAATGGGTATTATTAATGTACTAACATGTTTATCTAAATTCATGTAGTGTTTGCACATCATTGTAGGACTTAGGAAATTAAAAGGGTTGAAATCGATGTGTTGAGGTCGAGGCTACGGATGGAAGAGGCGACCAAAACTGAGTTTTTGTCTTACGATCGAATGGTCCAATCGAAGAACGCGACCGAAACACAACACATAGTGCTCTGACCTTTTTTGGTCGAGGAGCAATCGAGATGTTGTGGTTGAGGCAGGCGATCAATTTTATATGGAGATTTTGCTTCTAGAGCTGAACGTGGTTTTTCGAACACAACACGGTCGAGGATGCGGACGAGTTGTTTGACCGAAAAGCATCAGACTTTGAATTTGCCATTTTTGAGCTTTTTGCAGTCTTGACGCAGTCGACGGAATCGGACGAGGAACACGACCGAATGAACAAAACTGGAACTTCAAATTATTTTGGACGCGAAGCGTCGAGCATGCGGTTGAAAAATGCGATAAAAAATGCATAGAATTGTCCAACGACTATCTTCCAACTGTTGGATTTTTAACGAATACATTTCTAACGACTGGAAGTGGTCGACCGAAAGGATTAAGTTGACAAAAAATGGATAGTTCTATTTATTGATAGAAGCACTCCAAAGCTCAACAACGAAACCGAGAATTGAGGCGAAGTGCTGCCAAATTCTAGACTCAATTCTAATACACTTGTGAACATTGTAATCCAACTCTCTCTATCCCAAACTTGAGAATTAATTTGCGAAAGTTTGGACTAGTTAATTTGTGAGCTTTATTTTTCAAACATTTGAGCTAAATTGTAAAGGGTGACTGCCTATGAATTAGTCATATAAGGGTGACACCCCAAAACAGTCAACGATACGATTGAATACCCGTAATTTCAATCAAAGAGTGACTTCCCGGGAATAGTCAAATTTAGGGTGACGCCCCAAAATAATCAAAGGTTGATGACCTGGAATAGTCAAATGGTGATGCCCTAAGAATCAGTTATTGTAAACGGTTTGGTTGGCACCCATAAGCCAATCTAGTGAGTGATCTCCAAGTGGAATCTTGGAGCACGGACATAGGTGGGTTTGCGGAACCGCGTAAACAAACCTTGTATGCATCTCTTTACCCTTAACTCTTTATATTTATGCATTGTATCTTTAATTATATGTGTTAAATCATGTAAGGAGTTGGAGAATTTAAATATCGCGCGAAAATATTAGAAACGCTATATTCACCCCCTCCCTCCCTCCCTCCCTCCCTAGGCGTGCATATGATCCGTCAAAGTGATCTCAAAGGTTTTAAGTGGGGCTTCTAGGCACTAGCCAATTCGGTCTAGTTGCACCTATAATAGGACTCAACTGTGGCCTCACGGTTTTGGATTATTGGAACTGGATCCGAAACTGTTAGGTTTAGGAACCGAACTAACCTAAACCTACTTTTAATATATATATATATATATATATATATATATATATATATATATATATATATTAAGAAAAAAAGAAAATAAATTGCACAGATTGTAAAACTAATGAGATATGGCAACTCTGTCTCTACTAAACAGTCTACTAAAATTGCAAAAATTAAAAAGAAATAAATACAAATTGATAATTTGCCAGACAGATCAAGAAGTCAAGTGCAAGCATTTTTACCCTAATTGTTTCTCCACTCCCATAAATCCTCTTCTCAGCTCGGACACTTGAAATGATAAAATCAATATTTCTTCCTTATGCTACATATAGCAGGCAAATACCAAGAGGCAATCGACAAAAATAAACCAACTTATAAGAATGCATTTGAAGTTTATGATGCCATTACACATGCTCATAGGATAACAACTTATCATCATGGTAAATAATGAAGAGTTCATTTCTAACAAGTATAGTCACAATGACATAAATAAGTAGAGCCAATCATATCGCAGTATCCTTGCCCTTGATTGTACTGCAATGCACATTTTTCATTGCAGCATTGCGTGTTGCACTGCTCTACACTGCACAGCCCCAATCCTATCGAGCAAGTTTCTCTTTTGGGGAGTTCTAGCGGCGGCGGCAGTGGCGGGCAATTGAAATAGCAATAGCACAGAGGCACTCCCCCAGGGGTATCGCAACTGCCCTGCGGGTTTTCTCCTTCGTGCTTTGTCTTACACCTAGCATCGCAGTCTGGGCCGCACGTTTCGAGCCCTTCGGTGCAAATATCTGGCTCTGTCATGATTCCTGCATGCAGTTTCAATTTAATCGATTGCATTACTCAAAAGTATATTCAGATGAATAGTTATTTACCATAGATTTAAACTCAAAATCTCAAAATAAAAAAATACCAATATAGTTTTATTGTAAATTTTGTATGATTTTGTTTTCGGGTTGCATGACCTGATCTTTAAAGATGATCCATTCGCCGAGTCCAAGGCCAATAATTTATGGTTTGTCGCAGGAGACTTAAAACTATATTTAAATTTATAGTTGTTGGTGATTTTACATAACATATGAGCACGTGTTCCCACGTGAAATTGATATAAATAAATCTCAAATTACCAATATAGTTTCACCTTAATTTTATTTAAACTGTGAAAATTGTGAAATCTTTTTATGATTAAACTACTTATAAGACAAAAATAGACAATTATAACACAATTTACTTTCAATTAATTAAAATTGAGGATTAAAATTACTTCTCAACATTTCATTTAATTAAATTTTTTTTTTCAATTAATTCCAATTGCACGAGTTTGTTAATCGAGAAACTTTAATTATTTAAAAACTTTTCCCGATTATCAATTAGTAACATCATTGTAAATTCAATTCACTATATCAAAACTACAACGATTCATTAAGTTTAATTTCTGAATAAATTTCGCATATCATGCAGATATATTCTTATCTCAACGATTTTTTTTTTCATTTTAAGGTATTTTTGACACGGAAAGAATTAGTTATTAGCCGTCAACAAATTTGATATCGGGCTTCGTATTTTTGTTTTATTCTATTTGAAAATTATTCAAACTAAAGGTATAATGATTTATATGATTGACTTGATTACAAATTTGGCACCTTATTTCATTTTTTTTTATTTGACATTAGCATGTAAATTAAGTATTTTAATAAGTTTAAAACTTTAAACACGAGACATCACTAGTCATAATAAAAAATGCAAAATCAATTAGATAATTTAATAATATTCGACAATCAATTTAAATAATTAAATCAATCAATAAAATTCAATTTCTAGACAATCTACCTATTGAATAGACAATTCAATTACTGATTGATACAATTCAATTATCAAATTAGTAAGTAAGTAATAATTTAATATTTATTTATTAGTTAGACACGTCAAAATCTAATTACTAATTAGTATTAGCTAATCATTCAATTACTAATAAATATCAATGTAATAGTTCAATTTACTAATTAAGCAATTTAAGTACTAGTTAATGAGATTTAGTAGCCTAATTAATAATCAAATAATCTAATTATTACTAATTAGGAAATTATCCAATAATTCAATCCAATGATTTAATTACTAAGTATGTCATGACCAAATTAGTATTATCGCATTCTAATTACTAATTATGTAATACATAAATAATTTAATCACTAATTAAGTAAGAATAAATTAATATAAATGTTAGAAGATTTTTAGATGTTGAAAAATAAATATTCATAAAGCCAAAAACAATCAACATTTAGTCATTATTTTTCAATTTTTTTCGTTTCAAGCTGGTTCTTAAATCTTAACCTTATGAATTGAAAACTGAACTGAAATTTTCAATTCTAGAAAGTTGGAACCGAATTTCAGTTTTAGAGTGAAAAATTGATCCAAACTAGACCAAATCCGTCGGTTTCAATTTGGTTCATTTGATCTAGTTCAGTTTTAGCAACCATTAGTTAATTAACGAAAAACAATATAAATAGTATAATCGATAGTCATGAAAACTACAACAATAAACAATAGGGATAGAGAGATAAAACTAAGTAAAACCCTCAATCTTGATGTTCTGTTGTGCATCGTCGTAATCTAAACATCAAAAATCTCATTTTTATGTTGTATTCTTGAGTCTTCAGCCTTGTTTCATCGTTCAGTGTCTCTTTATTTATAGATCAGCATTAAAGTAACTCGTTTGACGTAATTTATATGCATCGACGCTTTAGCACTCTAGTACAGGGCAAAGAGTGCCATAGCGCTCTAGGGCAGCGTTGTAGCGCTTCGCTAATTTTTCTAAATTGTTGCATTATCGTTGTAGTGCCTATGGAGAGCGCAATAGTGTTGAGCTGCTATTTTCAGCATTTTGCATGAGTGCACATGCTCGGAGTGAGCGCACTAGTGGTTGATCTTGGGTTGTACAGATTTCTTAGCGTCCCCACAAGAATTGTATCACCGGAACTTCATGAAATTTACATTTTTGCCCTCGCAACTCTGTATTACACTTCGATCTATTTATTAAATCTATTAGTCAAACAATACACAAAAAAAACAATTCGAAAAGAGATTAGAAACTCTCAAACTCATAAAATTCACGATTGGAAATACTCAATTCCTCAGTACAAAACCAACTTATCGATAGCCCATATAAGATAGCCTGCAATTCATGTAGGTACCATAAGAAATAAAAATAGTGCAATAATTAAATCTCAATGTAAGTACTGTGCTTGAAAAGAAAAATATCCAACACCAAACATAAATTACACAAACCAAAATTTGAAAGAGGAGAAATAAAACAAGTTCTCACCAAAAGAAAATATAATACTCGAAGGAAGGGACATAAAAAGTGTTGGTTTTTAGGTTCCCTCGTACGGCGGAATTACCGATGTTCACAACAACGGTAACGTGCGTAACCTATGTATCATGAAAAAACAATTTTATCATGAACATAAAAATGGATCGTTGTTATAATATATTAATAATAATATGTATTTAGATCTAATCTAAAAATAAAGAATGTTACCTTTGTCGCTCACTTCACACGGGTACTAAATCAACCGTCGATCTTCTCCGCCAATCCTCCTTACTTCAAATAAGCACGTGTGGGCATGATGAACGAAACAAGATAACACTCAATTTATGATAGATCGTATTCTCAACACATGAGACGATCTATTTGGATTTAGAAAACAATTTTCTAAAGCCAACACGGAAGACAAAAATTTTCTCTCAAAATTGATTTCTTTTTCAAAGATTTCAAAAAACTCAAAAACAATTCTTTGGCTAATGAAATTTGACTTCTATTTATAGTGGTATTTCTCCATAATGGCCATTATGACATTTAGAGAAAAAAACCCTATAAATTTCTCATTACATTTATAAAAATGTTATGAAAATCAAAAGTCTTTTCACTATTTTTCAACACTTGGCACATTTAAGTTATAACACATTTATAACAAAAATGTTATGGGAAATAAAAGGTCATTACATTAAATCAAATTTGACATTAATTCAAATTTGACAAAATCTATTTTAAAAACTATTTTTAAAAGTTACTTTATATTTATTACTTTATTGAATAATCAATAATTCAATTTGTTTCATTTAATGAAACATAACAAATATATTAACTTTGACAACTTTTGTCATTTTGTCTTAATTAATTGAATAATCAATAATTCAATTATTTCATCTAATGAAAAAATAATAATAATAAACTTATTATTGACTGTATTAAATAATTAATTCATAATTAATTATTTAATCTTATTTGTTCATTTTTCTATTATTCGAATAATGATAGAAGGTGACAAAAAGACCGATGGACCTATAGTTTTAAGCTCTAATAATATTTTGTTAACTAATATAAACTCTTTATATTAATTAACATAATTATTAACTCTAAAGTAATTCCACTAAATACTTAGAGTTGCACTCTCAAAACTATAGAGTATTTTTACTTAAAGTAATGTCCATTGATATAGTCATTACATATGCATTAACCCTCCATTTAGATTCGCAATAGAGCTAGGTTTATCATCCGTTAACCTCTCATATTGCTTCTTTATCCTTGACTATTATTAGTTCTTAATTGAATAATTAATTCATAACGATTATGAATTGCGCGCTAATTATTCAATCCTTGAACTAACAAACAAGGGAATCTATGGAATGGATTTCATTGTATCGATATTAACATTCTCAGCTATTCATTTTAATTTAGTCTCAATATACAAGGTATACGAATCGTAACTTGTACAAAACTTTACCGAGTAAATCAAAGAATAAATTAAAACAAAAATAGGAGTTTATTAAATACAACGAATTAAGATCATACATATATGACCATCATTATGATAAAATTAATTGTTCTATATCTAACGGAAATTATTAGAACAATGTAATTATATTTGGTCCAGTCCTATATAATCATATTATATAAAACATATTTATCTTATGTCACTACATATTTAGTCGGGATGTGACTATACATTCTTAATGAGATAAACTATGTTTATGACTATGAACTATTTGAAGATTCCTTACTTCAAATATAAGTCATGGACATATTTTGGTTATTACTCTTTATATTTTATCCCACATATATACAATATATATGCTAATATAAAGTTAGCATAAATAACCAAGGAATTTTCTATGAATTTTATAAAACATAATATAAAATGTTAACATAATATCAATCAATATAAATTTATTCATATATTACAAAAGTGGTCTATTACATTTGCTTGTTGGACATATTACTCCCAACAAAAAGATGAAACTCTACCAATGCAATCACTCTTGTTTCTAGCCACCACAGTTATGTCTCGAGAACATTATGATCTTTTAGGGTGAGCAGACTGAGTAAAATCCTATCACTATAACCAATGCATAATAGAATTAGTTTTATTATTTATCGGTTAAAAGAGTTGAAAAATGAGTGCAAACATGGATTTATAATAAAAAGCTTTTAACATTCTAAAAACTAGTTTCATAAACCATTTGTGGGGCAAGTAGTGAAAATGTTGCTATTTACTATATTGTAGCTATATAGAAAATAGTGTCACCACCATCTATAGAAAGCAGTCCTATTGAAAATATGATTAACTCATAAACCTTTACACATCGCTACCCGAAGGCTTGTAGAGGAGAAAGAAGCAACTCACCAAAAGCCAGTAAGGACATAAATAAATATTTTTATTAGATTTGAGGATTTTCACCCAGGAAATATCATAAGCTCTCCCAATACATATATTATGCACAACGTCCAAACATCTTCTTGCTCTATAAAAGGTGCACATCAAACAAATGCCCATGATCATGAGCCTAACATAATCGAAAACTATGTGTCCAAAATCTCAAGTGAAATATTAGGCATGTGAAAAGTGAAAGTGTAAAATTAGCTTGCGTACAGTGTAAAAACAAACATGTTGTGTAACAAAACATATCAGATTTTTTGGTGAAAAAACCTATACCTAAACGATGGTGAGTCTTCTTACTACTATGAATGAAATGCTTATAAATCGACTTAAATTTCTCTAACTCCTCTAAACCTACAATGATATCGACATCAAAATCCCTTCTAAAACCCTTAGGATAATGATTGGATCTTATACCAGAAATAGCAACCCAAATCAGAAAGACACTATGAACAACCACAAACTTTTTCGAGGTGAGTAGTGCCTAGGTGATGTAGCAAATCCACATTAAAACCACTATGCGTTCGACCAGAAAGCGACCACGGTTTCTCAGAGCACGGAGTGATTGACCTACTAATAGAGGTATATCAAACAATAGGACCGTGGTCGACCACCATAAGCATGTGATCGACAAATTAGGTCATATAGTTGACCTCACTAGTAACAGGGTTCAGTTAACCAAACCATCAAGCAATCAACCAGGTCCACGAGTCAGTTGACCCACTCGAGGTGTAATTGACCTTGGAAGAGGTTGAAACATATGTTTGACATTTTGGTGCATGATCTGTCAACTAGAGATGTGCTTGAATTTTGAGCAGATGGGTTTTCGACAATTGAACTTGTGAAAACCCCACCATTTTCACCAATTTTCGTCATTAATCAATCTAAAATCCTGTAACACATAGATCGACCAACATAACCCATAAATAACCAATGCCCTAAAGTTTCTGTAGTGACCAAAAATTTTGTTAGATGGTGTACTAAATTTTATGTGGTGAAATGACTTGTATTGTTGATAACAATATGATGCATTATTTATGGATGTTGGATGATATTTATTGTGTAAATTAGAGTCTGGTAATTGGAATATTGCTTGGAATAGTATTATGTTTGTGGAGGTAGTTAGTGAATTCTGAAAAGAAAAATCATATAAACAACTAGCAAAGGGAGCTGTGTTTGGTTTCTGGTTGGTTAGTGTAAATGTTGCAGGAGGAACATATTGCTTCTGGACAGAATAGAGCAGTGCGTAGTTGGAAGGAAAAGGAATTTCGTAGAACTGATTTTACCTATTAGACGGAACATCCACTAGGGGGAGTGTTGGCATACAGAAACATATTCGCGAAAGGAATTAGAAGGAGAGGGGAAGATGAGGATTGTTGGATGGAAGGTGTAGACGGAATATGGGTCATTGGATGGGGACAGTAGAGGAAGGTGTCCGTTGAAATATATGGATCGAGTGGAGGAAGCAACGGTCGTTGGATGAGAGACACGTATGATACTAGGGCCATCGGATTAGGAGGCGGAAGGAAAAAGATGCTCCTGTGGGAGAGTGTTTCAGGAGAAAAAATGACCGTTAGATGGGGTAGCATGATTAAATATAGACCATAGGATGTTAGAAAAGATGCTTCTGTAGGAGAGAAAGTTTCGGTTTCGAGAGAATGGATGACCGTTGGATGAAGTAGTGTGATTAAACGTGGACTATAGAATGTTAGAAAATATGTTTCTGTGACATGGAAAGATTCCTCTCGGGAGGAGGCGTGGACACACAGAAATTAAATGATGTCTTTTAACTAAAGAAAACACGTGACGTGGTTTAAGTGGCAAGGTTGAATGTCACTGTTTGGATAAAAATGTGCAAAGTTGCGAGAGCATAGGAATCCGTGGCGTGGAAAGCGTCTATAGATTTAATGAAATGATGTTGCTTGGACTTGGGTTGTAGAGGAAAAACATGGCGGTGCTAAAGCGTTTCTGCCCACTGAAGTAAAAGCAGCCGCGAACTAGGAAACGTGATCGTTTAAGTTAGAAAATAGCAAAGAGAAGCGCTCTCTAGCCATCCGTAACAGGGAACACTTTCACAGATGGCGACTGCTACGCCCTAACTGAGAGTATAAAAATGAGAATTTTGAAGATAATGAAAATATGTTTCATTAGAGGCTGCCATAATAAATTTGGTCTGAGAGTGTTGTGAGGAGACAGAGTACTCATATGATGGAGGGACAAGCTGAGGGAGAAGTTTTCTACACTAGAGAGCTTAAGGTAAGTAATGTCTGCATGCTTATGGCCTCACAGTGTACAGTGCAAGGTGTTAGGCAAGTTAGAGTTCTGTTTTTCTTACTGCCTTTACCAATGAGCTCGAGGATTTGACATTATGCTTGCTGTGTCTATTTATGCTTATGGAACCATAGAGGTCATGCTCTGTTTTACTGTGTACAGTGACAAGTGATGGTTCGAGGATGAGATGATTTATTTGTTGTGTTTATTTATGCTTAATGCACTGAAGGTGTTATTACTTTGTAAGGTGTAAGGATAGATGTTATGCTTACTTCCAGTTACTATTGTTCTTGAGGATCTGTAAGTACACTGTTAATGCTCTGCTCTGTTTTCTGTGATTAATGAGATTGATGTTTGGTTTATAGTTGTTTGATGATGATGGTTATGTGTACATGCGTTGTTCTATTCATTGTTATTTATGATGATGAGGTTAGGGTATAGATTGATATTGATGATGGTTTGACGCACTAAGATGTTTTTGTCTTGAGAATATGACCTGTTGATTGCTAAACTATGTTGTGGGTTTTGGATGGCCAATTATGTATGTATATGTTCCGCTGCATTTTTAATGTTATGTTCATGCATGAGTTCGCATTTTGATGTTATGTTCATGCATGATGAATTTGCATTTAAGAAAGATAAAAGATGATAAAAATATATTTAAATGGGTACTGAGGATAGGCTGTCCAAGAGGATGGACCAGTGGGACATAAGCCTGTTAGCTTGTTCCTGATAGATGTTCGGTAGACTGACACAAGGTTTGCCAAGTCACCGTGCACAGGAGGGTATGGAAGCTAACGGAGGCCCCCCAAAAGGCCATGCAGTCTATCTTCATAAGGGCGGGGACTCTCCAAAAGAGCAGAGAAAGGTGATATGTATCCACTGCCGAGCCTACTCATATCCGAAACTAAAAGAAAAGAAAAGAAAGCCAATGAAGAAAGAAAGAATGAATGAATGAAAGAGGGACGAATTTATGTCATGTTCACGATCTCATGCATTATTTGCTAAGTTTTAGATTTATTGATGCATCTTGCGTTGTAGGTGAGTAGATATTGGAGGGAAAGACCACGGATGACATACATGTTAGGGAGGCTTGCCCATGACAGAGACTTGGTAGATTTATGGTTTAAGACAAGATAATCAACTGTCGGATTGGTTTTTGTGAAAGTTTTTTTATTCTGGGATTTGGTTCACAGTTGGATTTTATATATGAATTTGTAAAGAACTTTGAAACCTTGGTTTTTGCAATAATTATGTTTTGATCGACAAAAGTTTTTCGTTTTAAAAGTTTTTCAAATGCATGTTTACTATTTGGGTTTAATATATATATATATATATATATATATATATATATATATAATTAATAAAATCAAGGAATTACAATAAAATTAAGGTTTTATACAAATGAACTCCATCCTCGAAATCAAATTTCGAAGGTAATCCATGACTATTAATGGAAATCTAATGAAAACGAAATTAGAAATGAATGTACTAATGAAGACCTTTGACAAAACTTGAAAATCAAGATGTTACGAACGCAGATCTAGATCTAGGATCAGAAACACTCTCCCTCACAGATTTCCCTTTCTCTCATGTGTATCTTTCTCCTCTCTCCAAAAGAAACCTTTGAATAGCACTTTATGTACAAGCTTGGAGTGAGAAGGAGGAGCAAGATTGGGTTAAACAGTGGCTAACTGTAATGAGAGATCAATCAAGATGGTTAGTAGGTATACACACATTTCAAGCACGAACAATACAAACTTGAGCGACGCACAATGAACACATGAATATGAATTTTATGATCAAATGTTCAAATGCGAAGGTTCAATCTTTTATGAGTCTTTCCTATTTATATTTTGTAATAATCAAATGCGAAAAAACACCGAGATTTTATGTGGAAAATTGTATTTCCTAAAAAAATTACCAGAAATTTACTACACTAAAATCGAAGTAGAATGATAAGTTTGTATGTCAGGTGAATGTGCAGGCAATAATGTATGAAGAAAGCGTGAAAAATACCGATCAGAATGGTAAAAGAAATAGAGACGAGAGAAGAAAAGTGTGCCTCGAGAGGATTAACATGAATGGAAGAGAATTAAAACGTAGCCAAGGACAACCTGCTGGCCTATCCCGAGCACATCTCGAGTTGCCCCGGCAGATCGAAAATCCGGCAAGTCATCCTTGGCTGCATTCAACTCCCTGCCATTTCATGAAAATTTCTCCGGCAAAACTCCACATGGGTGTTTTGAGCCAAGATTTCTCCTTGTTTTTATAGAGGGGATGGCGGAAGAATTGGATTCCCTGCATTTTGTTTCTAAATATTATGTTAAAAACAAAAAGAAAAATAGAACAAGCATCCACAGTTTTATGGCAGTCCCTCTGCATCACCATAGTTTGTCCATAATTATTCTAATTTATGATTAAAAAAAGTCCTAAATATATTCGCACATGTTCTATGATTAGTCGTAAATATAAGCATTTAAAAGACAATGCAAGATCTCAAAACATTAGAATTTTTATCGAAAACAAACCCTACCCAGAATCACCATTGTGACGAACACCCACATGACGAAAAAACTCGAAGAATTATACAATCAAACATCGTTTGGAACAAGTGTATAACAACAATTCATAAATACGGTAAGATTCAATAATAAAACAGTATAAATTTAAATTCACAGCTAACAATATTTTATTATGTAACGAAGATAACCATGGTCTAAACCAATTGCTCATAGAACATAAGTGGTAAAAGTCTGAAAATTGATGAACACGCAAGGCATGACTCATGAGCAGCAGATAATGAAGGAAATGAAGAGGTAATATAATAAATATTATTTTAATTAAAAAAATGGAATATTACTTCAAAAGGAAAGTGAGTGGAAGACGTTTTTTGGGAAGGGGGAGGGTTCAGGGTTTGACTCCTCAAAATCGTGGAATTATTCCTTCCCATGCTGCTTCCAATTTGTGGCTCAACATGTACATACGTGGTATTGGTTGACTTTTCTATTAAAATATTTTAATTCAGAAATTAAATTTCACTTAATGTAATTTGAAAGCTTTATTTAAACATATAATCATTAAATAAATGCAAATTTATCTGTATTTATAATCTAAGACTATTGTTTTTTTAACTCTTCTTTGCCATTTGTTTGATATTTGTAGAGTTTTTAGTGTTTATAATACAATATTGTCCTCTTTGGATCAAATCACCAACAGTTTTGTTTTTGGGGTTAACTCAAAATGTGTTATTCTATGTGAGGAGGAGAATTCTACTTATTAACTATTCACTTTTTACTCTCCAAAGTAACGTGAGATTGTGCGCTTCCACTGATACAGGAGGAGCCCTCACAATCAATAGCATGTTGGGTCGTATTTATCTTCGCAGGGCGGACTGTCACAATGTTACCCAATTTTGCTATTATTATTTTAAATATTCGTCCTTTAAAATAAAATCTGACGTAACATTATGGCTTCAAAGAAATAGTAGTTTAGAAATATATGTCACATTATGTGAGTACGTAGATGGATGGGTCATGCATGGAAATAGAAAATTATAAATATTGAGGTCAAACGTGACAGCCATTACAACTTCAAAAATAAGTAAAATTGACATTCTTTTATAAGCAAAAAAAGCATTACTTTAAGTTGAATTCTCTTTAATACATGAATTAAGACAATATCCAAAAATCATGCAAGGCGGAGTCAATAATGAAATTTGATATAAAAAGCATAGGCAACAATCATCCCTTAATTTCAAAATTAATGAGATAACTTAAGTCGCTTAAACTATTGACATTATTGTTAAATTTGATATGTTATTTTATTTCTAGTAAATTGTCATTTAAAATTAATAATGACTTGAGGATTGACGGAGTCTATCTTAGTTGCACCAGGCTATCACAACAACCCCGTTTTACGTGAGACTGAAGAATAAATTCGTACATGACATTTATACGGATCAAACAATATCGAAAAATGGAGATCCGGATAATCTTGTAGGTTTGAGCAGTAAATCTTAATGTTGGAAATTACACGGTGCAATGTTGCAATATAATTATCGGAGTTAATATAATTAGATGAGAGATGCTTAAATTAATCTCATACCAAAAATAATAAATGAAAAATACAATAAAAGTAAGATTGTATGAATAAAAGTAAGTTAGGAAGTCAATGATATGAGTTGGCCACTTCCACTTAGAGAAAGGCATTAGATTCAGCGACGATAAAATGATTCTGAGCATCCAATAATGTGAAACCAAATGGACTTCCAAACTACTCAAAGGTCATCATTTTTCAATAAATATAATTTTTTATAAATGTAATAGGCCCCCTTTGGTGTGAGATTAAAATAATCTATGCTTGGGTAACAAGCGAATGAAATATTATCGTAAATATAATATTATCCGATATAAAATGTGATAGCCCGTCCTGTAAAAGCCAGGAAACGTCTAGGTATAGATCCGACTCATATCAATAAGAGTGCACAATCTCATATCGCTTGTGAGAGTAAAAAATACATGGTTTATAAGTAGAGTTCCTCTTCCCACCCAATACAACGCTTTTGGACTAATCCCAAGAACAAAACCGTACGAAATTCCACTCAAAACAGATAATATTATATTGAGAGTCCTGAGAGACGTTACGTAAAAAAAATCATACAAATCATTTTATTTATTTGTTTGGAGGGCAACACGTGGAATACATATAATTTATAAAACTCTTTAGTCATCGTTCTTTTTATCCTTCATACAAACATGCGTCTTTACGTGCAGATAAAACTTAAAAAATAAAAATACCGTTATACTCTTTTTGTTACAAAATTCACTATAAACTTGGATATAACTCATCTTTAAAAATGAGCTTTCAACGAGAGGTTGTCAAGTGCTTATAAGCCTAGATGTCAAGCTTTGAGTAATGCAGTCATTCGGGTCAAATCCAACCATGAAAGGAGACAGTTGTTGAGTGCCGTGTAAGTCCGCATGTCCAGCTGTGCGGTGTTAGACTTCCCCATGTTAAGCTACTACAGAGTGAAGAAAGAATCTCAGGTAACAAGCCTCCATTGCAGATCTTACAAGCAAGAGATTATGGATATTTCAAGAGCAAATTAATGATGTTTGTTACCTCCATTCCGGATTCCCTTCCGTTTCGGCCTCGTGTTCTCCATCAAGCTGTTGATTTAGAAGGCGAAATGCAAGGAGAAAGAAAAGGAAAAGTTCATCTGAATTTCAGAACACTCCAAAAAAAAGAAAAAGAAAAGAAATGATAGTCAAGGAGTTGTATGCTTCCTTCATTGATACATGCCAGAAAACTAGTTCAACCAACCAATTAGCCAATGCAAGCATTACCTTGGATATGGTCGAGACCATAATGAGCAAACTGTCGAGTCTAGAAACTCCCCTTTTCGAGGCAAATCAAATTGCTTCACCCAACAAGGAATGGCAGCAAGGACCTGCAACACAATGCAGTCATGGTGGTTCAATTGGAGGCAACTTATTCATGAGGACAATGCTTGGGGTCGGTTGAGCTAGCCGTTTCTTCGAGTTATCCCTTGAATGTGAGGTACCAATAGGGAAGGGAGTGATTATCCTGCATGTCGTAACATTTCCATCGCAAGTTAAATACTACACAAATGATAATGAAATAAAAAGGACAGGATAATCGAGTCGGCCAAGAACGAAAAAGGTCAGAATTCACATAAATCTTAGCATTCTAGAAACTTTTTGTATGGAATGACCTAAACTCAAGACCTTTAACCTCATAGAAGATCTGGTATAGGAACATAGCCTTCTCTCCTCAGGTCCTCATTCAGCAAATCAAGTACTTGGTTGATCTCGATCGACTTTTTATATAAATCATCACCGGCATGAAACTCATGAAGTTGTCCTTCAATCTCAATCCAGCTACAGCCAGGAGTCTTATTTACACCCCTCTGCCTCATCAGCATTCTTGCCTTGGCTGACTCATCCCACCTTCTCGCGTTAGCATATAACTTTGACGAAATAACATAATTCCCCGAATTCGAAGGTTCGATCTCAAGCAGTAACTTCATTATCTGCTCGCTCAAATCCACATTACGGCGCTTCTGACAGGCACCAAGCAATGCCCCGAGGATTACTTCATCGGGTTTTTCAGGCATCTTCTGAATAAACTCCCAAGCTTCGTTCAAATGACCAGCTCGTGCTAGAAGATCAACCATGCAAGAGAAATGCTCAACTTTCGGTACTAAGCCAAATGAAGAGCTCATAAGATGAAAAAACTGCCGACCCTCTTCAAGCAATCCAGCATGTACACAAGCAGAAAGAACTCCAATAAACGTGATTTCATTTGGTCGAACGGCTCCCTCCTTTATCATGCGTTTGAATAACGCTATGGCATCTTGGGCCCCCCCGTGGAACGCAAATGCAGATATCATGGCGTTCCAAGTAACATTATTTTTACAAGGCATGTTTTCAAAAACTCTAAGGGCATTGTCTAAACTCCCACACTTTGCATACATGTCAACTAATGCTGTACCAATGTAAATATCATTTTTTAAACCCAATTGGGAAGCATATAAATCAACCTGTTTTCCAGTGTCAAGAGCGGCAATTGAAGCGCATGCAGATAGAGTTCCTACCAATGTGATTTTATCAGGATCATTGCCGGCCTCTCTCATGACATTGAATAAGTTAATGGCCTCCTCCGACATCCCATTTTGTGCGTATCTAAAAACACAATGACGTAAATAAGCAACATACCACTTCATAGAGTGAAGATTGTTTTTATTATGTCATTAAAAGAGATTAATGCAAATTGGTGATGATTTCATAGTTTAACCTTCCTTACTAACGCAATGAAGTGACTATGGCTTATAACCCGTGGCCTTTAGATAATAAGATCCAAGTAAGAAACTTACACAATATAGTTTACCTTTAGATTTGAGGTAAGCTACTTCCTAAAATCATAGCAAGCACAAGGTATCCTGTTTGAGTGCTATTTTTCAAAAAGAAAATAACAGAAACCAACCTATCATAATGTATTTTGAAAGTAGTTTTGATTTCCAAAGACAATATGATTTTTCGGAAAGAAGTAAAAAACAAAAGTTTCTAAATTTTTTCTTTATTCAGAAAATAAAATCAATTAAGACATTGTGTTTCTATTTTTTTCAGTTATACAAAAACAGCTTAGTAAAAATTCTCAAATACACCTAAGATCTACTCGTCCAACAAGAGGCATGAAGCAGAACTGCAAATGTAGATGAACTCTAGAGGAAATTAAAAAAAAAAAAAACTGGACAAGATCAGATGATACAAATCCCGTATATTTTAATAAAATACATAACAGAATTACAAGCAGACGACAAGACTATTGCTTCTCCCCGAATAATATTTTTCCAAAATCATCAATGTCCCCCCAAATCTACTCTTATCCTTTTAAATAAAACACCTAAAGAATATTAGAAGACTAGAATACTAAAAGACATAATTAATAAATATCTAAGAATCCTAAAAGACACTTAAATATGTGCATTCGAATAAATGTACTTTATTATAACTCTATCGTCACAACAAAATTTTTTTCTCTGAAGCGATATAAAGAAAGAACCAGTCGCATTGCAAACTATTCAAATTCAGTTTCATCAAATGGATATAATCCAAATATAAACAATATATTAAAATGTGAAGCACATATTTAAATTTTCTTACCCAGTAATCATGGCATTCCAGGTGATATTATCTCTCTCCTTCATACTGTCAAATACCCTCCTTGCCAAATTCAAATCGCCACACTTCCCATACATATGAATCAAGGCCGAACCAAGATAACAATTCAACTCCATCTTACTTTCCATGACGAACTCCTCAATGCACCTCCCCACTGTCAAATCTCCAAGCTCCCCACATGCCCCAAGAACACTCACTAAAGTCATCTCGCCAGGCTTAAATCCCGCCTCCTTCATCTGTCGAAATAACTCCATTGCCTGAAAGTGATACCCCATTTTTGAGTAACCCGAAATCATCGAATTCCACGAAACTAAATCTCTTTCAGTAATTTCGTCGAACACTTTTTTCGCACTTCCCAATTCGCTACACCTTGAATACATCGTTATCAAGGAATGATTTATATGACCATCATCATCCAAACCAAGTTTAATCACAGATGAATGAGCCACTTGTCCATGAGGAAGCTCGACAAGATTTGCACAGGCGATAAACACAAATGGGTAGGTGAATTTGTTAGGTTTTCGGCCCGAAAACTTCATTTGGTAGTAAAACACAAGGGCGAGAGAGTGGTTCCGCCATGAACTGGCTAAACCACGGAGCATAACATTGAAAGCATACTCGTCGGGTTGGTGGATGGTCGAGAAGAACATGGAGGCGCAAGCGAAGTCTTTGAGGTCGATGATTTTGGAGAGGATGAAGTTTGGTTTGTGAACGGAGTTGGTGAGCATTTGGGCCTGGATTTGCTGCAACTGTTTGATATTTAGACATCTTTTCAAGAGAGATAAGAGTGTTTCAGAGATAGCTCGGTGATGGTTCTCTCCAGCGTCGGTGTTTTTGAAATCGGAATGGCGGAAAAGGATTTGGGAAGGCAGTTTCCTCCTTAGCATCCCAACTTTCCGTTCTTCCATTGACGACAGTTCTTCGTACTAACATTGTTTTGCTGACACCTAAAATCCATTATTTTTCTCTGTATAATTAGTTGTTTTACGTAAAAATTAAATTTTTTTTGCACAACTGTTTTGTTATTTCTCCATCATTTTTAAAAGGGTAATTACCACTGCAGATCCTATAGTTTAAGGTTTTAATTGTTAAAAAAAATTTTCTAAAATTTGACTTGTCATTGACCCCAAACTATAAGGTCTGCAGTGTTAATTACCCTTTTTAAAAATTATAATTATAGTAAAGACTAAACTATTTCAGAATCTCATAATTCTATTTGCATGTTTGCTTGACAACGTTGCAATTGATTTGTGATTTGTATGTCAAAATTTTATTTACCAACTCATAACAAACTAAGGCAGGAGCGTAGCAAGAAGGGGCCAGCTCCCTTCTCACTGACACCACTGCTACGGGCTGACACCCAATTAGTCGCGATGGCATGCAACTCAGCTCCTCCGCTCAGTTCGGTTGCAACAGGGATGGGGTGGGGGGGCAGCGTAGGATCAAAAAGTGTTGGATTGGTGGAAGAAAGCGATATGGAGATGGTGACTGATGGAGGAGAAGGAGATGAGTGGAGTGGAGTGGAGTGGAGTGGAGTGAAGTGAAGTTAAGTTGTAACAAGAGTGCTTTGTGCAGGAATGTGAGTTGGTATGAGTGAGTTTTCTTTTGGTTCAACCGCAGACACAAGGTAAAAGTTCAAGTACAACAACTTTCAATCTAATAAACTATAGTCAAATAGTAACGAGTGATTCTTTCATTAAATATAATAATGAAAAAGCATTGATCAAAATATCCTAACATTCTAAGCTTTACTCTTTTTTCACTAACTCAGAGAGATGAGAAGAGTTGGCTGAGTAGGTCAATCTAAAGACACGGGATAACTCATAAATAATACTAAGTTACTAAAAACAAATTCATTAAGATAGAGCTCTATATATATATAGATGAAGAGATCAGAATCGTGCCTTCGTTTTCGAGCGGTGTATTTTGAGTCTGGAGGCACCACATTTCCTCTTCTTTTCATTTGTTCCTTCTTCTTGATCACCCAATCTCTACCCTTCACTCTCTTCGATACTCTTTGCTTTTTTCTCGGTCTATGCCTGTCTGCAACAGTTACCTACACAAATCGAAAACACCCAGATTTGCAAACAAAAATGAATAGCATATACACCAAAGACCAATGGGTAGTTATTTTTTTTTGTAATGCAGCAACTAAGACAAACATGAAAGAGGCTCACACCAATAAGCCATTCTACAAAGTAAAATGATTCCCACATGTTGACGACATGGATAATACATATACACACACACACAAACGTAATTAATTTGTTAGCTGATTAAATTACAAAGACATTCATATCATTATATACAAAAAATCCACTGAGAGAAAACAATAAATTAAAAGATTGATGTATTCTAAGAGACTCGATTCAGTGAAATGTGATGCTTGGAGCATTTTAAGTCACCATCAGAGACATTATAATGGAAGGTGTAAATATCTTAGAAATAGAATATTCTGATGCAATGTTGACTAAAGGATTAAGTTCCCCGGAAAATTGCAGAAGAAGCAATTGACAGTTTGAGACAAGATGGTAAAAGGTAGAACTTGGAGCCCGCACCTATGAGGATAATCAACTACCACCCCACCAGAAAATCCAGCACGCATAGCAAAACTCAAAATCAACTCACGTTGAGCTATATTTTCTGGATAAACTTGCAATACTGCTCTTGCTCCTCTTGCTAAGCACCTATATAAAGATCCAAAGAAAGCCCTGAAAAGATATTGTTCCAGAAAATAAGAAGAGTAAAACAAAAACAAATGACAATTCATGCACAATTTCGTATGAAAAGTCAGAAGAAAATATAACCAAACTTAATTCAATCTCAACCGCGGATCATGAGAGGACTTGTCAGCATTACACAACCACTGAAAAACCATAACAAATATAATTAAATAATCAATACAAGCCACTGATATTATGAGGTTTTATGTATAAACCATATTTATAGCATGTTCTATCTTTCCTAAGCAACATCAAAATGTCCCCAACAAAATATATGGCACGTATTAAAGAATCCTTCGTGTTCCAAGTGCAACTAGAGATGAAATTAAATTATTTTATTAGAATCTGATCTTTCGGTATCATGGGAACAAGAAGTTGCACAAATATTGATTCCATATGCTGCTCACCACAAAGGAGACTCTAAAACTCAATTAAGATGTAGGTTATAAAAAACAAAGCAAGAACAGAAACATGTATATGATATTTGCCTCAAGAAACAGAAGTTTCAAGAAAATAGAGAACCTGAACGGCTGAAATACTGATGGCCCCGTCAATGACTCCTGAACGAAGTCCTAATCCCTGCAATGAAATCCAAACATTTTGTGATACCTTGATATAACTAACTAAAATAAAAAACTAAAATAAAACATGCCGTGCTATAACTAGTTAGATAATCTGTTAAATAAAAAACTAAAATATTTTCACAAAGAACAAAAAATAAAGCTATATTAGCATTAATACCTGACCCATGTCACCTAGCAGAAGATCGCCCTCAACTTCCCACTCCATGGCAACATCTGAATTGTTTAAGGTAAGAATGCATGTTCAAAAAATCAAATAAAGAGTATGGACATTTAAAAAAAAAAGTTTCAGTTGATTAACCCAATTTCACATACTTAGCATTGACTGTGAAATATCTAATCCAATCCATTGATGACCACTCTCAGATAACGTCTCCCCACTAAGACCTGGCCCACAACCTATACAAGACCACAACAGTTGAGAGTTAATCAGCCATGTTTATTAGAGTCTGTTAGGAAATTTGTTACTTTCCTTCTATTACTTCACAATTACAGAACACAAAACACTAATTCACACTAGAATTAGGTAGATTTCACAACTTGACACCCAATTTGCAGAACAAAGGGTCTGCACATCCCTTCCCACATTCCCCTCTTTCTCCAAATGAATTTCCATAACTGATCCCTTAACTTCCCCTCCCTTTTATTGTTTAAACACTTAACATAAATTATTACGAAAATACCCTTAAACTATAATATCTAAAATATAAACAAATAATATAAAATAAGAGTTTCCTCCTAACAGAGTCTAAACAAGTCTTAAGTAAAACTCAATACAAAAAGATAACACCCAAAAACACGATCTGATACTCAATTAAAGCTTTCTACAAAAGAATAATCATAGCATTCGATTTCTATTATATAGAGTACCTTAGAATAGTTTCAGGCTGACTATGTTACAGGTAAAAGCAAAAATGTAGGACAGACCAATTTTCTACTGAACTTGCAAACTTTACAAGAATTTAAAAACAAAATCAAATAGATGGAGATATAATTACCATTGTCAAGAAGCAATTTGGGGACATCATCATCAGGTAGAGCAAGAAGCTCCAAGGCTCTCTCTGACAACTTTGCCTTTTACATCAACAAGAACAACGTCAATAAGCATTCAACATATTATTTTTTCTAGTAACCATATGACATGTCAAACTAATAGAAGAGATCGATCAATCTTGACCAAAATTTACAGGTGAAGAAAAATTACATTGAACAGAAAAATCCAAAACCTAGAAACAATAACAACTTCAATATGAGCTGAGCAATACCCTGATAGTGAACTTGACAAACAAAAGAATCTTTGTTCTTAGATTTTGCGTTTATCCCTCATTCACAGCCACTAAATAAACACAAGAAAGTATAATTACATTAATCTAAAATAATAAACCTGAATTTCAATGATTCGAGAAGACGAAGTGTATTTCCGAGCCTCATCATTGTCATAGAAAATTTCAGGAGGGCCTTGCAACTCAGGCCTAGAACCCATTCTTCAGAGAGTAAAATGGAGAGAAATCAAAGGAATTCTGAAGAGAAGAGGGAGAAGAAAAGCTGCAGAAATTGGAAACAAAAAGTATTAAGGAACTAAAGCTGAACAAAAAAGTAAAGACCTGCATTTTTGTCGAAAATAAACAATCTAACTTCAAGAGACAAACCACAAATCCCTGGTTTGTAATTTTCTTTTTCAATTGTAGTATGCCTTTGTATCACAATTAAACTCACCAATATTTTAAGCAGATTCCATGCGGATGCAAATGTTACTTTATACTTTGCCTTGTTCTACACATGCAAACGTTTTTTTTAATAAAATGCATTTTTAGAAACTGAAAAAGGTGAGAACCATTTGAAAGCAATATTCAGAAATGTTAGAGTTTAGTATGACCCAGATTCTAATTGAACCAGATCGATTCGGCCCACATTAGGGATTTTCTAATTCCTGTAGGATTAGAATTTCTTATTTTAGTATGACTAGGAATTCCTATATGCTATAAATATATGTGTGACCCGAATTTTAGTTGGGCCGGGTTGGACTCATATCTAATATTAAGGTTATTTATATTCTCTATATATTTATGCTTGAGTCGCAAAACTCATTGTATTTTGATTTCCAAATAGTGAATTTCTTCTTTGCCTGTGATTTTTTCTCGTTAGGATTTTCCACGTAAATCTTGATGTCCCCACTTTCACAATTTTCTTTTTTCGTCTCGCGTTCGATTCTCAACAAGGAAAATAAAAGTTGGTGAAGTTTATATAGTACAAAATTAAAAGAACAAAGCACATAAGACCGTCAACGATTTAATAGGTGAGACAAATGGTAAGTTCTGTATGGTGGTAATAATTTATAGGTTCAGCAGTGTGACAATCACAGTCAATACAGGCTCATAGATGGTGATAAATTCAGCCATCAGCACTCAGCAGTGACAAACATGATCAATTCTGTTTTTCTAATTTATAGGCGTAATTGTTTAATATTTTTAATTTGGTTATTCTATCATATCATCTTTGAGGGAGAACTAATTAAAGTTGAGCAAGCTTATTCCATAAAGTGATGGTTTGGAGGCTCATGCACTAGCAGAAGAGGATAAAGAAATATAATCTGTTGAGTGCGTAAGTTGTTGAAGGATTGGACAATCGGTGTTGAAGAAGTGTGATCAACCGAGGCTCAAAGGGAAAAGAAGAGCAGCTGATCGGGCAAGAAGGAGATAGATCGTAAATTCATAGTTTTGATTGTCCGCAAGTGTTGCGGTCAATAGTCAATGAATAATTATATTACAGATACGAATGAAATTGTTAGCGGTCGATTGGCTAAGTGAAAGTGATTGACCGATTCTTCAGAATCTTTTATGTTTTTCTGCAAATCCACTTTATGGAAAGTCTAGCTTTGGAAACTCATATCTCCCTCAATTTAGAAGTTTTCTTTATGAGATTTGAAATACGACTTCTCTGATGAATGTAGAAAGAACTCTTCCAAGAATAATAATAAGAAACTTCATGGATTTGGAAATATGCACTGAAGATAGAGGTGGAAATCGGTTCAGTTCGAACCTGGTAACCGAACCGAACCGAACCGAATGATTTTATTCTGTTCGGTTCGGTTTTAAAAGGCAAAACAATTGAATTTAAAACCGAACCAAATTTTACCGAAATCTTCGGTTTGGTTCTCGGTTTTAATAAAGAAAAACAGAGTAAAACTGAACCGAACTAAAATAAACTTAAACCAATCCATTTAACCTAATTCCAAGAATCAAATATTTACTACTACACTTTACAATTTTTGTTACAAATTTTTTATAAATAATAAAATTATAATATAATTATTTAGATATAACATTATATCAATATATCATTCTAATTTATCATGATGTAATATAAATATTTAAAATAATAAACTATATGTATTAACAAATGAATGACACACAAACGTCATACAAAATATTGTCTATACTATTTGAAAACCAAAAAGCTAAGAAAATCTAAATTTTTTTGTTTTTCAAAATTAAACCGAAAAAACTGACAACAGAACTAAGGAAAACCAAAAACCAAGGTTCGGCTTTTTATTGGTTTTCCAATAAATTCCGTTTGGTTTCATTTTTTTATTTTCAAAACCGAAACGAGTCGGTTCGGTTTCAATTCACTATAAAACTGAACCGAACCGAACCAAACCGATTCCACCCCTAACTGAAGAAACTGATTGGCCAGAAATAACAAGAAGTCACACTTGTCACTCCCGTATGGATGTCTTCGCCAATGAAACTCCTTAGGAAAGTTGAATACCACTTCACACACTTTTCCTCCAAGGATGAAGAACGCAGATGCCGATAAGAGAGGATACTCAATTATAAGTAACCTCAATCTTGTGATGTAACACACAAAAAAGAAACTTTGGATGTAACTCACTTTTTTTAAATGTAACTCACCGAAGGTTTGAAATAAGAATCACTCCAATTTTGAAAATAAACAAAATCTTTTCTATAATCAATCTTCACTTGATTAAATATTTACATAAGTTGGCTTTAAATGGCCAATTACAAACTAAGAATAATAAATAACTTAATAAATAACAATAACACTAAACCGGTTATAGTATAAGTTTGACTGATACTTTACTTAATAGTTACTAGGACAATTAACTTATAGATTATTCAATTATTTCGTCTTTTCTTTTTCTCCAAGTCTTGATGTCTTTTGGCAGCTTTTCCTTCTTGAATTCGTCCACTTGGATGATTTTCATATATTAACTTTCCTTGGTCTCCAAGCTTGGTCACTTGGATTTTGCATAATATTTGCTCTCTGTTCCGTGGGCTTTTGACATAGCAGATGAATTCTAAATTTAACGATCCAGCCCATTCTAGAAAGATTAGGAAGTCATCTACAATATTCATGAAACACACTTTTTGATATGACGTCGTCCCGAATGCTAAAACCGTCAAATACTCATCGAAGGTCAGAAAGGAAACAGGTTTGTGAAGCTCATCAATTGCTCTACTATTGTTCTTGAACTTCCACCTATATTTGATCTTGAATAACTCCGTGATATTATTTGCAGCTTGATTAATGATAGAGTGGACCCGTAGTCCATGAGAGACTCTCTTGCATCTTCCATTATTTTTTGAGGTAGCTTAATTAAGTTAAAAAGTTGTTTCGATAAAAAATTAGTTTGCAATATGTAAGTGTCAGGTAAAATTTTTTGTAATGGTTATTGTTTTACCTTTGGATATAAGTTATTATAGAAATTTCATATTTAAATGTGGAATTCAATCTGTGCTATTACTTAAAATTTCATAATTTTGGGATGTTTAACATGTTATAATGGGTATCAAACTATACCATATGCAGACTTCAATCTATGATTGCCAAAATTTTCATCTAAGACAGCATGACCTACCATTTTGACTATAAGGTTTTAGATATGGAGGCACTTAGACACTCTTTTTGTATAATTGTTCTTGGTGGAGAAATGGTAGCTTATAAGTGTTTACTCCTCGTCATATTACAGAATGTAATTGAAAGAAAACTAACTGAATGAAATAAAGATTCATTAAAATAAAATCAGTCTTTACAAGTATTTATATTAACATACAGCAGTTGTAAAATAATCTCTATTGTCCACATTAGCTTCTTCCATAGTAGCTTCTCCATATAAGCTTCTCCACATCAGCTTTTCTAATACTCCCCCTCAAGATGAAGAGTAAGTATTCAAAAGACCCATCTTGCTAATGATAAAATGAAACGAACTAGGATGCAAAGATTTAGTCAATACATTCGCCAATTGAAATTGTGAAGGAACATATAAAAACTTGATGCAACCAAGTTGTAATTGCTGACGAACAATATGACAATCAATTTCTATATGCTTCGTACGTTCATGAAAAACTGGATTAGCTGCAATATGAAGAGCAGCTTGATTATCACAAAACATAACAGCTGATTTAGACATAGAAACAACAAAATTTTTCAACAACGATTGAATCCATATTATTTCACAAATAGCTTGAGTCATAGCACGATATTCAGCTTCAGCAGTAGATCTAGAAATTGTCTGTTGTTTCTTAGACTTCCATGAAATCAAAGAATCATCAAGGAAAACACAAAATCCAGTAACAGACTTTCTGGAAGTGGCACATGATGCCTAATCTGAATCAACAAAAGCCTTCAAATGTAAATCAGAATCTGAAGAATAAAAAAATACCCTGTCCAGGAGTACCTTTCAAATAACGAAGAACCCAATAAACAACTTGTAAATGAAGCTGTTTTGGTGAAGCAAGAAACTGACTCACACGACCAACAGCAAAAGAAATGTCTGGTCTTGTAAAAGTAAGATAGATAACCTTCCCAATTAATCTTTTAAAAACACTCAGATCTTTTAATAAAACATCATCATCAACAAACTTCAAATTTGGTTCCATAGGAATAGCAACATGTTTAGAACCCAAATAGCCAGTATTATTTAATAATTTCAAAGTATAATGACGCTGATTTAATGTAATACTTTTAGAATTTCTTGCCACCTCCAACCTAAGAAAAAAATGAAGATCACCCAAATCCTTTAACCTGAATTTAGCATTAAGCAGGTTCTTGATAGCTGCAATATGAGGAATAGAACTACCAGCAATGATCACATCATCAACATAGATCAAAATAGCAGCAAATCTGTCATTAGAAGACTGAACAAATAGTGAATGATCAACATGAGATTGTTGAAAACCAAGATTAATAATAGCAGTGGAAAATTTTGAAAACCATTGCCTAGAAGCCTGTTTCAACCCATAAAGAAACTTATTGAGCTTACAAACTAATTTCTGCTCCCCCTATTTAGAAACTCCAGAAACCAAATAGCCTTGTGGCAATTGCATATAAACATCTTCATGCAAATCACCCTGTAAAAAGGCATTATTAACATCTAACTGTGCTAAATGCCAACCATGAATTGCAGCAAGAGATAATAACAATTTGATAGTAACAAATTTAGCAACATGAGAGAAAGGACCTAGATAATCAATGTCGTCTTGTTGGGTATACCCTTAGCCACCAATCTAGCTTTATACCTTTCAATGGTTCCATTGACATGATACTTAATTTTGTAGACTCATTTACAGCCAATCGGCTGTTTTCCTGGAGGCAAATCAACCAAAGTCCAAATAAAATTATCCTCCAAAGCTTTAAGCTCAACATTCATAGCTTTTCGCTATTCAAGAGATTTCTCAAGTTAGTGATAGAATTTAGGTTTCAAATTAGAAGAAATTGCCAAAGTAAGATGTTTAAAAGAATTAGACAATCGATGATAAGACAAAGCATTTGATAAAGGATACTGAACAGAAGAAAAAGTAGTACAGAATTACCATTAGCTAAAAAACAATGATAATCAGTTAGATAATAAGATGGTTTTGAAACACGTTTAGAATAAATACTTGGTTTATCACAATTACCAGAAGAAGTAGAAATAGGTTGTGTAGAATTTGGAAACTGTGAAACAGGTTGAGAAATAGAAAAAGGAAGATCAGAATGTTGGCAAAAATCGGATTTGAAAGGGAATATATTTTCATAAAAAACCACATTTCTAGAAATGAGGATTTTATTGGATTCTAAATCAAGAACCTTGTATTCTTTGTATTTTGCAGGATAACCAAGAAAAACACAAGTTTTAGCTCTTGGACTAAAGTTATCTCGAGTACTTTTCAAAGTAGAAACAAAGCACAAACAACCGAATACTTTGAGATGATTATATGAAGGAACTTTGGAATTTAAAAGCTCGAATGGAGTTTTATTTGACAAAAGTTTAGAAGGAATTCTATTGATCAAATAAACAGCAGTAAGAATACAATCACCCCAAAATTTTAAAGGAATATGTGATTGAAAAAGAAGAGATCGAGCAACATTAAGAATGTGTTGATGTTTTCTTTCCACCACCGAATTTCGCTGTGGTGTTTCAACACAAGAGCAATAATGAATAATTCCTTTTGATTTATAAAAATCATCAATCGAGAATTCTAAAGCATTATCGGTTCAAATACCTTTAATGGTCAAATTATATTGATTTTCAATCATCAAGACAAAGTGAGGAATGATTTTACTAACCTCGGATTTGTGTTTAAGAAGATATGCCCAAGTTGCTCTACTGTGATCATCAACAATAGTTAGAAAAAAACGACAATCATCATGAGTAGGAACATGAAAAAGACCCCAAACATCACAATGTATAAGCTGAAAAGAATTATCACAAAGATTATTATGAGATACAAAAGGTAGATGTCTTTGTTTAGCTAAAGGACAGACACTACAAAAAGAATCTTTTACAGAATGCAAATGTAATGAATCTTTAAACACTTGAATTTTAATGATTGAAGGATGACCAAGTCTGCAATGCCAAATGAAGCTATCTGTCGAATTGACATTGCATATCCTCTTTTGAAAGAAAACATCAGAAACATGTGGATTGTGATGAAGAACATACAAATTTCCAATTCTATTACCCATCACAATCGTTCGGAGTGAAGATTGGTCCCGAATCAAATATGAATCAACATGAAATGTAACAAAACAATTTAGTGCAGAAACTAAAGCACTAACAGATAACAAATTTAACCGAAAAGATGGAATGTAAAGAACATTACATAAAATTATATTGTCATTGAGCTTAACAGTGCCTATGCATTCTATAAAAACTTTGAAATTATCAGGCAAAGTAATAAAATGACCATTGACTGGAAAAGAATCAACAAAACAGGTAATGTCGGAGCAAACATGATGAGTTGTCCCTGTGTCTAATACTTAGTGCAACAAACTTACTTTATCAAAATTATATAAAGAATTAAGAACAAAGGACAGACCTATGAAATTGGAGACAGAAAAATCACTAAGTGAAATCTCCCCTGAATTAGAAGAAGTCTGAACTGAGTTATTCTGCAACTGAGTACTTAGAAAAGCAATGAGTTGCTGACACTGATCAGTTGTGAGAGAGGAAACAAGAGGCTTTTCTGTTGAAGCATCATTCTAAACTTTTACAAAATTAACATCATTAGTACCCGAATTCCGTTTAAAACTATTTTTCTCTCTTGACTTATAACCAGAAGGAAAACCATGAATCTTATAACACTTTCAACAGTGTGACCAGTCATTTTACAATGAGTGCAAACCGGTTTATCTCGCCTTCCTCGAAATTCTTGTGGTTTAGTAGACAAGAAAATCATTTTGTCATGCGCTTCAACTATTGGACTAGTGACTAACTTCTGTCTTTCTTTCTGAATTACTAAAGAAAACACTTTGCTTAAAGAGGACATTGGGTCTATCATTAATATTTGACTACGAATTTGAGAAAAACTATCACTTAAACCCATAAAAAATTACATAATGAACTCTTGTTGTTGATATTCAATTAATAATCTGGCACCTCCACAAAAACAATTAGGAATAGGCCTAAACTCTTGAAGTTCGTCCCACAAAGTTTTGAACTTCGTATAATATGAATTGACATCCATAGTTCCTTGAGTTAAAGAAATCAAAGAGTTACGGATTTGATAAATCCTAAATGCATTAGTTTGATTAAACTTGTCATGAAGATCTTTCCAGACTGCCATTGAAGAGCTTAAGTAAAGCAAGCTATCGGCAATTTCCTTGACAATAGAATTGATAATCCATGATGTTACCATGCTATTACACCTATTCCAGGTGTTAAACTTTGCATCGGACAGATTTGGACGTTGAATCGTGCTATCAACAAACTGCAACTTATTTTTAGCGTTGAGCGCCATAATCATTGCTCGCTTCCAGGTGTGATAGTTCGCTCCATTCATCAGATGTGAAACCAAAACAAGACCATGATGATCGGCATGATGTAAAAAGAACGGATTGCTAGGGTTTTCTGCCAAAGAACCAGAAGAACCAAGGAAGATATTAGTTGAACTCCCCTTTGTCGAAGCAGTCGACTGACCTTTACTCATTGTAAGAAATCAATGAGTAAAATGATAAGACTTCTCAAAGAGAAAAAGACGATGAGTTGTTGTTCTCCATCAAAAGAATCAATAATGGAGAATTATAGGAACAAGAAGATGAGTAACATAGCATTGCTATGATACCATATTACAGAATGTAATTGAAAGAAAACTAACTGAATGAAGTAATGATTCATTAAAATGAAATCAGTCTTTATAAGTATTTATACTAAAATACAGCAATTGTAAAATAACTCCTATTGTCCACGTCAGCTTCTTCCACAGTAGCTTCTCCATATAAGCTTGTCCATATCAGCTTCTCTAATAAGTCAAGATTTCGTTAATGAGAGAGACAAGAGAGGGTAGTTTATAAGTGCTAACTCCTAGCCAAGATTTCGCGAATGAGAGAGACGAGATGTATATACAAACAGTTGTATTTGGTTTTCCAACAATGAAAACAGAAGTGCGGAAAGAAAACTGCTATCAGCAACACAACATAAATACTAGAAACAATGAGAAAATCACTAATCAAACAACTAACTACTGCCGAGTCTTTCGATCATTTCAACATAAAAAGAAAAAAAATCACCTCAAGGCGGCGTAATATAGAAAACAATAAACATAGTTCGTTAGAATGAACACCAACGGCGACAATTAGACTCTCGCAATCACTAAGTCATAGAAATCAACTGGAAAGAACCAATTCAATTCAATACAAGAAACACAGAATCCATACCTCGCTGCCAATAAATGCAGAAATAAACTCGGTCGTTAACTGCCTGAGATGAGACACAACAAGAATATCTTGTTTGGGGAGAGCTCGCCTAGGAGTTCCCGCGAAAACTTAAGACGAATGGGCTTAAAGAGAAGCAAGAGAGAGAGAGAGTCGGCGGGCTACAGAAGGCGAGTTGAAGAGGAGGGTAGTTTAGACCTCTTACAATGAAAGAAATGCTAGAATCACAAAGGCGCTACTAAGTAGTAAGTTTGCAATCATAAAGCATGTGATAGAAAGTGCTATTTCTCAAAAAACTAAAGAAACTCTAATACCTATTGCTTTAAATTTTCATATTAAGATGGAATATTGAATTCAATTGAAATAAATGTAATTCTCGGGAAATTATAAAATTAACTAACCTTATATCGTATTTGAAATTAATAATACTACTAATTTTAAAAAAAAATTATCATAATAAAATTAAAAAAATATCTATTTCACCCAAATATAAAATAATTATATCCATTTCGAATGTGAAACACGAAGTTACATATAATTAAGAATAATGTTCCGTTTAGTTTATACTCTAATTTTATATCCTAAGATGACACATTCATCCGGGTGACTTATTAAATAATATAATAATTAAAATAAATTATAAATAATTAAAATAAAATATTAAATTTGAAAAATATGCAAAATAACCTGACAAGAACAGATTCAAGACCTCCTTGCAGTGAATACTCAGGTTGAAGTCAGACAGATTCAACAGCAGCTTGAGAAAAGCAATTACCCAGTGAATCAAAATTGTAAGAATGACAAGAAACAATTGCTAGAAGTATTTGATAAGCTCTCTGATCAAAAAGTGAAAGACCCAAGTCTTCATCACTTTCTTCCTCCTTCTCTTCCTTTTTCTTTTCTGCCGGTGTTTCTTCAATGGCTGGCGGACCACCTCCAGATGTAGCGGCTGCTGCCCCTCCACCACTGATAAAGCCACCACCGCCGCCGCCAACAATCACCTACAAAACACAAGTTTCAGTTCTCACACTAAATACATTATTGTAGATGTTCATTAAATTACAATCATCTCAAAAATATGAAGCAATGATGTTAATGTTGTTTCATCATTTTAATATGTGTTTTTAGAAGTTTCTCAAGTCGCTCGAATTCTCATGGTCCTTCATGTACATATGCCCAATTTTAAACAGGCTAAAGTGATGATCATAGAATAACTTGTGATTTTTACTTATGATTTTCTGATCTGATCCAAGTTAACTTGTGACAGAGACCAAAGAATGACGAAATTTTATAAATGAAGGTTTGGACCACCTATTGAGGTTAATTCAATCATTTAAATCTTTCTAAACAGTTGATAATTGAGCAGATTACGATGACCCACAAACAACTTTGGAGTAAGAAACGAGGAATTGAGAAAGGCAAAATGGTATTCCATCATTATTCAATGAAAGCTAGATTCCGTTTTTCGCATATTCTCTGGAAGAGAAGATATAAATTTAACATAATTAAAACAGCAAACATGTATGAGTCCGCAACACAAATCTAAACGTACTGCAAATAATAATAACGATGCATACTTCTAGTTTAAAAGCTTTACAACTAACAGAGATTACAGATAGACAAATGATGGTGAGGATCCGCCAATCCAACAAGCAAATTCACCAGTGTAAATAAAATCACACAAATCAACGCGTCTGCCAAACATATGCCTCTATAGTGTATAATCAATCCAGTATTACTCAAGTAAAACATACTAATAGCAGAGTTAGAGAATTATCTCATACGATAGAACATAGAAGAAAAAGGATCTGAATCAAAATCAAAATCTTTCAAATACTCTTCTCAAAATTGAAGGCACGGATATTGACAATTATATAAATCAACTACATCTGAATAATCCTAAAGTAACGCGTAAAAAGTTTAAGAAAAACGTTAATCACTGTACCTTGATCTACACAATCTCCTTCCAAACGGTTGGAATGAATGTTATACCAAAAAACTTTGCGTAATCGATAAAATGTTACTATGATAAAAGATGCAATATGAGAGGCGATCAATCAAGATGATACTAGCACAAAGGTTGCAAATAACTAAGACGCGGATATTGACAAATGACAACCAGACAAATCAAATCAGCGTACTTGAATAATATTCAAGAAACCAATATCAGTTTTTTTTTTTTTTTAAAGACGCTAAAACTTGATCCATGCGGAATTAAACTACCGATCACATAAAAAAGAAGGAAATGAACTGAATACCTGAAAAACAGAAGGCGTAATAAGAGAGAAAGAAGATTGAACACCCCCAGAGGAATCGACAGCGACTGCGGACTGAACGAGCTTCCTCTGAAGCTCATAAGTAGAGGAAGCGGAGGCATTGAGGTCACCGGAGCACTGCTTGGCAGTCCACTGGCTGCCTGAGCTACGGCAAACGAATGTGAAAACTCCCATAATCCTCTCTCTTCAATCTCACAAACCCTAAATCTACTTTGAAACCCGATTGCCGATAAAAGAGTGAAACAGAGACAGCCCACGCCCCTCGCCGAGAGAAAAGTTAATCAGATAGTGAGTATATGTATTATATACGTGGGTGGAACTGTGGTAGCCCTACTCGCAAAGGATTTTCTGGGTGCAATTACTTTTGAAACCCGTGCCATGTGGTACGAAGAGTTGTGTTACTACACACACTAACAACTAACAATAATTATGAAATTCTATGTCTATGATAATCAAATTATCTAACACTTCCAAGTATTAACTCAAAATTATGTGTCACTTTATATGATCCGTTGAAATTGTTTTATCTTTCTTAAGCTTTTTCGTATGATTAACAACTTAATCATTTGTTGTCTTTAATTATAAAATTTCTTTCTTAATTATATTAATGAAGTCTAAATACTCAAGTAATAATGAAAGCAAGTAAGAGAGTAAGGAATAGAATGCAAACGATTTATTAACACGGTTCAGTTAATTTTGCCCATGTCCTTGCTTCAAGACTTCTTCTTGAAGATTACTTCCGCTATAACCCTTTCGGTTACAAAATGATTGAGTTTTCGAATATCAATCGGACCTTACAATGACTCTTCACAGGTGTCATCCTTTTCCTTGATTGATCTTGCAAGTGTCAATTGAATCTTCTTCAAGGACTTCACCCTTTTCGTTTCCACAATAAATAAGTGGTAAAAAGTTTAAGTACAAGACATAACTCTCTTAAAGATAAATAATCTCAAGTTTAAGAGTATAAGAGGTTATGTTTCTAGCTCAAGAATGAAGACTTAAATCTCAGTAAGTGAATGGACAACACTTCAGCATAATTGTGGTTCGGTGGGTTGCACAACAAAGTAAGCTTATGTTTATAGAGGCCATCAAAATTCTTGAGTTGTGGGCGTCCTTTGGTAAGCACGGGGTGTCTGCGATATTACAGCAAGAGAAATCAATGAGGTGATGGGCTTCCGCAAATTAAGTTGAAAGCTACTGCTTCGAGCGTAAACAAATCATGAACCGACGTCTGCGTCAATCATTAAGAAGGAAAAATTCTAGTAGAACGAATGCTTGTGAGGATAAAAATAGTGTTCTAGAAGAATGAATAGCAATCACTCCAACAAGATTTTCATACTCAACCTTTTGCAACCTTAAATATGCAATCAAGATAGAAGTTTTGGCTATTTTTTGACTTTTCTTGTAGCGACCTAGTTTTTCTTACATTTAAAAACATATAAAATTTAAAACTTTTATTGTATAAAACCCTTTTTACAAATCGCAGCGGAAATAAATACAATTATTTTTTTTTACAATTAAATAACTTACAAAATCTTTTACAAACCATTTTCCTTTCTTTAATTCATTAGCCTAGCTAGCCACAAGATCCGTACATGCAAATCCTTCATCAACTGCTCCTTAACCCATTCTCCTGTTCTCGTATGTATACCTACATCATAAGACTTAACTAATGAGTCTAAGACTTAGTGATATAAAATAAAACATGTAATGCAACTTTTAAAAATCATATGTCGTTTCTGTTTTTGTTTTCCTTTATCTCTTTTCTGTTTACATACGTTCCCAAGCCTTTTGACACACCGTCTCATCCTGGAACGCCTATGTTTTCAGGCCTTTTGGCACACAGTCTCATCCTGTAACGCTTATGTTCCCAGGCCTTTTGACACACAGTCTCATCTTATAACGCCCACGTTCCCAGGCCTTTTGACACACGACCTTATCTTGTAACGCATTCGTTCCTAGGCCTTTTGACACTCAGTCTCATCTTATAACGCATTCATTTAAGTTCATTTCCATTTAGTATCCGTTTCCATCTCTTTTTTCAAAACTATGCATAAAAACCCTTTTCGTATGTTTTTTAAAACCATGATGCGTGCAATGCTCATGATTGCATACAATATCTATATGCTCAATCATTATCAGTATCAATCTTATAATCTTTAAACATGATCAATGTCAATATCCTTACTTAAATCTATAAATACATCATTAACAGAATTTAATTATAATAAACACAGCATCAAGCAACAATACAACCTCAAAGCATAACAATATAAAATCCTATAATCCTCAAGCATAAACCATATCAATCTATAACTGAAAAGAACCTAAATCTAATAAACACAATCAATATACAATTTCCTAATTCTTGCGATGTAGGGTTCCAAAGACTAAAACACATACAATATCAACTTATCTGACGCTCGTAACGTGTTTTGGCACTTACAACCTCAAAGCATATCAATATAAAATCCTATATTCCTCAAGCATAAACCATATCAATCTATAACTGAAAAAAACCTAAATCTAATAAACAGGATCAATATACAATTTTCTAATTCTTGCGATGTAGGGTTCCAAAGACTAAAACACATACAATATCAACTTATTTGACGCTCGTAACGTGTTTTGGCACTTACGTTCTCCTTCCTTTCCAATACCTTCACAGTTAATCACATTTTATTATTAATAACAATCTCTCCAATAACCGTTTATAGTGTAATTGTAACGCCCCGTTAATTTAAAAACTATTTTTCTCGTTTTAGAAATACGTCATAAAATTTTTCGCTTAATTTAATTAACATTTGAAATTCATTTTTAAAAGGAAAGGAAATCATAGTAAACATTGCGGAATAAAATTGGAAATTAAAACGTAGTTTCCAAACGTTCGTAACAAAAGTCCCAAAGTCCCTATTACAATGTTTAAAATAGTCAAAACACTAATAGTAAAAATTACCAAAATACCCCTCACTCAAAATACCAACAACTCCCAAAACACGTGATGCGCACCCAGCAGGTCAAATCGGTTGATAACACGAGGGGTCATCCTGTAACGCCTCCTCATCCACTAGTACAAATTTCTCATTATAATTATCACCAACATTACGGGGAAAACAATGAGCCTAACGCCCAGCAAGAATCAGAATATAAATGCAATGCATATGATGCATGATCACACAATGCATTACAGAGGAGATCCATATTTCATATGTTAGTTTGGGGCATGGGTAAGTTAATTGCTCTCGTGGCTTAACCTATGGTTCCGACGAGGAACCACGCCAATAGGGGTGTCACCACGAGCCATACCCAATCGCTTTGTTGAAGACATTGGGGATTTCAGTATAAGAGAATTGCGAATCTTACGATTCCCATGGCTTAACCGTACCTCACCGCTCCCTAAGTGGGAGTAGGCACTCCAATAGGGGTGTCACCACGTGAACCATCTCCAATTCTCCCGAACCCCCACATGCCATTTACATATATTTTAGGATGACATACAGTATGTAAACAATTCATAAGTCCTAAGATGATGTATGAATGCCATAAACTAAACATAGGAACATTGCACGAAAGAATACAATTATTGCAACAGATTTGTAAAACTGTAAAGTGGCACAATTTAAAGGCATCTTTTTAACATCCAAGCAAGGTAAAAGCCTAACCAGAACCAATCAAATGCAGGAAATCAACTCATCGCTATCTAATCACTCCATGTAGATTTCTTGACTCAATCCGATAAATTGTTAACGTTTTCACAATGTAATCATGCCTAAGATAAACATTATGAGCGGTTCATATCTACAAGCAACCTATTCTTTCAATGTTTAATCTATCCATATTCTTTGACAGTAATAACCATGGTAATTTTGTATTCACCATCCATGACAACTTTCACAATATATATATATATATATATATATATATATATATATATATATATATA
>CM039468.1:7988361-8014204 GCA_022433065.1 Begonia loranthoides | reverse complement strand
TATATATATATATATATATATATATATATATATATATATATATATATCAATGTCAAATAGGCCAAGATTTCAACACTCATCAACCTAACTTTCATCGCTTCATTCTATCAAATTTAACAATTCATGCTTGCTTCAAGAAAAGAAATCAAAGCTTGACAATTTGAATGAAGATATAACAGGTCCGATTTCTAACAATGATTTCCACAGAATTTATCATTTCAAACCAAACATTTCAAGGCATATTAAATCACACAAACCTGTAATGTAGGGTCTTCCTTTGGCCAAAACAATATTCTAATTCTTAACTCAACCCAATAGCCAGTAATTAAGCAAAAGCAATAGCAAATGTATCCAAGTCCTTCACCTCTTAATACTTCCTAGCAATTATGGCAATAAGGAGTAAGCTCAAGATTCATAACCAACTTGACTTAATCTGTGACCTAATCTGGTAAAGAGTTACAATTCAAACATCAACTCCATTCTTACCTCATGGTGGAAATCCAACATCAATTTCTTCAAAGAAATACACTAAGCTATCACACCTTTCAGCACTCCTCTCACAATTTCTTCATCACACTCAAAGCACACTCCTTCCAACTTAATATTCCCAGGATAGTTCACAAGGACGCAGGAAACTCACAAGGACATAGGAAACTCACCTCATATTAGGGGTGGGAATCGGTTCGGTTCAAACCGATTAACCTAACCGAACCGAACACTATTCATCGATTCGGTTCGGTTTCATTAGAAGAAAAAATTTAAAATAGAACCGAACCGAACCGAATCGAGGTGTTCGGTTTGGTTCTCGATTTTTGTTTTTAAGAACCGAGTAAACCGAACCGAACCGAAACTTAAATAAAAAAAAATATAAAAACCTCAAAAACCCATAAATTTGTTAATTACTCGCTCTAATTTATGGTAAAAATTTTTTTAACATAAATGATTATTTTTTCAAAAATTTATTGTCCTCTCCTCTACCCTATTCTTCTTAGTTTTATTCTCTTGAAAACCTTAATTATCCCACCCCACCCAGCGTTTCTATCCTACACACAAATTTATTTTCTTATTGTATGTGTTTACAGATCGGGGACATATAGATAGAGTGAATTTGAGTTTTTCTTTTGTGGGTTTCTTATATTTTCTACGACGATAAACTGTATCAAATATATAATTATATTATCGAGGGAAGTTCTTGCTATGTATTTAAGATTATAGGATTGAAAATTTTTTCAATTGGTGGTAAAATGGTGAGGTTGAGTGTTGCCTAAATGATTGAACTTTGAAATTTGTTCATAGATTGACCGGTTGGAGATCTATAAATACATGTATTCTTTGTTTTTGTCTCTTAATTAGGAAATTGTTATTTGTTTTATTATTGATTCACAATTTAGAATCTGTTTTGAATATTAGAATTGTTAATCTTTGTGGAAACTCTAAATTTACTCATATCATAAAACTATGAGTTTGTTATGCTATTTAATTGTTGTTATGTAATAGTACACTGTTGGATTTTTTTTGTGCCCAATCAGAGTTTAAAAAAGATAATTAGGATAATTAAAAAAATTAAGCAACATGAAATATATTAGGAAAGTTAGTAACTAAATTAAATCGAAAAAAACTAAAAGAACCGAACCGCCGAACCGATCTCAAAATCCAGTACAAAGCTGAAAAATTAAATCGAAAACATACAAATTGATGCTATAAAAAACGAATCGATTAGAATCGAAAATCGAACCGATTAGAATCGAAAACCGAACCGATTAGAACCGAACCAAAGAGAACCGAACCGAGGAGAAACCAAACTCTCTCGGTTCAATTTCGGTTTTCTAAAATGAAAAACCAAACCGAATTGGTTCGATCCTAATTTGAAACCGAACCGAACCGAACCGTCCCACCCCTACCTCATATAGATGGTGGAGAGAGAACTGAGCTGATAAGTTGCAGGGATAAGGACTTCAAATTGCTCTAATCAAGAAGAAAGTGGTCCAATGGGAGGGCTTCGTGTGGAAAAGCTTCCACAGCCCCAGAGACGAGCTGGACATCGCAGGGGTAGGCTAGAGAGGATTCTTTGTTGATTTCAACAAGAAATCGGAAGAAAGAGAAAACATTTAAATTGGTTTCTCAGATATTCTCGATAATTCAGACGAGCAGAGGCGTCCACAGTAGTCCGCAAATCCAATTGGGACGAGAAAACGTGTCCCAAAGTGTTGTCCGTACCATCCACAGGTGTCTTCTGAACGCAATTTGGCGTTTGCTTGCACCATCCGCAACCGTCCGAAAGTGTCCAGAATTTGTCCAGAGTCAAATCAGACGCCATACTTCCTCATTTGCATGAGTCCGCGAGCGTCCGAATGTGTCCCAGATTTGTACAGATTCAATTCGGACACGGTCCTTCATCGTCCGCCGTCATCCGTTGGCATTCGCAAGTGTCCTGCACAGCTTAGGACGTAGAATGCCGTCCTCATTGTCGTCCCAAAGTATAGGGATGTACTCAGTGATATTGCGGACGCGACATGTCGTCCGCAGTGGCGTCCTCACACGTCCGAATTGCATTGTACATATTTTTTTCCTTAAAATTTCACACTTAGATAAATTTTTCATATTAGCCCTATACTTTCCGCACGCGACATAACACACTCCGTCGCATAATATGATGCATTATATATATATATTAAAATTTTCCAAAATTATTACATCATCAAAAGGAAATATATTTTTGGGGTATTATAGTAATACCCCGACTTTTCATAATGAAATTTAATAAAAATAATTAGAAAGTAATTGATGATATTTGAATATTTATCGGAGTATTATCAAGAGCGTAACCGTTATATTATAATTTAACGAAAATTATTGAGATAATAATTAAGGTTAAAGTAGAGTGATTTAATTGGGGATAGATAAAAAGAGACTAATTAAATAAAAGTAGAAATTAAATTAATTGGAGTAATTAATTAAAATGAAAAAAAAAGGGAAATTAATTCAGAAAAGAGAATTATTTAAATAAAGGAAAGAAAGGGATTTAAAATAAAAAGAAGAATTGAAATTAAAAAAAAAAGGAGATATGAGTTGAACGGGTTTGGTTCTCTCTTTGAATCGGTTCAGTCTAGTTGAAAAACAAAATGGGGGGGCAAGAATGAAATTCTTGCCTGCGATTTGCTGAAGAAAAGAGGGGGGATCGAGAGAGAATGGAGACAGAGATCGAAGGGAGATCATGAGAGAATTCGAGAGAGAGAACGTGGGAGATGAGGGAGAGGCTCAAGGAGGCACTTCCATAATGGAGGACGGGGGCAAGTGAAGAGGGTGATTTAGAAAGGACAGAGAAAGAAGGTTGCCCTTGGGTGGGTGGGGGTCGCCCCGTCATTTTAAAAATATTTTTCTCGTTTTTATAAATACGTCACAAAATTTTTCGCTTAATTTATTTAACAATTGAAACTCATTTTAGAATAAACCGAAATCAGAGTAAACTTTGCAGAATAATACTAGAAAATTAAAACATAGTTTTAATTCGTTCTTAGCAAAAGTTAGCAAAGTCCCTATTACAACATTTTTTAAAAATATTCAAAACACTGATAGTAATAATGACCAAAATACCCCTCACTCAAATACCAACAAAATACCAACACAGTTCCTCCCATAAGAGCCACATCCAATAGGTCAAATAGGCTGATAACACGAGGGATCATCCTGAAACGCCTCTTCCTCAACCGGTACAAATTATTCATTAAAATCATCACCTACATTATGGGGAAAACAATGAGCCTAACGCCCAGCAAGAATCAGAATTAATGCAATGCAAATGATGCATGAATATACAATGCATTACAGAAGAGAACTGTTTCTCTTCTGGAGGTTAGGGTGGAATACTCCGAGACATGTGGCCTAACCAGTCACTCCGACGAGGAGATATATCCATTAGGGGTGTTACCACAAGCAGATATCCTCACTTTTGTTGAAGACATTGGGGGTTTCAGAACGGGTTAATTATGAACTCTAGAATCCACGTAGCTAACTTCTAAACCTACCACTCCCTACGGTATTTCCAAATCTTCCAATATCCCCCTAAGCAAATATAGCACTAAAGGTTCAATCCCATATTCATAACAAACTTTGACCAAACTGTGGGAGGTCTACCATTCAAACAACAACTCCAATCTTACCTCACGGTGGAATTCCAATAGCAGTAAATCACCAACTTTCCAATGCAACTCACACCACTCACTAATTTATCTCACACTTAACAGAACATTCTTACAGACACTTCACTCAACCCTGATCTCCCAGCTGCTAGAGCAAACAAAGACACTAAGCTTATCATTTATAGATGGAGGGAAAGAAGGAAGAAATCACTGCAATAGAAGATGCCCTGCTAAACAGACAGATCATCACACAGTCCAAGGAAGAGAGGTCCTTTGGTGAAGATCCACGTGGAAAGCCCTCCAATCCTATGGGAGAGGCCTGGACGTCTGCAGGGAGGTCTAGAAAGAGAGAGATTGTTGATTTCAACAATAAATCGGAAGAGAGAGACGATTTTAAAATGGGTTTTCTGGAAATTCCCAATGTTACGGACGAGTCGAGTTGTCCGCATTACTCGTCTGCACCGTCCAAAAGTCGATTTGGGACGAGAAATTGCGTCCTCAGCCTTTGTCCGTACCGTCCGCAGGTGCCTTTCGGACACGACATAACATCCGCATGTATCGTCTGCATCGTCCGAAAGTGTCTAGGATTTAGGACAGATTCATTCGGACGCCATTATTCCTCGTCCGCAGTCGTCCGTTATCGTCCGAATTGTCCCAGAGTTGTACAGATTCAATCAGACGCTGCCCTGTGTCGTCCGCAGTGCCCATCGGTGTCCGTAACTCAACACTTAAGCATTTTTCCTAAGTTTTTCACATTTAGGTCATCTTCCAACATTAACCCTCTACTTTTCATGCACCACTTACGTTCACCGTTGCATAATTTGACGTAATATTCATATATTAAGATTATCCAAAATTATTACATTATCAAAAAGGGAAATACATTTTCGGGGTATTACAGGGGGTGAATCGCGATGATTGGAGTGACGTCAAAGGCTCAGCTCGGCTCGGGACTAGGTGAAGACGAGGGTGACGAGGGTTGGTCACAAGCATCTCCTGCGACGCATTGCTGGTCCGGCGTGTGTTCGTTTGGCAATGTGAACGGAGAGCTTCACCTCTGCTCGTGTTTGCTAGCACGGGATTAGGGCTTTGATCGAGGGAACCCGTTCTGGCGATCGGGTCTTCGTCCAGCGCAGCTTCTCTGTTAGAGGTAAGTCCTGTGTTTTGGTCTTCAGTTTTCTTGGATAAGCTATATAAAGTGTTTGGATTTTGATGCGTTTTCTTTCTATGTTGTTGGTGATGGCCAAGAGGTTGGAGCTCCTGGTTTCGGGTGAGCTGCTGTGTTTTGGAATTGACTGTGAGCTACAGTCTTGGATGCTCTGTTGGTATAGAAAGAGAAGAAGAAGATAACGGTTAAGCACTAAAATGCATTAAAGCTTCGAGGTAAGGAATTAGAATGCAGTTGGCCAGTGGAGGCCCTACATCACGGTATGTTTGAAATTTGTTGTGGTTGATTTCTGAATTGGTTTGCTTTGATTTCTGTATTGGATTTTAGCTGTCCGTTGATACTCTGCTCGTGCTTGTTGATCTGCTGGGATTTTATTATTCGTAGCACTTTGTTTTGGGTAGCGTTGTGCTATGATAATATGCTCCTATTAATGTTGGATAATATTTTGGAATTGTTTTCTAAGAACTAGGCTTGGAGATGAGGAATGGTTCTGTCTTTTGAATGATAGTGTTCATCTATTAGTTATTCAATTGGAGCATAATAATTGATTAAATCATTCTCTGACGTTTGTTGTGAAATGTTACTCCTGCTGGGAACTGTGGTTTTATGATTGGAAGAAATATTTTGGTTGGAAGATGTATTACTAATATTTGTTGTTAAATTGAGATGCTAGACCACGCAGGCTTTAGTGTCAGGCAAGGATAACTGCTGCTAATTATATTGAATAAAAACCTATATAATGCATGTGAATTGGGTTGACCGAGTCTTTGACAATTAATTAAAGCATAAATTGTTTCGTTTAATAAATATAAAACGTTTTCCTTGAAATTAACATATAAATGGTGAAATTAAAATACGATGGCTTACTTGCTAGTTAACATAAAAATTTATTCTCTATTAAATTAATATATAAATTGTTCTCTATTAATAGTTAACTAATATGTAGATATTGTCCTCTGTTAAATAGTGTATAAACTGCCTCTGTTATTTAACATATGAAATTGTCATATGCAAAATAAAATGTAAACTGTATCCGTAAAATATACGAATTGTTCCTTAGCATATAATTGTTCTTTAATTAATAATATAAAATGTTCCTTGTAAATCAATATTTATTGTTCTCTATTATCGCACGTTCATTAGATTTATTTCATGTCAATATTGCACGTATAAATTCTTATATTTTTGTCATTATTGCACGTATTATTCTTTGTATTCCTTCCTTGTCAATCTTGCACGTATTCATTCTTATATTTGTTTTCTGTTGATATAGCACGTTTTATTTTGCTAATTATTTGTTGTTATTTTACGTTAAATCCGAAGCATGATAACACATTTTATTTGGCTGTTGTTCGCTGCCGTTTCCACCAAGATTGAAGTATGTTAATACGTTGAGTATCATTGTTATCTCCCCTATAAATTAGTAATTCTTTCGCGATATGAATTGTGAATTCTGGATAATTGGATTGCACTGCTTTACTTGTAGGCGTTTTATACTCTATTGTGCGATAGTTACATATTTTTGTGATTTTAATATCGTATTGACATGCATCATGCTCATAGAAACTATTAGAAATGTCACGTATGGGTTGATATTCATTTGTGTGAGGAAAATGAATAAAGGAAAAGAATGTAAGGGGAATCGGAGGTTGGGGAGGTGGTTCGGATCTAACCGGTAGACTCGAGATGATGCCCTTTCCTTGTCGGGTCGCGAGAGCCTGTCTACCCCAAGGAGTTAGATGCCAACTAGAGGCCACCCTCCCTGTCAGGAACCTCCAATGTTTTAGCTCGATGTATGAGTTGATGTATATGTAACCATGAGTAAAGAACAGTTTGGACTAATTCCATTATGTCATAATGAGTTAGTGGCATACATCATATTGGATCTCTTTTCTTATTGGGCATTATGTCATGTTTGCTTCGTGGTGTAGGTTATCGTAATGACGTCAATATTCTATAGAGGAACAGTTGATGAAGAATTTGCACGTGCGGATGTTGTGGCTGACCAAGCTAAAGAATGTAAAAGAGAAAAATGGTTTGTAAACAATAATGTAAAGAGTTACTTATTGTCCTTAAATAATTTAATTATGTTTCCGCTACATTTCAAGAAAAAAAAGTTTCCATAATTATAGTTTTTCCCTGCTTATGACGGTTTAAGTAACAAGTTTAAGAAAAATGATTTTTACAATTCGGTTTTTAGAAAATGACTCTGATTTCAATTTAAAAGAATTAATGAAGATTTAATTTGTTTTATAAAAGTTTTAAATTTAACACATTTTTAAAGTAAATAAAAACCGAGTCGTTACATACAAAGTTCCACAAACCACAACAGTGACACAATTCATCACGAATAACAAAACTTCAATCAATAGATAACTATCCACAACAGTGAACTCTCCATGATAATATCCTTCCATTCATAGCATTTCACAGTTCAAATCCATTAATATTCATTATATTTAGTAAAGCAGTAAACAATAGGGCTAACAAGAATGACAGCTTCATCCTTAACCAAACTAGCCCCCAGGTTTCCAGCAACCGTAAATTAATTACCCAATATTAACATGTATGCAATAGGATACACTTCATAACAAGTAACTAAAATCATTTCTCATCACAGAACAACAACCTTCACGGCTAATAACCAAAACAACTCCAACAGAGTATATTCATCACAATCCTTAGAAAACTCGAGCATAAATCCTAACGTCTCAACAAATATATTCTTTCACTTTAACAACCATCATCACAAAATCCATAAAACCATAAAAGGAGCAGGGCATTATTTGAAGACAGAGTTTCTCCCGATAAGACCCCTGATCCTCCTTAACCTTCTTCTTCCTCTTCTCTGCCTCTTCTTTTTTGCTTCTTACTCTTTCTTCCTCTTCTTTCTCTTGCAGAACACTCAGCTTCTCAATTTCCAGAGAGCTTTCTTTCTCTCTTCTGTCTCTCATGCTACTTTCTGTTTCTTTTCTCTTCACAGAAGCATCTCATATAAATTTCACACAATCTCCATAATTCTCACCTAACACCTTTTACAATTTTCCATATGTAAAGGGAGCGTAAGTGGAGAAATCTCAGAAGAAATCACGTCTAGGGATTACAATTTTCTCCACATCGGCCCACAAAACCGTGTGGGAGCAGATGAGACAAGCATCAACAGGTAATTCTTAGTCGATAGGGCGATCAACAGCTCCCACATTAAAATTACAACCTCGCGTATTTTTGTGTGGAACCGGTCGATACAACTATTGACCGGTAATCCTCGGTCAATATAGCATATCAACCGATCCAACGTGATTTTGCCGCTGCCTTCTTCGCCCAAAATGTCAGCGTTTCCTTCCCCCGTTTATTTTCAATCCTCCTTTATTTTACATCCTTATTATTTATTTCTTTTATTTTAATTTCTTTTACTCATTTTAACTTATTTCTTCTCTTCACTAAACCAATAATCCTTAAACCATAATCCACCAATAATTCTTCTAAACTATAATCCACCACTTATCTCCTTAATCATATTGCAAATCTTCAACTCCATTCCAATAAGTGGTATAACTTATATCCAAACTTATTGCGTCTACTAAACTCATTTTTGGGGTATTATACTCCATGATAAAATCACTCTTTAATTTCACAATTATTATTATTCTTCATCTTAGCATAATTCTAGATATTACATTTCTGACCACATATGCCATTATGCCATTATGGTCGATGACAAAAAGCTAATTATCAATATTTGAGATAATATTAATTTCACTATTGTTAAATGTTTCTATTGTTATAAGTTTTTTAAGATCTATTATTTTAGTTAAGTTACTTTTAATCGAGAAGAAATTATTTTAAATTAAATATTTATTTTTTACTGTCTTCTTTTATATCCCCGTTCTTTCAACTTTATTTCTTATAAAACAAAAGTAATTGAACTTCACATAAAGTCATTTTGATTTTATCATATTTATTTTAAATAGGAAAAATGGCAAACCAATCATCATACTTTGTGTTCAATGATAAACCAACCATCATACTTTTTTTGCTAACAAATTAACCATTGAACTATAGAAAAACGTCACTACAAACATCGTCGTCATATTTGCCTTCAAAATCCGTCGACTGTAATGCCACGATCAAGTTAACACCAAGGACTATCGAACGGAGACATCCAAGACAGCAACAACGAACGTCCCCCAACGACGAGGGACGTCCAACTCTAATCCAATAGAATGATGAAAAACATCAATTATCAGGGCACGTTTGTCCTACTCGTTGGAATGATGATTCATGGCCGTTGGATCGAGGACGGACGTCCCTCCATTGGAATGGACGGCTAAGATGAAATTTGTCATTTTCCAAAGGTGATGGCGGACGATGGTTCGTGGCCGTTGGATCGAGGACGGACGTCCCTCGATCGGAATTTATGACTAGGATGAAGTTTTTCATTTTTCAAAGGAGATGGCAGACGATGGTTTTTTGGCCGTTTGATTGAGGTTGGACGTCCCTCGATAGGAATTGACAATTGAGATGTATTTAGGTCATGTGCAAGTCATCCACTTTTTTAAAAGGCAAACTATCTCAATTAAGATGGACGTCCCTCTTTCCATAACGAACGTCCCTTATCTAGAAATAGATGTCCCTCGACTTAAGAGTACGTCTTTTTGCCAATAACGGACATCACTAGTCTCATAACGGATGTTCCTTGATTTAAGATTACGTCGTTCAGGTTGAAACGGATGTCCGTCTTTGGCTGAGGGATGTTTGTTTTATGTTCGAGGTACTTCTCTGAACGTTAAATTGTTATGGTTGGTCCACAACTTGAACGGATTTCAACCAAGGAGAAGAAATACAATTTCTGGAGAAGTAATATTCCATTAAAAGTGAAGATTATAACTGTTAGAGTTTGGAGTGACCCGAATTCTAGTTGGGCCGGGTCAGACCCATATCCAATATTAAGGTTATTTACTTTCTCTATATATTCATGCTTGAGTTGCAAAACTCATTGTACATTGGTTTCCCCATTAGTGATTTCTCCTCTGCCCATGTTTTTTTCTCGTAAGGGTTTTCCATGTAAATCTTGGTGTCCCTGCTTCCGCAGTTTTCTTTTTTCTGTTTCGCGTTTGATTATCAACAATTGGTATCAGAGCCCAGATGAGATTCTCTATATCAATTTTTAACAATTGATATCAAAGCAAAGTTAGAGTATTTAGTACTCGGATCAAACGGAATTCAGGGTTTACAATTTTTGTGAAAAATTATATTTTGGGAAAAAAAAATTAAAAAAAAATAAATAGATAAAGGAAAAATTGGTTTTTTCCTTACTGGGTTTTCTTCTTCAAACAGAGTATGTGCGTCGTTGCAATCTTCCCAGACAGAGACGAACTCCACGCCACTGCCGACCGTTGCCCGAGTCCGAGAAATAAAGTTCCTCCTCCATCTAGTCGTTCTCTGCCGCGCCGCCGTTCATCCCCAAATGGAGGGAAACCCGCGTTGCCTGTTCTTCTTCAACAAAGAAGAGGAAGTCGCCGACCACCGAACCGCCATGTTTCTGGCCCACCAGAAGCTAACTGTCATCACCGTTTCCGACCAGTCAATTGGCCGCAACCTCCGACCAAGTAGTGAATCGCCGATCTCCTACCCGTATTTCAGTGACCGTGAAGAAACAATCTTGAGGAATTGTTTGGGGTAAAAACTGTGACTTTGCAGGAAGTGAATTTTTCTAGCAAAGTTTTCTGAAATTTTGGGTTGGATTTGAGATTTGTGGGTGTGTAATTTTGGTTGGGATATTCACATTATTTGGGAATTACTTCTGAAATTATTTGGGCAGATTTATTCGGGATATTTTTGATTCAGATATTTTTTTGGGAAATTTCTGAAATTTTTGGGGAGTGATGAGTTCGGTGAAATTCGATATTCCGATGTTAGATCAGAATACGAGATTTCAGTTATGGCAGGTAAAAATACAAGATGTGCTTGCATAGATGGATTTAGATGACGCGTTATTAGGGCTCGATAAAATGCCCACGTTATTGAGTGAAGAGGAGAAAATTCAAAAGGATCGGAAAGCCCTATCTATGATACGTCTGTATTTATCAAATCAGATTTTTCAGGATGTTTTGAACGAGAAGTCTGCCACTGAGTTATGGTTCAGATTGAAGCAGTTATGTATGAAGAAAATCCTGACTAGCAAGTTACATTTGAAACAACGACTTTATTCTCATTAGTTAGTGGAAGGAGCCTCTATTACAGAGCACTTGGCTGCATTCAAGGAGTTAGTTTCAGATTTGGAGACTATGGAATGCAAGTACGATGAGGAGGATTTGAGGTTGATTCTGTTATGCTCGTTACCTACTTCATATGATGCTTTCAGAGATACGATTTTGTACAGTAGGGACAGTCTAACTCTAGAAGAGGTTTATGGTTCTTTGTTATCAATGGAAAAGATGAAACAGCTTGTTGTGGAATCCGAGTCTCGAGGTGAGGGACTCGTCGTTCGGGGTAGAACAAGAGAGTCAAACAACAAAAGCAGTAATAATGTTCAAAGTTCAAAGGGCAGATCAAAGTCAAGGTACCAAGATAGAACCTGTTACTTCTGTTAGAGAAGGGGGCACATCAAAGCCGGGTGCCGTAAAATGCAGAATGAGTTAAAGAGAGCTACAGTGAAGAGAAAACAACCAATGATATCTGGTGAAGTAGTTGTTGCAGAAGGAGAAGACCATAGGGATGGAGATCTCCTAATTGTGTCAGAGGGAAACTCAAAGCCAAACAAGAAGTGAATTCTAGATTCAGCGTGTTCGTTTTATATGTGCTATAATCGGGATTGGTTTACGACATATGAGGTTGTTTTAGGACGTGCTGTGTTAATGGGTAATAACACACCTTGCAAGATAACTGGTATTGGTACCATCAGAATCAAAATGTTTGATGGAGTTGTGAGGACACTGGGTAATGTGCGACATGTTCCTGAGTTAAAGAAGAATCTGATCTCGTTAAGTACTCTAGATTCGAAAGGGTACAAGTATAGTGCTGTAGGTGGAGGTATAAAGATCAGTAGGGGTGCTCTCGTCAAGTTAAAGGAACATAGAAGCTCTGCAAATTTGTATGTGTTACAGGGTTCTACAGTGACGGGTAATCAGGCTACAAAGTTTGTGAATTCACTTTCAAAAGGTTTTTTGGAGAAGACTCAGAGGAAGTCAGGTTCTCAGGTGAAGTTCAAGTTAGGTTCTAAATCCATATCAGAGTCGATACGTCAGCCTATTATAGATGTTCAACATGATGCAATCACCATATCATCACCAGTTTCAATTATTGTTTCACGTCAGAGAGGTATCATCAAAGGCAGAACTAAGAGGAAGGGTAAAGATCCACGGTGATATGGTGAAACTTCTACAGTGGGTTATGCATTGAGTGTGTTCGAGAGTATAGATTCAGCATATTCACATGCTGTGATGACCCGTCAATTTCTAAAACGTTTTTCTTCTTTAAAATTTTAAGGTATAAAATTTTTCGTTGAATAAGTAAGAGCGAATAATGAAATCACCTCAATTAATAAAACTTCATCAGAGTTAACGCGAAAACAAGGAATAAATAGTTTTACAAACCAAGTTTGACTTAAAAATCAACTTAAATAAAACATTCATTTATTAGGATGAGCCACTACCAACACAGGTCTACTTCGCCGGATAACTCACCTCCTCCACGGGGAACACCTCCTCCTCTACTCCTGGATTTATTAGCTCTTGGGAATTATCTACACCATAAGTAAACTGTAAGCTCGAAAGCTTAGTAAGAAATTGAAAAAAATGCAATATGAATGCCTCTAACTCATTATGTCGGAATGGGATCCGTCCAAACCATTTCTTACTCACGGTTACATATCTTACTCGTGGGTCGAGTTGGGAGATTAGGGGACCCTTGAGGGCAATGGTGGGGAATTCGACATCTAACATCCTAGAGTAGACAAGCTTTTCTATCCCAAGGAGGGAAAATTCAATTCTGATTATTCCGAGTCTATCGATTAGATTCGAATCATTAACCCGGCCACTAATTCCCTTACGTACGTTATTATTCATTTTTCATCTCACATTGTGAATACCAACCCGGTCGTGGTATTTCTTAAGGATTTCTATTACCATGGACGCATGACCTAGCGACACTAATAATTGAATACAAATTCATAATATCAAACATCTAATTTATAAAAGGAATAGCATATACGAACAGTCACGGAATCATAACCACAATTTAACAACGAATTAACTATTTCACACTTAACAAAACCAACAACAAGGAATACAACGTTAATTGAGACGTATTAACATGCTTCTGAATTTTACGAAATTTAACAATAACATAGCAGCGACTAAATAGCGATTACATCATAGAAACCTACTTGAGTTTAAAGGAAACTAACGACAATATAACAGTTAACTGAACAGTAATTAAATCATATGAACATGCTTTGAATTAAAGGAAATTAACAGCGAATGTAAACTGTATACGGACAATTCATACTAGTATTAAATGTTTTTCATGCTTCTTGCGTTAATAGGAATCTAACTATATATATATGCCCCAAGAAGTAACAGATTAATTCATATCAACATGCTTAAGATTTAACAATATACGCTGGAAATCAAAAACATGCATAAGTGATAGTTACTTTGGCCAAGAACGTAAAATACGACAGCATTAGTAAGGGAAAATATACATGCTTCATGATTTCATAATTTCGGCAACAATTTAACATTTTTCATGCTTCCATAATTCTATCATAAATTAAAAATCCTAGCAACAATCAAAACATTCAATATGCTTAGAGTATTTGACAGAAGTTTTGAAACGGACTAGCAAAGGAAATCTATGACATGCTTTGTTAATTGACAATAAAACATACTACTTGATTAGAAACATGAACATGAACATTAGGGATATAACCACCAATAGATGAACAACTAATATTAATCATTAAAACTAACAAATCCTAACCCGATTCCCAACCTCCAAAGAATGGAGTTCAAATTTATAAAACTAAAGACAATTAGGAATAGTCAAGAAATACAAGATAGCTAACAACTTGATTATCATCTATTGTTTCTCCATGTTAACTCTTATTCATACATCTTCTACAAATCGACCTACTCAATCAAGTATTCACGAGAATCAAAATCAAGAGATTCAAACAAGGGATTCCACATAATTCAAACAATGAAACATTTTCAACACAAGAAAACAAGCATAGAATTCAATCAATGAAATACAAGGACACTACTTGTGGTGTAGGGCCTCCAAATGGCCAAGACTTACTCAATCACTTACCTAAATTTTCGGAGGTGATGATAGCTCAACAATTTTCAGTAATTGGGACTCCAAACACTCAATTTTTCTCAATTTTTTCCTCTCTCAATTTTTTCCTCTCACACACTTAATTACAAAAAATGGAAGAGTTCCAGCACATTACCCCCTTATTAATACTCCAATTAATCAGTAAAATTCGTAGAATAATAGCACATTCAAGCACTAACTCAACTTTGCACAATTTAATGCATAAAACCTAAAAACCCATACCTCTTTCCATCAATCAATCCACCAAATGCAATAATCAACTCCTAAAATAGCTATAGAGGGCCGACTACATCATGGGGGAAAGTTGGTTGTCGCGGGAGTGGAGATAATTGATGATAAAATGACAACTTTAAAGTAGATTCCTCGCGAATCTGGGTACTTTCGGACGATTGGGGACGAGTCCCTCGCTTCCGCATCGTCCGCAGCTCACTGTATATAGGCAATTATTTTGAGCTTGCGGACGCAACATCCCTTTCGCACCTATCGTCCGCATCATCCAAATTGTCCAAATTTCTTTACAGATTCAAAACGAACGATACCCCAATTCGTCCTCACTCATTCCCATTCGTCCTAAACTATTCTGGACATTTGCGAACGTGACGTCCCGTCCGCATATGTCATCCGCACTCGTCCCAATTGTCTCGAAATTAATACAGATTCAAATTGGATGATGCTCATAGTCGTCCGCAGGAGTCCGCAGTCATCCGCAATTGCATAGTGGACAGTTAGGACGCCAAAACATCATCCTTAGGCGTCCTTAACCCAACTTTTCTAATATTTTCTTAGCAAATTAACTTAAACCCCTTTCAAATTGTCATTCATCCAAATATGTGACATAATTAACTCCAATAATCATCATTTTGTAGTCTAACATAATTAAATTACAATTTCTATGAAAATAGAAGAATACGAGGAATTACACATGCAGTTCGTTGTGACATCTCTAATAATTCGGTGATACCATGGAGGAGATGTGATTTCTCCCAGAGTGTGTCTCTCAAGTTTAAGCGGGGCTTAAACTTGATCAGTACCAGATATTAAGTTGGCCTAGCAAGGGCCTTTGTGGAAGAGGAGGTTATTTTTCGTTGGAGTTTTGCAGATCGTTCGCCTTACATTGGAATTTCTTTGAAGATGGAGATTGTCAGAGTTCAGTGTTTTGAATTCGTTTTGGGGTGGGCCGAGAAGCCTGCATTGGATTTCTCAGGTGGAATTCATGTCAAGGTGGAGATTGTTAGAGTTCGGAGTGACCCAAATTCTAGTTAGGCCGGGTCGGGCCCATATCCAATATTAGGGTTATTTACTTTCTCTATATATTGATGCTTGAGTCGCAAAATTCATTGTACCTTGATTTTCCCATTAGTGATTTCTCTTCTGCCTATGGTTTTTTCCCGTAAGGGTTTTCCATGTAAATCTTGGTATCCCTGCTTCTGCTGTTTTCTTTTTTCCGTTTTGCGTTCGATTCTCAACAATAACAATTGAAGAGAAATGATAGAAAAAAGAGAAAGAAGGAGATGGAGATTTGCAGAGAAATGGAAAAGTATAATCGCGAAGGACGTTTGCGGCAAAACGAAATCGACGGATTTTGACAATGATCCACGATAGACCGAAATCGACGTATTTTGACGACAAACGTAACAACGATATTTGCGGTGAGGTTTTTCCATAGCTCAGTGGTTAATTTGTCAACAAAAAAAGTTTAGTGGTTGACTTGTCATTGACCATAAATTACGATGGTTGGTTTGTCATTTTCGCTTTTAAATATTTTTAGCAAGTTATTTACTAATAATCAAATTAAAAAGGAAACAATTAAAGTCGAGCTTATATGCTTCATCAGGAGCTTTCTCTATATGAGTGAAATTTCTAATTTCCGAAAGCAATTGAATAACCATCCATTTGTATCACTTCAAAAACTCAAGGCTTCAACGTTTCCTTTTCAAGCTGTTACTATAATATTGATAATTTGAAAGAGTCTACTCGAATAAAGAAGTTTTGAGCTTGTAAACATTATGAGTATTTGCTTATTGTTTCTATTCTAGATCTAATTTTATCTAATGAGATCATTCTAAACTAATTCAATATCAGATTTCACAAATTTGATCTTATAGTATGTTCTCCAACAAATTTCAATTAAATTTAAATATAAAATCTCATATGATGAAATTAGTCAAACTAATTTAAAACCCCACCCCATAAAATATTCTCATGTGATGAAATATTTTATTCGAAATTCAAAATATAAAATTTTAATCTTATATTCTCATATGATGATGATTGTTTTTGTTTGAGTGTTTATAAATGATTAATCATAATTAATAATTTATATTCTTACTCGTATGTCGTATATATTCAAATAGTAAAAAAAATTAACGGAATGACCGATGAACCTATAGTTTTAAGCTTTAATAATATTTATTAATTAATATAAACACTTTATATTAATTAATACAATTATTAACTCTAGAATAGTTTCACTAAATATTTAGAGTTGCACTCTTACAACTATACAGTATATTTACACAAAGTATAGTCTATTGATATAACCATTACATATGTATTGATTCTCTATTAAAATTCATAATAGAACTAGGTTTAAAACCCTTAACTTCTCATATTATATCTTTATCCTTAACTATTATTAGTTCTTAATTGAATAATTAATTCATAATATTTATGAATTGTCCATTAATTGTTTGATCCCTGAACTAATAAATAAGAGAATCTTATATAATTGATTCATTGTATCAGTGTTAGCATTCTCAACTAGTTATTTAATTTATTCTCAAAATACAAGGGTTTGGATAATGTAATTCATATAAAAATTTATTGAGTAAATCAAAGAATAAATTAAAATGCGATAGGAGTCTATTAAATACAATAAATTAAAATTATACATATATGACCATCGTTATGTTGAAAATAATTATTCTTTGTTTAATAGAAATTATCATAATATAATTTTATCTTGTTCAGTTATATATAATCGTATTACATAAAATATATTCATTCTATGTCACCGCATATATAGTTAGTACATGGCTATATATTCTTAATATAGTGAACTATGTTTATGATTTTATATTATTTGAAGATTTCATACTTCAAATATAAGTCATGGACTTATTTAGATCATTACTCTTTATATTATATTCTACATACATATAATATATATGCTAATATAAAGTTTGCATAAATAATAAATGAATTTACATAAATTTTATAAAGCATATCATATAATGCAAACATAAAAATTAATAAACAAAATTACTCATTTATTACATTAATTAAATGTTCATTACATTTACTTGTTGGGTACATAACTTCTAGCACTTTTGTCTCTTAGTGTCAATGTTGACCCAACATAATGCTTTCACCATTTGGTATTCTTTTCGATCTCTATGCATTTCCCTGTTCCACAGAAATTTCCTTTGCCTCTACCATACTCCAACTTGATAGTTTCCATCACCTATCCAAGGTTCAATCGTGGGATTTGATAGCGGACTTAAAAGGCCACCTACAAATGCTTTACGCCCTATCATTCTCGGTAACATTTGCATCCTTTTGTATTACAACAATTGTTGGCACATATAAAACGTTGTTCAATAGGTAGAATGCATTAGCTATATGCTTTCTGGTTAGGAAGTAAGGTTCAGAGAAAGGCAATCACGCATTCTTAAGTCCAACATTCTTAAGATCAAAGAGGCATGTGGAAAGGGGGTAAAACTCTCTATTCTTGGTACTCATGCAGTTAGATCCTCTAGAACCACAAGAATCCGAGATTTGTTTTCTCTCATGTCTTTCTTTGTTCATGGTTCAATATTCAGGTGTGCTAGGGATAGAGTGATGCACTACAGTTGTGAGATTGGATGGAAGCCCTTGATGCTGGCTATTATAGAAGGCAAGAACAGACCAAAATGGAAAATATCACAACTCGGTATTGAGGTGTCCATATGACGTGAAATTTGGACCACGTCCTTCTCTATGAATCAACAGATAGCCTTCAAAAATCAGATGAAAACTCATTCGGTAGTGGAAGTTATGCATGAAGAGGTGCTATTGGCCTGAACAGGTGCCTACTAGCAGAATTAGAGCCCCAATGGTATAAATCGTAACTCAATCAAATAACGTCCAAATGATGTGAAATTTGGACCAGGAGTTTATCTGTAGGTGAAGAGATTCTCCTCCAAAAATCAGAGGCATAATCTCCCAGGAATAGAAACTGTGCACAGAAAGGTACAAGTTAGTTCGAATAGACATTTAGTCATGTCTATCGACTTCAATGACCTCCATTTGTTGAATTCCCTTTTAGTAGGTGCTTTGATTTTTCCGCAACACTTTTAGATGGAGCTTCTCTCATTAGATCATCACATGCTTCACCTTCAAAAAAGGCGAAAATAAAAAGGTTAGTGAGCCTTTTGGCGCATGCTCTTGCGATTGGTCCTTGTGGTGCATCATAGAGGAAGCACACCAATCTATCACAAACTTGGTGGTTAAACTCTCCTATGGTGATGATACATTGTAGGAGAGGTTCTACACAATAAAAGCTCAACGCAAGGATGATAAAAAGTTAAAACCTCTAATTTTTATTACTTTTCAATATGAAAAAATAAAAAATAAAAAGCTGATTATTTACGTTAGAATTTGAGATTTAATTTTTGAATAAGATATTTTGTTAATGTACGTGGTTTGTGCAATGGATTCTTTGAAATTTAATATTCTTCTTCTGAACCAGAATACGAGATTTTCGTTATAATAAGTTAAAATGTGAGATATACTCGCTCAAATGAATTTGAATGATGTTTTTTTTTGGGTTCTAAGAAGAAGTTGTCATCTTTGTTTAAATGTTGTTTGAACTTATTTAGTATTAGTTGATGAATTTGGTCTTGGGATTTTGTGAGAGAGATGAAATTTTTTCCTTGTTGAAGATTTGGTCATTGTGTTAGAAATTTTGTCAAAATGAAGATTATTACAATTCAGTAACCCAATTTTTTTTAGGTTGCAACGAAAACTTGCATTATGGATATTTCTTTATGAAATTCGTGTAAAGATAGAAATTATTAGAGTTTAATGACTCAATTTTTTTTTTTTGGGTTTGGTCAATGAACACATATTACGAATTTACTTTAGGATTTTGTTTATCTATAAATACATATAAGCTGGAGTTACAAAACTAACGAGTGTAACTATTCAATTTGTGAGTTTACAATAAGATGAAACCTCCACGTGCAAACTAGTTTGCATAGGTGATTATGCCCAATTTAGGATTTTCAATTACCAACCTAAACCCAATAAACCATGGAAAAGGGCAAACCATTTGCTAATTAAAAACATATTTTACAAAATAAGCAATTCATCGTGAGCAAGAGCTAATATGCTTAACCCCATGCAAATGCAGCTTGAAGTAAAACTCCAAATCTATATAATGTTATAAATAATGTACACATCTATTTATTCGAGATAACATCCAAGAGAAGATTAAGAAATATTATTAATAAAAATCAAACAAAGTACATTTATTTTATTAAATAATTAAATTATTTTAGTATTAGCTAATGTTCGTTTTTTTATCAATAACATTAGAAAGTTGAGGAATTACAGCATGTGTTCATCTTGTCTAGAGAAGAGCAAGTTGACGAATGGAATAAGGATAGAATCCATTGGGAAGGGTAGAATTGTAGGCAGCCAAAGCAGAGGCAGAGTAGCCAACTTCAGTGAAATGGACACCATCCCAGAAGAGATAATCACGTCTATCGTGGCATGGCGTCGAGTCAGGGATGCATTGCACTTTTGGGTTTCCAACTTGGCAGCATGGAGTGTCTACTATGAGATCTGCGTCTTCTCCTTCATTTGTTTCAACTCATAATCATAAGTTTTAATATGAAAAGATCTTCAAAAAGCCTAAGTGCAATTTAGACCTTATCTTATGAAATAATATCTAGTTCACATCGTAACGAATGTTTTTGTACAAATTAAATCATAACATGTGTACCGTGAGCAATTTATCTCCTACTGTTGAATTTTTAGTTAAATGATACATGCAACACATATTAATGATAAATGAAAATCAAATGGTAAACAATAAGAAAAGGAAAAATGCCAAGAACACAAAAACAATTTACGTGGTTCGGATTCAAATCCTACATCCACGGACCAACCTCACAACAACTATATTGAAAAATTAAAATGAAAGAATCTGTACACTTTCATTTACAATCTCTCAAAGAAAGAACTCGCTACTAAAGAATGAAAAAATACCACCTACACGCAGTAGCTTTTTATTCCAAAAATAATAGTGTGTGGATATTTATCACACCTACCCCATTAGAATTTAACTAACAGTTACCAATTTTCCTCTTCTCCTTAACCAAGAAGCAGCAATGCTAACCAAAAGCATGGCACGCTTAAACCACATGCACATCAAACTGAACCAACATAACAATTCTCCACCTTGGTTCTGACAATTCTAGACAGTAGAAAACAACAACACAAATAAGAGCTCAAATTGGCCGAACACCAACCAAGTCTAAACAAGAATCAAACTTGGTCACAGACAATATCTTTGTAAGAGCATAAGCTAGATTGTCCTCAGAGTCAATTTTTTCAACTTTGATTCTTCCATCTTCAACTACTTTCCAGATAAAAAACAATCATACATCAATGTGCTTGGTTCTTTCATGGAAAACATGATTTTTCATCAAATAAATTGCGTTTTGGCTATCACAATAACTAGTTATATCTGAACTATTTATAGCAAGTTCAAATGATAACCAAATCCCCTCTTTGAAACCCTCAGTGGTAGCAAAAAATTCTGCCTCTGTTGTTGACAAAGCTATACCATTTTATAAACAAGATTTTCAACTAACAAAATCACTATAAACTGTAAATATATATACAGAAGTTGAACATCTAGAATCTATACAACCAACATAATCAGCATCAACATAACTAGCAATAGTTTCTGAATTTGCATTTTTTATTCCAAACGACAAGCCCATATTTAAAGTGTTAGAAATGTACCTTACTAGCCACTTTAATGCATACCAATGTGATCTTCCTAGATTTGCCATAAATTTGCTCATGATACTCACTGAAAATGCTAAATCCAGATGGGTACACACCATAGAATACATCATGCTGCACAAAATATTTATATAATGTATTTTCTGCATAAGTTTTTCCTCACCACTTGTCTTTGGCTGTTGTTCTTTGGAGAGCTTAAAGTGGCTGCCAAGAGGTGCTTGAACTCCTTTTAAATTAGTAAACTCAAACCTGTGAAGAACATGTCTGAGATAGTTTTCTTGAGTTAAACAAGGAGTTTTTAAAACTTTATTCCTCACAATATCAATACCGAGTATCCTCTTTGCATTCTCGAGATCCTTCATGTCAAAGACTTTCCAAATTCCTGCTTTAACTCTGCCATTTCATATCTGTTCCTCCTTGCAATTAGAATATCGTCCACATACAACAATACAACTATCCTGTCTACTTCATTGTTTTGAAAATAGACATAGTTGTCGTATTTACTTTTCATAAAACCAACATTAGTAATGAACTCATCAAACTTTTTATTCTATTGTCTAGGAGATTGTTTTAACCCATATATTTTTTCAGCAAACAAACTTTGTCTTTTTCAGTAGTCTCAAAGCCTTCAGGTTGAGTCATTAGAATGGATTCATTTAAATCTCCATATAAGAATGTTGTCTTCACGTCTATCTATTCAAGCTCAAGGTTTTGGTTTGCAACTTTTGGCAATAACACTCAGATAGAAGTTAGTTTAACCACAAGTGAAAAAATCTCAGTGAAATCAACACATTTCTGTTGTGCAAAGCCTTTAGGCACCAATCTGACTTTATATTGAGGCTTATGAACTCATTTTATGCCATCCTTTAATTTGAATATCCACTTGGATCCTATAACCTTTTGCTGTTTTGGATTATCAACCAGTACCCAAGTTTCATTTTTATTCAATGAGTCATTTTCTTCTTGCATTACAACAAGCCAACTTGATTTATCTTTTTTGGCCATCACTTTAGCATAAGAGAGAGGTTCTAAATTCTCAAGATCAGATGCAATAGTTAGAGCATTGGCAATGATATCAGCATACTTGAGCCGCTGGGTTGATTTAATGACCCTTCTTGAATGATCTCTAGTAAGTTGATAGTTTATGGAATTATCATCACTTGTTGGTTCAACAAATTCTGGTTGCTGACTTTCAGATTGAGGAATAAGTTCTTCAAAATTCTTTCAAGATTCACTCTGTTCAAGCTCCACCTCAACTTGAAGATGTTCCTTTGATTCAACAGATTTTTCACCGCTTGGTTTAAGAGGAAAGTGTCTTTCATTGAATGTTACATCACGACTACTTATCACCTTTTTATGATCAGACTTAATAGTTCAGTGAGTCTAAACCCTTTAACTCCCTACGGGTATCCCAAGAAAATAAATTTTGTAGCCTGAGGTTTAAGCTTATCTTGCTTTATATGTGCATAAGCTGCACATCCAAATATCTTCAAATTTGCATAGGTTGTCGGATATCCATGCCATGTTTCAAAAGGGATCTTGAACTTTAATGTTGCAGAGGGACACAAATTTATCAAATAACAAGCCGTTTTTATAGCTTCAGCCTAGAAGGTCCTAGGCAATCCAGCTATGAGAAGCATACATCGAACCCGCTCTAATATTGTTCTATTCATTTGCTCAACAAGTTCATTTTGATGAGGTGTATAGCTCACTGTATGATACCTGACTAAGCCCTCTTCTTTGCAGAATTTATTGAACTTGTCAGAACATAACTCCATTCCATTATCAGTCTGTAGTTCCTTCACCTTCCGACCAGTTTGATTTTCAACATTGGCTTTCCATGTTTTGAATATTTCAAACACATGATCTTTAAACTTCATGCAATACACCCAAGTCTCCATTGAAAAGTCATCAATTATTGTAACAAAGTAATGAGCACCACCTTTGGAGGGAACCTTTTCTGGCCCCCAAACATCAGAATGAACATAGTCCAGAATACCTTGTGATGAATGTGTTGAGTAATAAATTTAATCCCACTGCTCTTCCCAAGCACACAGTTTTCACAAAATCTTAATTTGGATACATTGTCCTTCCCAAAATAGTTTTGTTTCTACAATTCATGTAGGCCATGTTCACTAACATGTCCCAATCACATGTGCCACATATCAGTTTTGTCTCATATTTCGCTTGAAACAGAGTTGACATTCCCCACAATAGTGTGACCATCTAACATATACAACCCATTGTGTAGCTTTCTTTTCATTACTGTCATAATTCATTTTGATATCTTCAATATCCCAGCTTCAATCTTTACAGAACATCCAATTGAGTCTACATTCCAATTGAAAGAAGATTCCTCTTCAGTTGAGGTACATACCAAACATTCTGAATGGTTCTTATGCAGCTATCATGCATTTTGAGTTGCACTGATCCCTCTCCATCAATCTGGAAAGATTTATTATCACCCAATATGACTCTTCCACCCATTGTCTTGTGATTGTTTAACAGCCAGTCTTTCCTTAGAGTCATGGGAAATGAACACCCATAGTCTAATACCCATTGTTCTCTTGACTCCATTTTGAAGCAACCAACACATATGAAGATTCATACCCACCAGAAGCAACAGAGGCAAATCCTTTCTTTGAGTTCTTTTCAGCAAGTTTTCGTTTTCTCTCATAGTAGTCTTTCTTGTAGTGGCATTCTTTATGGCAGAAAAAACATCTCCTTGCTTTGGATTTAGACATTGACTTTCCTCTTTGATTTTTATTTTCTCTGGTATGAGGACTCCTTCTAACAATTAACCCTTCTCCTTCAGATGGCTCTTTATCATCTGATTTTTTTTGAAGTTCTTTGGAATTTAAGGCTGCTTTGACCTCTGCTATAGTGAGAGTTTCCTTACTGTATAACATTGTGGTAATGAAATGTTGCTTTCCGCAATGTTTCCTTACCATATAACATTGTGGCTGCTTTGACCTTTGCCATAGTGAGACTTTACTTTTTGAAAGTTTGGCAAAGAGCTGAGAATTATTATAGTTTGATCTTCCTCTGCAATCTTTACACCGATACTATTTAGGTCAAGAATGATCCTATTAAAATCATCAAGATGCTTTCTCATCTCCTTAGAATCTTCCATCGTCAGGGTATACAATTTCTTCTTGAGGTAGAGCCGATTAATAAGTGACCTTTTCATATACAATACTTTCAATTTGTGCCATACAGATAGTGCAAATCTTTCCTCAGTTACCTCTCGCATAACTTCATCCCCAAGCCTGAGCAAGATTGCAATGTGTGCCTTCAATTCAATTTCTTCTGCCTTAGTTTTGTCGCTCTCCTTTAAGTGTTGCAGTGCCTCCTCATCAACTACCTGAGCAAGACCTTACTAGACTAGAAGAGCTTTCATTTTTATCTGCAATAAACTGAAATCATTGTCGCCGGTGAACTTATCAACTTCAAATTTTGCCATTCAAGATTAGCAAAAATTTCTTGAATTTATGAGCCGGAACCCTAAAGATCTGAAGGTCGCGTGTTTGATCCACACTCACCACACCAATTATTAATAATAAACAAAAAATCAGATGGTAAACAGTAAGAAAAGGAAATATGCCAAGAACACATAAACGATTTACGTGGTTCGGATTCAAATCCTACATCTACGGACCAATCTCACAGCAACTATATTGAAAAATCTGAATGAAAGAATTTGTACACTTTCATTTTCAATCTCTCAAAGAAAGAACTCGCTGCTAAAGAATGAAAAAAATACCACCTACACTCAGTAGCTTTTTGTTTCAAGAATAACCGTGTGTAAATATTTATCACACCTACCCCATTAGAACTTAACTAACAGTTACAAATTTTCCTCTTCTCCTTAATCGAACCAAAAGCATGACGCGCTTAAACCACATGCACATCAAACTGAACCAACATAACAACACACATGAGCTATAATGAGTATTATTTTTTTGAAGTAATGTTTTTAGATTCCACAAATGTTTTTGGCTTGTTGAATCTTCGATATAAGAAATAGTATTCAAAAAGATTTAAAAATAGAAAGCCATATACGCATTTGAGAAAACTCTTGGATTAACCTAGAGTTGATACTCAAAATAGTTAGCTCATAACAACTAACTATTATTTTTCAGGTAGTCAATGAAACACGAGAGCGACAAAGAGAGAGAGA